>CM029021.1:133271549-133569176 GCA_016801055.1 Panax notoginseng | reverse complement strand
AACAACGCTTCGCCCACCTCATCCCAGCATACTGGAGAACGACATTTTCTTCCATACAATGCTTCGAATGGAGCCATGCCAATACTTGCTTGATAACTGTTGTTGTAGGAAAACTCCACCAATGGTAAGAACTTGTCCCAACTTCCCTTGAAGTCAAAGACACAGAGTCTTAATAGATCTTCAAGAGTTTGAATAGTCCTCTCTGATTGTCCGTCCGTCTGAGGATGATATGCTGAACTAAATCGTAACTCCGTGCCCATAGCTTTTTGTAAACTAACCCAAAATCGTGAAGTGAATCTTGGGTCTCGATCAGAAATTATGGATACTGGCATACCATGCAGTCTTACAATCTCGTTTATGTACATACGAGCAAGACGTTCAAGTGTATAAGTTTCTCGTATCGGTAAGAAATGAGCAGACTTGGTCAATCTATCAACAATGACCCAAATCGCATCAATACCTTGAGAAACCCTAGGAAGACCGTAACGAAATCCATGGTAATGTGCTCCCACTTCCATTCTGGAATTTCAAGTGGTTGCAAAGGACCTTTTGGTACTTGATGCTCCGCTTTGACTCGTTGACAAGTTAGACACCTTGAGATAAACAACGCTATCTCTCTCTTCATATTGCTCCACCAAAATGTATGACGAAGATCATGATACATTTTGGTACTTCCAGGATGGATTGCAAACGGTGTGTTGTGCGCCTCCATCATGATTTCATACTTTAAATCAGGGTTGTTAGGAACACAAAGTCTGGAGTTGACTCGAAGTATTCCTTCTTCATCGATTCTTGCTTCCGGCATAGCACCTTCTTGCACTTTCTTCCTCATACGCATCAGCTCCAGGTCTGTAGCTTGAGCAGCTTTAACTTTATCGATTAAAGTCGGTTCTACTCGTATATTCGCCATCATCACATGGGTCCCTGGAGTCTTCAACTCTATCTCCATCCTTTGCAAGTCACACAAAATGGGCCTTTGCGTTGTTAATATTGCACTTGTACCCGCATATGATCTTCTACTCAATGCGTCAGCTACCACGTTCGCTTTTCCAGGATGGTATTGAATGGTATGATCATAATCTTTCAACAGTTCAAGCCAACGTCGTTGTCGCATGTTGAGTTCCTTTTGAGTGAAGAAATATTTGAGGCTTTTATGATCCGTAAAGATCTCCACTTTCTCCCCATACAAGTAATGCCTCCAAATTTTAAGTGCAAAGACAACAGCTGCCAACTCTAGATCATGAGTAGGATAATTCCTCTCATATTCCTTGAGTTGTCTTGATGCATAGGCTATGACTTTTCCATGTTGCATGAGAACGCATCCCAACCCTTTGCTCGAAGCATCACTGTAGATGACAAATCCCTCCGAGCCAGATGGTATTGTTAAAACAGGTGCTGAAATGAGTCTCCTCTTGAGTTCTTGAAAACTCTGCTCACATTCTTCGCTCCAACCAAACTTTGTATCTTTCCGAGTCAGCTGAGTTAATGGAGTAGCGATTCGAGAAAATCCTTCCACGAATCTCCGATAATAACCAGCTAAACCAAGAAAGCTACGTACCTCGGTCACTGATTTAGGTTGCTCCCAGCTTTGAATAGCTTCAATCTTTGCCGGGTCAACCGATATTCCACGACTTGATACTACGTGCCCAAGGAATGCTACCTCCTCCAGCCAGAACTCGCATTTCTTCAACTTGGCATAAAGCTTGTATTCACGAAGCTTTTGGAGTACCAGCCTCAAGTGTTGCTCATGATCTTCACGGCTTTTGGAATAAATAAGGATGTCATCAATAAAGACGACCACAAAATGATCCAAATATTCCTTGAATACCCGGTTCATCATATCCATGAAGGCAGCAGGAGCATTAGTCAATCCAAAGGACATGACTAGGAATTCATAATGCCCGTACCGAGTTCTAAAAGCCGTCTTTGGAATATCCTCAGTTCTAACCTTCAGCTGATGATATCCAGAACGAAGATCGATCTTTGAAAAGAATTGTGCTCCTTGCAACTGGTCAAACAGGTCATCAATACGTGGCAATGGGTACCTGTTTTTGATGGTGACATGATTCAACTCCCGATAATCAATACAAAGTCGCATACTTCCATCTTTCTTCTTCACGAATAGAACAGGAGCACCCCAAGGAGAAGTACTAGGACGAATAAAGCCAATGTCTAACAATTCCTGCAGTTGGATCTTTAACTCCTGAAGTTCAATAGGAGCCATTCGATATGGGGCTTTGGAAATGGGTTTTGTACCGGGTTCAAGGTCGATACAAAATTCAATTTCACACTCTGGGGGTAGGCCAGGAAGTTCTTCAGGGAATACGTCAGGAATTTATTAACAATAGAAATATCATTCAAAACTGACGTATTTTTGTTTAGATCTGTGACATGAGCTAAGAAAGCTTGACATCCGTTTTTTAATAAACGAATAGTTTTATGGCTTGAGATGACAGCGATTGATTTTAATGGTTTGGTTGCTTGAATTCGCATAATAGGTCGATTAGGAATATGAAAACTAACAACCTTACGAAAACAATCAATTTTTGCATAATGAGTAGTTAACCAATCAATCCCTAGAATCACGTCAAATGCAAGTATTTTTAATGAAATCAGATCGATAGGTAATGTGTGGGTACCAACTTGAACCAAACAAGACTTATAAACAGTGGAGGTAATGAAGGTTTCTCCCAACGGAGTTTCCACAGATAAGTCAAAGTCTAATTTCTCCGGAATCAAATTTAATCGATGAGCGCAAGTAGGAAAAATAAAAGAATGGGTTGAACCGGTATCAAATAAAGTATAAACTTCTTTAGAGTTTATGATAAGCTTACCCGTGATGACCTCATTCGGGTTCCTTGCTCTCTGGGAGTTCACAACAAACGCTCTCCCTTGCACAACCGGTTTTGACTTTTCTGGGACGGCTTTTGGTGCCTCCATCCTAGCTGAATTTGTCTTCGGTAAACGACAAAATCGGGCTAAATGACCTTCTCTTCCACAATTATAACATGCTTTGGACGGCATCGCGCAGTTTGGACTGATGTGCCCCTCCCCTCCGCATTTGAAACATATGATAGGTGGTCGTTCTCCTTCCTTAACGACAGGTGCTGGTGCTGACGTCTTTCCATCATTGTTGAATCTCCTCTTCTTGAAATGTCCATTCTTATTGTTTTGGCCCTGATTACCACCGAAGTGGTTACCATTTCTGGCCTGTTGATTCCCTCCACGCTTGTTGTCACCGCTTCGATGACTGCTCTCACTGGTATTATCATTTTGCCGGCTGCTCTCTTTTGGTTGCGTTGTCTCGTTATCGCGCTCCACCAACTGAGCCCTATTTACAACATCTGAATACAAACACAGTTTATGAGAAACAAGATGTTGACGTATCTCCGGCTTCAAACCTCTTAAAACATCCGCGTCATTCTTTCTTCATTATCCACCAGGTGGGACGCAAACCGGGATAACTTCGCAAATTTTGCCTCGTACTGCGACACGGTCATATTATTCTGCTCCAATTTGATGAACTCCACCTCCTTCATGTGACGAATACTCTCGGAAAAGTATTTGTCGTTAAACAGCTCTTGGAACTTCTCCCAGGACATCTTCAGTGCGGCAGGTTGAGTACGCTTTATCGATTCCCACCAGTAATCTGCCTCTCCTCGCAACATAAAGGCGGCAAAGGGAACCTTTTGCTCCTCGGAGCAACCCAAGACATCAAATATCTTGGTGATCTGCTTTTATCCATGTTTCAGCTACAAGTGGTTTGGGTTCTCCCTTAAACTCCGGTGGTCCCAGCTCCTTAAACTGTTTAGCGGTGACCGCCAGAGAGTTTCCAGTATTTCCACCTACGTTATGGACAGGAGCCGCTTTCACCTGTTGTTGCATGAATTGCATAAAGCCTCTGAACATTTGATCATTCATCATTTGGTCAGTGTTGTTGTTTGCATGAGGATTGACACCTTCCTGATGCACATTATCCTGATTATTGATATGTGGTGAATCAACAGTCGTCTGTGCTCCATTGCTATTCTCAACATTCTCAGATGCCATTTTCAGATACTGCCACAAAATAAAATTAATTGATATGTCATATATTATCCTTATATTATGACCGACCAATTAAATACCATGCAAATAAACTTAGGTATGTCATACTAGCGAAGGAATTCCCCGTCTCTCCCCTCCTAGTTCTATTCTCACATCTTAGCCAGGGATCATATCCCTAAGCTCTGATACCAACTGTGACGCCCCCAAAATTAGGTATACATCACCCATCTTGGGTCGTCAGATACATAGTACAGAATACAAATACAACTTAATAATACAACTGTCGTGTACAATACGACAAAACATAAACTGTGAGTTTGAATACAAATATTATCTTCTAGAGAGTATTCATACTCAAAAGGAGTCCTCATTACATTTATTAACACACCATTACATAGAATAGTGAGGACTACTAACTAATACTATTCTTCGGACCATCACTCCGTTCCCCGACTTGCCCCAGCTACGTTCTCATTTCCTGAAGAGAACAGTGAAAGAAAGGGTGAGCTCAACTAGCCCAGTAAGAAATATTATGACTAAGATAATGCAGAATAAATTATCATTAGCCTTCAACAATGTTAAACTGATAAAATATAATAGACATCAAGTTTAACTGTAGCGGAACAAGCAATCCATTAAAAGAGTCAAGTAGAAAATAAACTCTACTATCTTTTATGATTTAAAAGTTTTTCAACACTGTGATCGCTGGACTCAGCTTAATAAAATAATCCACATCATCGAATCACCCCTGCACTACGGCCAAGGATATTCGTATATTCATTAATGGTCATGATCATGCCAACAACTGTCCATCAATGCACTACGGCCAATGAGGACTTTTACCACATCATTTGTAACATTACGGTCATGATTATACCGAATAATCCCTGGTCATAATCATACCAAGTCCATCTATGCACTACATGCCACAGATGACTTTCAACATTTTATAAACATGAGGATGATGACAATGATATAAGAATTCAATAAAACAAGTTCAAGAATTAATTTATCCAGGAATTAACAACGTCCAAATTGTCAACATGATACTGCATTGTGGAGTAAAATTCAAGAATGCTTAGAAGAATATTTTCTTGAAAAGATACTGGATGAAACGCAACTATCAAGGATATTCCACAACTTTCATGGAGTATAGAAGTCAAAACTTAACCAACTGAGTACAATAAAGAATGGAATAACAAAAGAAATCACCATGCATGCGATAGACCGCACAGACAGGTTATTCCAATAGAATAATAAATAATGGAACCAGGTCCTGCGTAAACGCACAGACAGGATATTCCGATAGGATAATAAATAATGGAACCAGGTCCGGTGTAAAACACACAGACAGGATGTTCCAACAGAATAATAACAAGACGGAACCAGGTCCGGTGTAAAACACACAGACAGGATGTTTCAACAGAATATAACAAGACGGAACCAGGTCCGGTGTAAAACACACAGACAGGATGTTCCAACAGAATAATAATAAAACGGAACCAGGTCCGGTGTAAAACACACAGACAGGATGTTCCAACAGAATAATAAACGGAACCAGTTCGGTGTAAAACACACAGACAGGATGTTCCAACAGAATAATAAACGGAACCAGGTCCGTGTAAAACACACAGACAGGATGTTCCAACAGAATAATAGAAGAATGTCACCAAGTATAGGGTAGACCGCGTATACTGGTTATTCCAACAGAATAATAACAAATGGAATAACAGAAGTTCTCTTCATGAATATAAAAGAAATAATGTTCCCTACCTTAAAAGAACTGGATATTGGAAAAGTGATGTAGCAGAATACTTTTATTCTCTCTCTCTTATTCTCTCTATACTTTCTCTCTCTATAGCTTGAATGAATTCGTGAAAAATAATGAAGCCCTAGGCCTCTATTTATAGAAAAAACGAGGGTGGCTCTTGGTCTTAACGAAGGGTCAAATGACTCTTGGTCTTAACGAAGGTCAAATGACTCTTGGTAATATTGAAGGGACAACTACTATTGACGAAAGTAATTACTATTGACCAAGGTAAATACTATTGACGAAGGTAATTACTATTGACCAAGGTAAATACTATTGACGAAGGTAATTACTATTGACCAAGGTAAATACTATTGACGAAGGTAATTACTATTGACCAAGGTAAATACTATTGACGAAGGTAATTACTATTGACCAAGGTAAATACTATTGACGACGGTAATTACTATTGACGAATAGACTCTTAGATGATGACATATGGCCCCCCATAAAATAACCAAACTTACCACAACGTCTCAATTATTGATTTAATAATATAACATATTATACAGATGATACTATGACAATAATTTAAGAGATATGATGCAGCAATTACTGTAGCAATAATTGAGTATAGCTGAGTGACTTCTCACGTAAGCATCAATAATCAATACCGTGTGCTACTATGCAACCACGCGTATTACTGTACTTTTACTACCGAATAGTTCAACAGTTTTAACGGTTTTAACGGTAACACCTCAGCGTTATTTTTATAGAAAGATAATTCTGTCGTTTTCTCCATCCGACAATAATTCCGTTGTGGGGTCCACCAATGATTGTGCCGTCGTACGAATATTCCTCGACAAAAAGAATATTCTCCGACCAAGCGAATATTTTATAACAACTTGCTTACTTTACAAAATTTATAAATATTACCCACAACTATAACATTATATCAAATTAACTCCATAATATTCAAAAATGATATTTATAGAAAATTCATCTTTATTTATAAAAATTGGGGTCTTACATCAGTGCAAGTTTTCTTCAGCCTTATACCGATCAGAAGTACTGCTCTTTTGAGGTAAGGGATAGTAAGGGATTTTAAGGGTTGTTATATTTTTCAGTTTCGTAATTTTTCTGACCTTCAAAAATTTTGAAAAAATTTGAAATGATATTTTGATGAGTTTTCTTGATTGTGTCCAAAAATGGTGATTTTTGGATGTATAGATTGAGAGTTATGAATTTTATGAGAAAAGACTATTTTAAAAGTAATCGCTTATAATTCCTTGTGGTTAACTCCAAAATTGATGAAATTTTTATTGGGAGTACATTTATATGATAGAAGTATACTCTGTAACTTTCAGAATTTTTGGACAAAAGTATAATTTTTGATAAATATCTAAATATTCGATTGTTTTGGCCATATGAAAAATAGTAAATGAATTTTAAAAATTTCAGGAAAAATATATGTTCAATATAGGACTATATTCTACAGAATTCCAGAAAAGAAATATTTTTGGGACTGATTTGGTATTTTTCATGAAAATGGTCTAGTTATGAGTAAATGAATTAAATATGTTATGTGAAGTAAGAAAATTAGAAAATATGATTTTATGACTTGAGAATCCTATATGAGGTATATGCAGATTTTTGATGAGGATTTTGGTTATTGGTGATAAAATCTTATGAGTTTAACATTTTAGAATGATTAAATACATTATTTAGTAAAGTGTAAACAATTAAAATAAATTATTTATAAGCTTAAGAAATATTATTCTTTCAATATCATTATACCGAAATATTGGTATGTATTTTATTGTAAAATTTCTACCTTTTTGTGTCGGGGTTACTATTCATGAGTTACTATTCACGAGTTACTATTCACGAGTTACTATTCACGATAAAATTGGTTTCTTTTTCTAACCAAATTATAGTTAATTTATGAATATTACTCTAGAGATTAAAACTATGTATTGATTATATTGATTTTATTATCATATATAACATTTTTATAACCCTGATGTTGAATTTCTCTTTCACTTGAGTGTAAAGATGGGTAAATTATTGGTATGATCGTGACTGAGGAATATCTTTGGCTTGTAGTGCAAAGATGAATTGTTAACTGGTATGATCATGACCATTGAATTTATAATTGAATATCTTTAGCTTAAGTGTAAAGATGAATTGATCAACATGGTTATAATTATTGTTTATATAAATGATTATATATTTCTTTGAGATATTAATGTATTTGGCCTGTAGTGCAAATATGAACTGTTGATAATATATTTGGCCGTAGTGCAAATATGAACTGTTGAGGAATATCTTTGGCCTGTAGTGAAAAGATGAAATATTGATGAATATCTTTGGCCTGTAGTGCAAAGATGAATTGTTGATGAATATCTTTGGCCCGTAGTACAAAGATGACATGTTGTTGAATATCTTTGGCCAGTAGTGCAAAGATGAGCAGGTGTTGAGATGAACATGACCAACTGGTGATACAAATGAATATCTTTGGTCGTAGTGCAAAGATGAAGTTATTAGTATGATTATGAACAGAAAATGTGATTTGGTGTAACTATGATCTTTGATGTTTCAGGTAAAGATAGGTGATGAAAATTATCTTCGTCCTGGATGAGAAGAGAAATTTAGAACTACAGTTATGATTATGAGTTATTCATATGATTGTGGACCAGAATTGTTGATTGATGTTACAGGGATAAAACATTGTTGATGAATTTTTAACATGGAGAAGATAATAGACTTTATAGTCTATTTGACTCTTCTAATGGATTGGTCGTTCCGCTGCAACTATGGTTGAAATTTTTATCATTTACCATATGTTCTAAATCTCTGATTTATTATTGATGAAGGCTATTGATAATTTAATTATCTTTAGTCATGATATTCTTTACTGAGCTAGTTGTGCTCACCCTTTTGCTTCACAATTCTTTTCAGGTAATAAGAGTGTAGCTGGGTCGAGCGAGGGTAACGGGGAAATAGAACGGTGGTCTCTAGCTGTGGATGTTCTCCCGAAGCAGTATAGAAAAGTTCATTTAGTAATTTTATTTGGTGAATCCAATAGGGTAAGGTGTACCCAACGTTGGAAGGGTGGTTTGCCACTATCATATAAGATGTCTAACGACATACAACCTCGTGTCATCATAAGACAGGGATGTGCTCATCCACTTGCTGAGTATATATACGAGCACTACCTATATAATCTTGGTGTTTGTTTGAAGTATAATTCTCAATTAGAGACAGTGGAGATAATGATAAGTCAAGAGAAGACTCACCATTGGGAAAAATATGACAGTAATCTTCTCGTTTTTCTTTGGGGTCTATTGGGTCAACCAAGGATAATTCTGTGGCCATATGATATCTATCATAATCTAGACGCATGGCCTCCCATGTACAAAGGTTTCCTTGAGCACTTCCCAAAGATTCTAGTTTCTAAAACAGTTTTTGACTGTACCTTTATGTAAGGTACCTTTGTGAGGTGCTGATACATGATGGTGTCCAATGTCACATTTGGTATATATTTGTATTCAAACTCACAGCATATGTTGTAACAACCCCAAAATAGGTCCATTCCATCCAACCTATTCTGAGTCGCCAAATACATAGTACAGAAAACAACTGTAACTTTATTACAACAATTGTCGTGCAAAATACAACAACACATATGCTGTGAGTTTGGATACAAATATATACCAAATGTGACTCATGTTCCAACCGTGGACATCACCTCACAATGACACCTTACATAAAGGTATAGTCAAAAATTGTTTTGGAAATTAGAATCTTTGGGAAGTGCTCAAGGAAACCTTCGTACATGGGAGGCCATGCGTCTAGGTTATGATAGATATCATATGGCCACAGAATTATTCTTGGTTGACCCAATAGACCCCAAAGAAAAACGTGAAGATTACTATCATATTCTTCCCAATGGTGAGTCTTCTCTTGACTTATCATTATCTCCACTGTCTTTAATCGTGAATTATACTTCAAACAAACACCAAGATTAAATAGGTAGTGCCCATAGATATACTCAGCAAGTGGATGAGCACATCCCTGTCTTATGATGACACGAGGTTGTATGTCGTTAGACATCTTGTATGATAGTGGCAAACCACCCTTCCAACGTTGGGTACACCTTACCCTATTGGATTCACCAAATAAAACTACTAAATGAACTTTTCTATACTGCTTCGGGAGAACATCCACAGATAGAGACCACCGTTCTATTTCCCCGTTACCCTCGCTCGACCCAGCTACACTCTTATTACCTGAAAGGAATTGTGAAGCAAAAGGGTGAGCACAACTAGCTCAGTAAAGAATATCATGACTAAAGATAAATAAATTATCAATAGCCTTCATCAATAATAAATCAGAGATTTCGAACATATGGTAAATGATAAAAATTTTAACCATAGTTGCAGCGGAACGACCAATCCATTAGAAGAGTCAAATAGACTATAAAGTCTATTATCTTCTCCATGTTAAAAATTCATCAACAATGTTTTATCCCTGTAACATCAATCAACAATTCTGGTCCACAATCATATGAATAACTCATAATCATAACTGTAGTTCTAAATTTCTCTTCTCATCCAGGACGAAGATAATTTTCATCACCTATCTTTACCTGAAACATCAAAGATCATAGTTACACCAAATCACATTTTCTGTTCATAATCATACTAATAACTTCATCTTTGCACTACGGCCAAAGATATTCATTTGTATCACCAGTTGGTCATGTTCATCTCAACACCTGCTCATCTTTGCACTACTGGCCAAAGATATTCAACAACATGTCATCTTTGTACTACGGGCCAAAGATATTCATCAACAATTCATCTTTGCACTACAGGCCAAAGATATTCATCAATATTTCATCTTTTCACTACAGGCCAAAGATATTCCTCAACAGTTCATATTTGCACTACGGCCAAATATATTTATCAACAGTTCGTATTTGCACTACAGGCCAAATATATTAATATCTCAAAGAAATATATAATCATTTATATAAACAATAATTATAACCATGTTGATCATTTCACATTTGCACTTAAGCTGAAGATATTCAATTATAAATTCAATGGTCATGATCATACTAGTCAATAATTCAACTTTGCACTACTGGCCAAAGAGAACCCAAAGTCATGATCATACCAATAATTTACTCATCTTTACACTCAAGTGAAAGAGAATTTTAACATCAGGGTTATAAAAATATTATATATGATAATAAAAACAATATGATCAACATATAGATTTAATCTCAAGAGTAATATTCATAAATCAACTATAATTTGGTTAGAAAAAGAAACCAATTTTATCGTGAATAATAACTCGTGAATAGTAACTCACGAATAGTAACCCCGACACAAAAAGATAAAAATTTCACAATAAAATACATACCAATATTTCGGTATAATGATATTGAAAGAATAATATTTCTTAAGCTTATAAACAATTTATTTTAATTGTTTACACTTTACTAAATAATTCATTTAATCATTCTAAAATGCCAAACTCATAAAATTTCATCACCAATAACCAAAACCCTCATCAAAAATCTGCATATACCTCATATAGGATTCTCAAGTCATAAAATCCTATTTTTCAATTTTCTTACTTCACAAAACATATTTAATTCATTTACTCATAACTAGACCATTTTCATAAAAAATATCAAATCAGTTCCAAAAATATTTCTTTTCTGGGATTTAACATAATATAGTCCCATAGTGAACATATATTTTTCTCAGAATTTTTAAAATTCATTTACTATTTTTCATATGGTCAAAACAGCCGAATATTTAGACATTTATCAAAAATTATACTTTTGTCCAAAAATTCTGAAATTTACAGAGTATACTTCTATCATATACATGTACTCCCAATAAAAATTTCATCAATTTTGGAGTTAACCACAAGGAGTTATAAGCGGTTACTTTTAAAATAGTCTTTTCTCATAAAATTTATAACTCTCAATCTATACATCCAAAAATCACCATTTTTGGACACAATCAAGAAAACTCATCAAAATATCATTTCAAATTTTTCCAGAATTTTTGAAGGTCAGAAAAATTACGAAACTGGAAAATATAACAACCCTTAAAATCCCTTACTATCTCTTACTATCCCTTACCTCAAAAGAGCAGCACTTCTGACCGGATATCGGATATAACGCTGAAGGAAACTTACACTGATGAATATCAACTCACCAAGTATCTAAATACTCATAAAATATACTCAATAATCTAGAGAGAGAAAGAGAGAAAGCTTATGTTTCTGGTGTGATTTTAAATTCTAACTTAGCCCTCTATTTATAGAAAAATTTTAGTAGGCTTGACCTGCAACCTGATGGCTTTACCTGCTACTATTTCCACCCACCACATTTGAAATATAATTCAGCACATTTCTTCACCAACCACAAGTGGGGCCCACCAATTCTAGAATTTTCCACGAAAATGATAAAATCCGCAACTTCTACAATTTCTGAACCAGTCATCTCGTAAAATTCATAACAAATCATATGTTTATTTTTAACGGTTCAAAATTTGTGGACATATACTCAACTTATATATGTATAACATATCTAAAAATTATCACGATCCAACGGTCGAATTAAAAATTATAACCCCCACAAAATATCTCAAAAACCCTGATTTTTAATACCTCCATTCCGACAAAAATACTGATAAAAACCTCAACATTAACTCCTTCATTTTTTAACCACAAAAATATAACCCTCATTTATATCCACATAATATAAATATTTCCTTATCATATGAATCAATAATTAATTATTCACAAATAATATTACAGAATCACATTTATGACAACCAGGCCGTTCCCAGGAAAGAGGGGGCTTTCCAATAAGAATTTCTCCTTATTAGCGCGCAATTAGATGACCAAACCTCTCCTTAGACAGAACTTTCTAGGCATTGCCAATAATGTTCTCTAATAATATTATTCAAAATAATATGAATTATTGATCTGATAATAGAAAATACTATGCAGTGACAATTATTGAACAATAATAATATAAAATTTCAACGTAGCAATTATTGAATCAATAAAATAAAATATTGAACAGTAATTACGGTAACAATTATTGAGTAGTGCCTTCTTACGTAAGAATCAATAATTTCAAAAATACTGTGTAATACCGTGTGCTACTGTGCAATAACGCGTATTACTGTATTTTAACCACCGGGTATTCCAACAGTGTTAACGATAACAACTACGCCGTTAATTATAAAAACTCAATTTTTGTCGTTATCTTGATCCGACAGTTATTCGTTATGGGGCCCACAAATAACTGCGCCGTCGTACGAATATTCCCCGACAGAAAGAATATTCCACGACCAAACGAATATTCTCCGACAACAATGATTATTTTATAACCACTTGCTTATTTTAAAAAAAATTCACATTTCACCCATAACTTTAAACTTTTATCAATTTAACCATTTACTAAATAGTAATTATAAGAAAAATTGAATACTTTTATTTCATAAAATTCGGGGTCTTACATATGTGTTGTTGTATTTTGCACGATAATTGTTGTAATAAAGTTGTAGTTATTTTCTGTACCATGTATTTGACGACTCAGAATGGGTTGGGTGGAATGGACCTGTTTTGGGGACGTCACAACGCGCCAGTAAGGAAAAATTCTTATTGGAAAGCCCCCTCTTTCCTGGGAACGGCCTTGTTGTCATAAATGTGATTCTGTAATATTATTTGTGAATAATTAATTATTGATTCATATGATAAGGAAATATTTATTTTATGTGGATATAAATGAAGAATATATTTTTGTGGTTAAAAATGAAGGAGTTAATGTTGAGGTTTTTATCAATATTTTTGTCGGAACGGAGTTATTAAAAATCAAATTAGGGTTTTTAAAATATTTTGCGAGGGTTATAATTTTTAATCCGACCGTTGGATCGTGGTAATATTTAGATATGTTATACATATATAAGTTGAGTATATGTCCATAATTTTTGAACCGTTAAAAATGAACGTATGATTTATTATGAATTTTACGAGATGACTGGTTCAGAAATTGTTGAACTTTTGGAGTTTATCATTTTGGTAAAAAATTCTAGAATTGGTGGGACCCACTCTTGGTTGGTGAAGAAATGTGCTGAGATTTTTATTCAAATGTGGTGGGTGGAAATAGTAGCAGGTAAAGCCATCAGGTTGCAGGTTAAGTCTGCTTCGGCGTGCTAACATTTTCCTATAAATAGAGGGCTAAGTTAAAATTAAAAATAACACCAGAATTCATAAGTTTTCTCTCTTTCTCTCTCTAGATTATTGAGTGTATTTTGTGAGTATTTAGATACTTTGAAAGTTGCTATTCAGCACAAGTTTCATTCAGCCTCATATCCGATATTCAGTCAGAAGTACGGTTATTTTGAGGTAAGGGATATTATTTTCTTCTTAAATGATATTATTTTCTTCAATATCATTATGCTAGAATATTGATATGAGTTTTTTTATCAAATTTGGAACTTTTTGTGTCAGGGTTACTATTCACGTATACGGCACTATTCACGTATACGGCACTATTCACGAATACGGCACTATTCACCAAAAAATAAAATTTTTTCTTTATGTACAAGATGTCTATTATGGTTACTATCTTTGATTGTTTCCATATTTTGATCTTTATTTTTGAATTCTGCTTCACAATTGATTATTATGAAGTATTATTGATCTTGGATAAACTGTTATACGAATCCCTACTATTTGTCCTTCTGTCTCACTGGATTCGTTTTCTTTAAGATATTTTTCATCATCCTCAGTCCTAAATGATGATATTACTGAATATCTTTGGCCTGTAGTGCAAAGATGTATGATTACCTGATGAATATCTTTGGCCTGTAGTGCAAAGATGAACAGGTGTTGAGATGAACATGACTGACTGGTGATACAAATGAATATCTTTAGCCTGTAGTGCAAAGATGAATATTTGGTTAAAGATGATTATTAATTGATGTTACAGGGATAAAATATTGATGATGGACTTTTAAATCTTAGAAGATAGTAGAATTCTTTCTCTACTTGACTCTTCTAATGGTTTGCTGTTTCCGCTGCAGTTGTTGATCTAAAACTTGTTGTCGATTATATTTTATCAGATTTTTCCCTGTTGAAGACTAACGATAATTTGTTGTATATTATCTTAGTCATAATATTCTTTACTGGGCTAGTTGAGCTCACCCTTTTCCTTTTTGTTCTATTTTTCTTCTCAGGAGGTGAGAACATAGCAGGATCTAGTCGGGGTATGGAGTGATGGTTCTAGAAAGATGTTTTAGCTGTCCTCATTATTTCTGTAAAATAGTGTTTGAATAATTGTATTAAGGATTTATTTGAGTGTGGATATTGTCTAGAAGATAATATTTGTATTTAAACTCACAGTATGTGTTGTCGTATTTTGCACGACAATTGTATTATTGATGTTGTAGTTTACTTTTTGTACCATGTATTTGGCGACTCAGAATGGGTGTTGTATACCTATTTTGGGGGCGTCACAACCCATCTTGGGTCACCAGATATATGGTACAGAATTCAAATACAACTTACTAATACAACTGTCGTGTACAATTCGACAAAATATAAACTGTAAGTTTGAATACAAATATTGTCTTCTAGAGAGTATTCATACTCAAAAGGAGTCCTCATTACAATTATTATCACACTATTACATAGAATAGTGAGGACTACTAATGCTATCATCTGGTCCATCACTCCGTTTTCTGACTCGTCCCAGCTATATTCTCATTTCCTGAAGAGAACCGTGAAAGAAAGGGTGAGCTCAACTAGCCCAGTAAGAAATATTATGACTAAGATAATGCAGAATAAATTATCATTAGTCTTCAACAATGTTAAACTGATAAAATACAATCGACATCAAGTTTAACTGCAGCGGATCAAGCAATCCATTAAAAGAGTCAAGTTGTGACGCCCCCAAAATAGGTATACAACACCCATTCTGAGTCTCCAAATACATGGTACAAAAAGTAAACTACAACATCAATAATACAATTGTCGTGCAAAATACGACAACACATACTGTGAGTTTAAATACAAATATTATCTTCTAGACAATATCCACACTCAAATAAATCCTTAATACAATTATTCAAACACTATTTTACAGAAATAATGAGGACAGCTAAAACATCTTTCTAGAACCATCACTCCATACCCCGACTAGATCCTGCTATGTTCTCACCTCCTGAGAAGAAACATGGAACAAAAAGGAAAAGAGTGAGCTCAACTAGCCCAGTAAAGAATATTATGACTAAGATAATATACAACAAATTATCGTTAGTCTTCAATAGGAAAAATCTGATAGAATATAATCGACAACAAATTTTAGATCAACAACTGCAGCGGAAACAACAAACCATTAGAAGAGTCAAGTAGAGAAAGAATTATACTATCTTCTAAGATTTAAAAGTCCATCATCAATATTTTATCCCTGTAACATCAATTAATAATCATCTTTATCTAAATATTCATCTTTGCACTACAGGCCAAAGATATTCTTTTGTATCACCTGTCAGTCATGTTCATCTCAACACCTGTTCATCTTTGCACTACAGGCCAAAGATATTCATCAAGTAATAATACATCTTTGCACTACAGGCCAAAGATATTCAGTAATATCATCATTTAGGACTGAGGATGATGAAAAATATCTTAAAGAGAACGAATCCAGTGAGACAGAAGGACAAATATTAGGGATTCATATAACAGTTTATCCAAGATCAATAATACTTCATAATAATCAATTGTGAAGCAGAATTCAAAAATAAAGATCAAAACATGGATACAATCAAAGATAGTAACCATAATAGACATCTTGGACAAAAAGAAAAAATTTTATTTTTCGGTAAATAGTGCCGTATTCGTGAATAGTACCGTATACGTGAATAGTGCTGCATACGTGAATAGTAACCCCGACATAAAAAGTTTCAAATTTGATAAAAACTCATATCAATATTTCAGCATAATGATATTGAAAAAAATAATATCATTAAGAAGAAAATAATATCCCTTACCTCAAAATATCAGTACTTCTGGTCGGAATACGGTATAAGGCTGAAAGAAACTTGCTCTGATGAATAGAAACTCTCAAAGTATCTAAATACTCACAAAATACACTCAATAATCTAGAGAGAGAAAGAGAGAAAACTTGTTTCTGGTGTGATTTTCAATTCTAACTTAGTCCTCTATTTATAGGAAAATGTTAGCACGCCGAAGCAGACTTAACCTGCAACCTGATGGCTTTACCTGCTACTATTCCCACCCACCACATTTGAAAAAAAATCTAAGCACATTTCTTCACCAACCAAGAGTGGGGCCCACCAATTCTAGAATTTTCTATCAAAATGATAAACTCCGAAAATTCAACAATTTCTGAACCAGTCATCTCGTAAAATTCATAATAAATCATACGTTCATTTTTAACGGTTCCAAATTTGTGGACATATACTCAACTTATATATGTATAACATATCCAAAAATTACCACGATCCAACAGTCGGATTAAAAATTATAACCCCCGCAAAATATCTCAAAAACCCTGATTTTGCGTTCCGACAAAAATACTGATAAAAACCTCAACATTAACTCCTTCATTTTTTAACCACAAAAATATATCCCTCATTTATATCCACATAAAATAAATATTTCCTTATCATATGAATCAATAATTAATTATTCACAAATAATATTACAGAATCACATTTATGACAACCAGGCCGTTCCCAGGAAAGAGGGGGCTTTCCAATAAGGATTTCTCCTTACTGGCGCGTAATTAGATGACCAAACCTCTAATAATATTATTCAAATAATATGAATTATTGATCTGATAAAGGAAAATACTGTACAACAACAATTATTGAAACAACAATAATATAAAATATCAACGCAACAATTATTGAATCAATAAAATAAAATATTGAACACTAACTACTGTAACAATTATTGAGTAGTGCCTTCTTACGTAAGAATCAATAATTGGTGCAATACCGTGTGCTACTGTACTTTAACCATCGGGTATTCTAACAGTATTAACGGTAACAACTACGCCGTTATTTATAAACAACTTATACTTGTCGTTTTCTTCATCCAATCACTTTTCGTTATGGGGCCCACACAAGGCTGCGCCGTCGTACGAATATTCCCCGACAGCAAGAATATTCCACGACCAAACAAATATTCCTCGACAAAATGAATATTTTATAATCACTTGCTTATTTTATAAAATTTGCACATTTCACCCATAACCAAAGTATTATATCAAATTAACCCCTTATTATTCACAATAATATTTAGAGAAAATTTGATTTTATTCATTAATAAGTTGGGTCTTACACAAGTAGAGAATAAAATCTACTACCTTTTATGATTTAAAAGGTTTTTCATGACTTTTATCGTTGGGACTCAGCTTAATAAATAATCCACATCATCGAATCACCCCTGCACTACGGCCAAGGATATTCTTTAGTATCACGACCACGAATTATCTATGCACTACGGCTAAAGATAATCATGTTTTCATCAACAACCCTGATCATACCATAAAATAATTCATCTCTGCACTACGGCCAAAAAGAATCCATAGCCATAATCATACCAAAATCTGTCCATCAATGCACTACGGGCCAATGAGGATTTTTTTTCACATCATTTGTAATATTACGGTCATGATTACACCGATTAATCCCTGGTCATAATCATACCAAGTCCATCTATGCACTACAGGCCATAGATGACTTTCAACAAAATATAAACATGAGGATGATGACAATGATATAAGAATTCAATAAAATAAGTTCAAAAATTAATTTATCCAGGAATTAACAACGTCCAAATTGTCAATATGATACTGCTTTGTGGAGTAAAATTCAAGAATTCTTAGAAGAATATTTTCATGAAAAGAAACTAGATGAAGCACAAATATCAAAAATATTCTACTAATTTCATAGAGTATAGAAGTCAAAGTTTTAACCAACTGAGTATAATAAAGAATGGAATAACAAAAGAAATCACCATGCATGCGGTACTTCGCATAGACAGGTTATTCCAACATAATAATAATAACGGAACCAGGTCAGGTGAAATTCACACCGACAGGATGTTCCAACATAATAATAAAGACGGAACCAGGTCCGGCGTAAAACGCACAGACAGGATATTCCGACAGAATAATAAATAATAGAGCCAGGTCCGGCGTAAAACGCACAGACAGGATATTCCAACAGAATAATAATAAAGACAGAACCAGGTCTGGCGTAAAACGCACAGACAAGATATTCCAACAGAATAATAATAAAGACGGAACCAGATCCGGTATAAAACACACAGACAGGATGTTCCAATAGAATAATAATAAAGACGGAACCAGGTCCGGTGTAAAATACACAGACATGATGTTCCAACAGAATAATAGAAGAATGTCACCAAGTATAGGGTAGACTGCGTATACAAGTTATTCCAACAGAATAATAAATAATGGAATAACAGAAGTTTTCTTCATGAATACAAAAGAAATAATACCCCTTACGGGTACAACAAATAATATCCCTTACAGTTTTAAAGAAAACCTGAAATAAAGAAGTAGTTAAGTAGCAGAATACTTTTCTTCTTTCTCTTTATAGTTTCTCTCTATAGTTTCTCTCTCTAGAGTTCAGTGAATTCGTAAGAAAATAATGAAGGAATGAGCTTCTATTTATAGGAAAATAGAATGCATAGTAACTAATCCATGAACGGTCCAGATTGATTTACTTTAATCTGACGGTCCATATTTAAAGAAAAATCTTTTAAATAAAATATAATATATTCTATATATAGAATAACTTTAATAAAGTATTCTGTTTTATATAAAAAGATGTTTCTGTTTTATTACGTTAATAATATGAATAAAATAAAACTTCATTATCGCTAAATAATTCATATTATTAATTGACAATAATTGAATCAAACTGAGTGACTAATCACGTAAGCCTCGATAATCAATACCGTATGCTACTATGCAACCACACGTATTACTGTACTTTTACTACCGAGTAGTTCAACAGTATCAACGGTAAAACTTCCGTCGTTATTTTTAATAAAATATTTTTGTCGTTTTCTCAATCCGACAATAATTCCGTTGTGGGGTCCACTAATAATTGTACCGTCGTACGAATATTTTATGATAAAAATAATATTTTCCGACCAATCGAATATAATACAACAACTTGCATACTTTGTAAAATTTATAAATATTACCCACAATTATAACATTATCTCAAATTCACACCATAATATTTAAAAAAAATATTTCGAAAAAATTAAATCTTTATTCATAAAATCTGGGGTTTCACACAAACCATACTTAAATATTCTTAATAATAAAATAATTTTTGAATAATATCTTGTTATTTAAAGTTGAAACAAATTATATATACAATATACTTCAATAATATTTAACCCTTTTATATAGAATACTTATGTTCAAATTTTTATATTCATATTTATAATATAAAACAGAGCGGCTCAAATTCTAAGGATTCAACATCCAACGTTCTCAAATCAATTTAGGCTTCAACATTCAACGATATAAAATTATTTGGGACTTCAACATCTAACGCCCAAGAATTTATCTCTCAAAAATTCATACCCACATCCATCATCTCACTCTCTCACACCCAGGGTTTCTTCACCTCTTTGTCTCTACTTCTTTTACTTCAACGGCTAATACAAGGGGTGCGACAAAAAAAATAGTTGTTATAACAAACAAACAATAATTTTTAATTATCAAGTAACTATTTAAAAAGTTACAATTAATCAAAAAGGCTTATAAATAATAAAAAATAAATCTTGAAATGTAGTTGAACTTAGTTTAAATTTATGAGAATTTGACTATTAAAGTTGAATATTCTTTATTTATTTATTAAAATTTGTCTTCATAAGAATTTTCATTTAAATGCTTTGTGGAGTATGTATGGAAAGTGCGGGTGTATTAAGAATTAATTTAGGCTTTTAGTTTAGTGTGCGTCCATATTCAGTGCTTCATTTTTTTGTATTCATGATTTATTTTTGTATTTTTTTTAATTATACAGTGCCTTCAAGCACGAGTTGTAGCTAGTCTATCTATATTATAGAAGAAGAAGAAGAAGAAAAATAGTTGTCATCTTGAGGTTTTGTCGCATATAATTTTCTTTCTCTTTTCTACAAGTTTAGTTTTATTATAATTTTGTCCTTCATAATTATTTTTATTTTTATTTTTATTTTATCTCGAAAATTTGATAAAACTCTCACTACATCCTTACGGTAGTTGAACACGTAACAAGTGCGCCAGTTACACTAGTTTCCTCTTTTTTTCCTCGGTTGAACGGTAAATGTATCCTGGGCAGTTGGGTCAATTTATTCTTCAATCAAGACTAAATTCATCCCCAAGTGATCTTAAGAGCACATTCACTGTATCGGCCTGATATATTCATTTTTTTTTCTCGTGACCTCAAAATTTAAACCCAAAAAATGGAGCAAACCTCCTTTAACAACTAGACAAACCCCTTTGGTTCTTCTAAAGAAACAGTCACCCACTACTTCTGAAAATTGACTTCATTTTAGAGTAGGCAAATAAGTAATACTTTTTTTATTTTAAAATTAAAGATACAATTTGACTGAGATTAAATAATAATATATTCTACTTCAAAATTTGTATGAGTTATAAAATTTTTGAATGAAATAAATTTTATAATTAATAATTTTTGTTATTTACTATATAATTATAATAATTGAATCAATTAAAATTAAATAAATTTATATTAATTTAAGATTTTATATATCTCGTTTGACGTCAAATAATATTTTTAATTTTGAAACAAGGGTCGAGGGAGCAACAAAAAATAGCTCTTCCCGTGCAATATGAGTTAATTTATTAGAGTATTAACAATAATTTTTTTAATCAGCTCTTTATTCTTAATTTTGAAAAATATATTAATAAATTATTATTCAACAATTTCTTTATTCTTATTTGACTTTCTATTTTAATCCCTATATAGGATTTTACTCCCCAGTATGAGAGAATCAAAAGACTATTCTCTATATATATACAAAATGACATTTCACGCCCTCATTTAAATGGACAACTCATCAATCATACACATTTTGACATTTTTTACTACTTTATTTTCAAATTATAAACTTAATATTGACTTTTAAAAAAAAAATAATTTCAAACGTATTCAAATTTAAAATTGATATAAATTTATTTAATTTATGTCAATATAATTATAAAAGTACTATTAATTATAAAATTTAATATTTTCAAAATTTAAATTTAAAAATATCACAAATTAACCTTTTAAAAGTTAATATTAATTTTATGTATATTTATAATTATAATCCATTCAATACTCACTCCATAAATTACTTAAAATTTAAAATAAAATAAAAATTATTTTATAGTAGAATATACTTGATAATTTAACTCTCTTTTATAAATTTTAAAATTATTATTAATTTGATGTTTTGACCGTTAAAAATTTTAATTTTTATTATTTTAAAAATTAATACAAGAAACAATGTTGGGTAAATATCGAAAAAATTGAATCCCTATTTTGTTAAATGACTCGGTAGCAGAAAAGGTTGCGAATGCTCTTATATAGACCATTGCGAGAACAGCTACGACGTCGTTCGCTCTATACATCCTTCAAAAGAGAGTTGAAAACGAATCTCCTCGAAGAAGAAAGACGACCTGTACAATCTGATCATCTTCTCTTCCTACTTTTTCAACAATCATTCACTTATTATTGACGTATTAGTGTAATATTTATGTAGTTTTCAGTCCCTAAATTTTGTATACTCATTGATTTCTGAGGAGATATGTACCAGTGGAGGAAATTCGAGTTCTTTGAAGAGAAATACGGAGGGAAAAGCTCGATTCCCGATGAAGTCACCGGAAAAGTGGAGTGCTGTTCGAGCGGAAGGGGAAAGATCGTCGTCGGATGTGACGACGGCACCGTCAGTTTGCTGGATCGAGGAATGAAATTCAATTACGGGTTCCAAGCTCACACTTCATCTGTTCTCTTCCTTCAGCACCTCAAGGTCTTAATTTTGCAACTCCGCTTTCATATTAATCTCTGTTTTGTTACTCATTGTTACTTTTCTGTACTTTTTATATGCAAAAGCAAAACCATTGTTAAGTTTGGTTTGTGAAATTTTTGTTAAAAGTGTTTGGTTTTGGAGTGGATTTTTTGTTCAATTTGGTTTTTGTAGGGTTAAACTTCGAATTTGATGGTTAAATTTACACATATATTGGCAATTCATATTGGCCTAATGTAGATAATGTAGGGTTTGTATATGTAAGTTGTTAGCATTTTAGGGAGCATATGTGATGTCTTTATAATTGCATTCTTTCAAGTGTTAAAATTCATGTCTCTACAACTGCAGTTTTTTTAAATGTTAAAATTAAGCTTTCTTTGAAAATTTAATCATGTAGGTGATTCATATGTGATATGAACAACTGCCATGGCTTTTTTCAATAGCAAAATTAGAAATATGTGATGGCTGCGTTGTTAGGAGAAACAAAATGGTGCCTTATAATTATTAAAATGAATTAGAATTGGACAGGTGGTGGGAAAAAATGAAAATAAATAAATAAATAATATCGGGCACTTGTCATATTCTGATCATGCAAAAGTTGTGATTGAGTATGTCTTCTGGTTACAATTTGTGTGGAAGTTTCTGATGTTTTCCTGATCTCATAACCAGCAACGCAACTTCCTGGTAACTGTTGGAGAAGATGAAGAAATATCTTCGCAGCTATCAGCTGTGTGCCTGAAGGTTTTCGATCTTGATAAGATGCTGCAGCCTGAGGGCCTGTATTCAGATATTGCGTATATTCACTAGTCAGTTTCCTGAAGCCAAGGTGTTTGTCATCTAGTCTTTTTTATATTGTTTAACCTACAAGAGCAGTTTCTTTCTTAGCATATATCATATAACTTGTTAATTATGGGAAAAGTCTTGAGATTATTTGAAAATTTGATATTTTGCAGGTGACATCATTTTTAGTTCTTGAGGAAGCTCCACCAATATTACTCATTTCTATTGGGTTAGACAATGGTTGCATTTATTGCATTCAAGGGGACATTGCAAGGGAGCGTATCAAACGCTTCACGCTTCAGGTGGAGAATAATTCAGATAAAAGCCAGTTGTCAATAACAGGCCTTGGGTTCTGTGTAGATAATCAAGCCCTTCAATTATTTGCAGTTACTCCAACTTCAGTGAGCTTGTTTAGTTTGAAAACCCAGCCGGCTAGTCGGCAAACCTTAGATCAGATTGGGTGCAACATTAATAGTGTTGCGATGAGTGATCGCTTGTTATGCCACACTTCATAAATCCTACATGAAAGTTTTTATTTCTTTACATGGCTAAGCTTACAGTGTCATGGCTATTCCCTTATCAGGAGCTGATCATGGGTCGACCCGAGGCTGTGTACTTCTATGAAGTTGATGGTCGGGGCCCTTGTTGGGCATTTGAGGGAGAGAAGAAGTTCCTTGGGTGGTTCCGTGGATACCTTTTATGTGTTATTGAAGATCAAAGAACTGGAAAGAATACTTTCAATGTGTATGACCTGAAGAACCGGTTAATTGCACACAGTATTGCGGTTAAAGAAGTTTCTCACATGCTTTGTGAATGGGGTAACATAATACTTATAATGACCGACAAATCAGTTTTATGCATTGGGGAGAAGGATATGGAAAGCAAGTTAGACATGCTCTTCAAAAAGAACCTTTATACTGTAGCTATCAATCTTGTCCAAAGTCAACAAGCTGATGCTGCTGCAACTGCTGAGGTGCTAAGGAAGTATGGGGATCATTTATACAGCAAGCAAGAGTATGATGAGGCTATGTCTCAGTATATTCACACCATTGGCCACCTTGAACCTTCATATGTGATACAGAAGTTTTTAGATGCACAAAGAATCTACAACCTTACCAATTACTTGGAAAATTTGCACGAGAAGGGGCTTGCTTCTAAAGACCATACCACTCTTTTGTTGAACTGTTACACCAAGTTAAAAGACGTTGAAAAGCTGAATGTTTTCATTAAAAGTGAGGATGGGGAGCATAAATTTGATGTAGAAACTGCAATAAGGGTATGTCGAGCTGCCAATTATCATGAACACGCGATGTTTGTCGCAAAGAAAGCTGGGAGGCATGAATGGTACTTAAAGATCTTACTTGAAGACCTGGGCAGTTATGAAGAAGCATTACAATATATTTCTGGTCTTGAACCAAGTCAAGCTGGGGTGACAGTAAAAGAGTATGGCAAAATACTCATAGAGCACAAGCCAGTGGAAACAATTGAAATACTCATGAGGCTTTGCACAGAGGAAGGAGAATCAGCCAAGAGAGGGCCTTCAAATGATACATATGTATCCATGCTGCCATCTCCAGTTGATTTTCTCAACATTTTCATCCATCATCCGCAGTCACTTATGGATTTTCTTGAAAAATACACCAACAAAGTGATGGATTCACCATCTCAATTAGAAATTCACAACACCCTATTGGAGTTATACTTGTCTAGTAACTTGAACTTTCCATCACTCTCACAGGTTAACTTTGGTGAAAATGGTAATCTTAGATCTGAATGGTCATCAGGGGAAGTTGCACCTAATGGGAAATCAGTTGGAGAGGGGAAGAACAAGAAAAAGGAAAAAGATTGCGAGGAAAGATCTCAAAAGGGGCTCCGCTTGCTTAAAAGTGCATGGCCATCTGATCAGGAAAATCCGATTTATGATGTTGATCTTGCTTTAATTCTTTGTGAAATGAATGCTTTTAAAGAAGGACTTATGTATCTTTATGAGAAGATGAAACTCTATAAAGAGGTGATTGCTTGCTACATGCAAGCACATGACCATGAGGGTTTAATTGCCTGCTGCAAGAGACTGGGAGATTCAGATACGGGAGGTGACCCTTCTCTTTGGGCAGATTTATTGAGGTACTTTGGTGAACTTGGAGAAGAGTGCTCCAAAGAAGTTAGGGAAGTTTTGACTTGTATTGAGAGGGATGATATTTTACCTCCTATTATAGTTCTTCAGACTCTATCCAGAAATCCGTGCCTCACTCTATCTGTCATTAAAGATTATATAGGTCGAAAGCTGGAACAGGAATCAAAGCTGATTGATGAGGACCGCCAAGCAATTGAGAAGTATCAGGTTGATTTTTCAATTTATTTAACATTTATGTGATGATTTTATTTTCTGAAATCCCAATGTAGTCATTAAGATTACCTTGATAGAAATATGGAATTGTTAAGCCACAAGTTGCCTCAGGGGAGGGTTTGGTTGGAATATAAGCCTATGATTATCATGTATATACCATGATAGCAATCAGACGATTCACTTGGGGGTTTTCTGGGTTGGAGAAGGGGTGTGGGATGCGCTGTTCTTCGACTCTGGACTCTTCTTGAGTTTTTGTTTCTTTTCTCTCTTTTATTTTTAAAGAAAATAATTAATTAGGTATTTCTCCCTCGAGAAATTGAGAGTTCATTTACAGTTTTATGTGCCCCAAAAAGAGAGTTTATTTTCAAAAATTAAACTGAAAAATGACGTGATGTTTATTTACCCTTGATGAGAAGTGACTAAGCCTAGCTTCCATTTCAATATCAATATTGTTAGAAATTTGACAAATTCTGTACGAGTATTCCGCATAAACTTGGTGAATATGTGAACCTTGTTCATCTCTTATCATTCCAACCAAAATAAGAGTCTTGATTTTTCAGTATTCATTACAGTGTGCACATTCCAGTTTTGGGTGTATACATTGTGCCTAAACGTGTTATTGCTGGGTCATCATACATTCATTAGTTTTGATTCCTTGCCGTGAAGTAAGCAGAGAAGTCCCGGCTGCATGAAAATGACATATTTGGAAATATCACTGCTATTGATTTACTGATTAATATTTGAATATTTAGAGCAATTTAGTGAAGACTTGAGATGTTAACCTCTGCAGAATGGGAACTCAGTTTAATCCATGTGGCATTTTAGGGATGATTACTTTCTTTGAGTGTATAGGGCATCTGGTTTCAACACCGTTATATGTAGGGGGTTTGTAGTGTGTGCTTTTGTTGCAAACGATTGAAGAAATATAATTAGCTGCTGTGGGTTTGACTAAAAATTAAAGCCTTATTCCCAATCATTTCAAGTTTTAACTGAATATACATTTCTGGAACTCGTCATTATTTCATTTAAATGACGATCTTTTCTACTCCTCGTTTCTTCTTGAACCTGAAGTTGCCGAAGTTCTAAAAGATCCTTGTGCAGAAAAATAATAAATAAGTGTTGAAAAGTAAATTCTTGATTTCCCTCTATTTTTGCAGGAAGAAACATTAGCAATGAGAAAAGAAATCCATGATCTTAGGACTAATGCCAGAATTTTTCAGCTTAGCAAGTGTACCGCTTGCACTTTCACCCTTGATCTCCCTGCTGTCCACTTTATGTGTATGCACTCGTTCCATCAACGTTGCCTCGGGGACAATGAAAAGGAGTGTCCAGAATGTGGTCCTGAGTACAGATCTGTCCTGGAAATGAAGAGAAGATTGGAGCAGAAGTCTAAGAATCAAGATCAGTTCTTCCAACAAGTTAAGGGTTCAAAGGATGGGTTTTCCGTGATTGCTCGGTATTTTGGAAAGGGGATTATTAGCGAAACCACTATTGGATCTGCCAGTGGTCTTGGATCAAGCAGCACTTCTTCGGGTAGTAATGGTTTCTGAGTAGTTAATTTTGTTGTTCTGCTCAGATGAGGCGTTCTCTCTTTATGCATTATCTTGTGAATCCATTCAGAATTTTGTTACAGAAATAGAAAATCAACTGGCCGTTTATTGATCGGCTTGTGTTTGACCCAGTCTGTAATTGTTAATTGTTTCACTTGTCTGTGTTATTTTTAATCATCCCAATCAATTTGGTGAGGCAGAAAGAATCTTTAGATCATTTTATGGATTTGTCTGAATTAAGCAATAACAGACTTTGTTGAGCTAGGAGTAGGGACTAGGGACTAGCATGCATGCTATTAACAATGATTATATTAGGATCCTTTCATTATACTATTTCTCTCGGTACCTATTTTTCCAATCAGGATATGAGTGACGCAATTCTTTTGAATTAATTATTGCTATTTTATCACCAAGTATAATAGTTTTGTTACTAAATATTACTACTATTAATAATTAAATAAAATGGGTAAGGGAGAGGAGCCTCTTCACTAATCTTGTCCACAAGTACTTTAAATAATGTGTTACCTGTCCTGTCGTATCAAATAATATTTTGGTATGGGTTTCATGGTCCCATGTGTCAAAAGCTTTTCCGGAGTGTTCGGTAATGAACCAATTTATAAGTCATTTCATACTACTTTTGATAATGATTTATTTTTTTGATTTACAAGTCAAAATAAATAAGTAATAATTTGTTACTTATTTAAAAATGACTTATAAATTATTTTTAATAAGTTAGTTTGACCAAATGTAATGTCTATTTTGTCCATCTTTTATTTTGCTATTGAACCGAATACCTTCATAACTTATTTTAACTTAATTTCTAATTTACAAGTCAAATTAATTCTCAATATTTTTACTTATAAATCACAACTTAAATTTTAATTTTAAGTTATTTTAAAATAAGTCCTTGTGGAACGGGCCTTCATTCAACCATCATATCTTATATTTGATCCCTTATGGGGGCCAAATGTACACATCATTGGTGGAGGAACATTTTTCCATGTGTGAGGTTCCGTTCCTTACTTCCTTTCCCTAATTTATTGATTTGAGTTTAACTCAATCACCATAAAAAAAGTTGAGCTAAATCAATCACTTATTGTTTCTCATTTTATTTGATTTACTCTTAATAATAATAATAATAATAATAATAATAATAATAATAATAATAATAATTCTGCAGGCCACATTAAACGCACAAGGGAGTGATGCCGCCATATGGAGGGGGGTGCGGGTGCGGGGTGTGGGGTGGGGAGGCCCATGCGTACATTTGGCAAACTTCTAGGGTTGGATATTCGTTAATTAGACAAGCTTCACAAATCTCACACACCATAAGGAGAATAAAACTCTAATAATAAAGAGAAAATAAAAATTTACAAAATATATAAAGATTAAGCATATACTTTTTCACAAAAATATATAGAATTATTTGTAACATTTATAAACATTAAAAATTTATATTAATTAAAAAAATATGAAAGAAAAACTTAGTTTTTTGGTCTTTATTCTTTGGTATGAGACTATAATTTAACTTTGCCTACTATTAAAACACTTTATAAAGTCTCTTTAATTTTATTTTTATTTATTTTAAATAGGCTTAATTTAACTACAATTAAATTAGTAGCAAATGACGATTCAGTAAATTATTTTTTAACTACTAATCCATTCAATATTCTTGGTACATAATTAAGGAGTAACTTATTATATTATAATAATTTTATTTCTAAACAATTAAATAACAAAAACTGTATTAAAAAAATTATGAGAAAATACTAATAAATATTAAAAAAATTAATATATATTGCAAAAAAAATTAATGATTAAACTTTAGTTACCAATTTTATTTTAGATATGAGATCTTTAGTTAATTAATGTTAAAAAAAATTCTCACTCAAATATAAGTTACTAAAATTTAGTTACATTTTAAAACTAAAGAGTGTGATGGTAATTAACTTATTATTCTACAATAACTTTATTTCATTTAGAATTCCTTAAACACCAAGTTTAATCTTTTGGGTTCTATTCATTTATGATCCCTAAAAAAACTATATATAATTTCGGAAGATTGAAAATAAAAACTAAATATTAAATTTAAAAATTACATAAAAATTAAATATTAAATTAAAAAATAAATTACTAACACTCATTTGGGAGTCTTTAATAATTATTTGTTCGAGAGCCGGATTTGTAGTCATTTTAATAATAATAGAAAGTTAATTTGAAATTCAAAATAATAAATTTTATAAGCATCATATATAGAACAAATAAAAAATATTATTTTATTTTATTTAAAAAATAAATTCGTACTTCGCACGAGACACTTAGCTAATAAAATTAAAAGGACAAATATAAAAATGTTGGATCATTTTAAACTACTGTTATTTAAAAGAAAAAGAAAATATCTTTTGTGCAACAAGATAAATTAATAAATAAAAGTATTTTGTTGTAAATTAATAAATAAAAGTATTTTGTTGTAAATTGTAAAATATATTATATTTTAAAATGTTCGTACCAAATAGCGTTCAAGTGATCCATGAGTAAAAAAGCATGGGTTATCCATGAGTTAATAATATTTAAGAATTTATAATAATTTTATATCATATGTTAATGTTTTATTTAGACATTTAGAAAATAATTTTTAGTAATAATAAATGATCCTTTATGTTTAATATATCTTAAAGATGGTATGTCTTAATTTATATTATTAATTTTGCTTGGCATGTAATATGGTAAAACAAAATATTATACTTGTATATATATGTAAACTATAAAACTAATTATTATTAATTAATATTATAGGCTTATATGTATGGTTTCGTATTTATACGATAATACTAAATGTTCTTTATAAATGTGGAAAGAATGGATTTGCAAAGTTTAAACATAATTTCTTCCCTAATATTTTATTATATTTAAAATATTTAAATTCTATAATATTGTGTTTTCTGAGTTTATAAATAGACAAAAAAGAAAGAGACTGATGAAAAACTTTGGTTTTCGGTGCAATTCTTTATTATTGAATTTTTTTATTGAACTTAAAAAGAAAATAAAAGAAATAGACGAAAACTTGACCAATGTTTTTGTTAAAAAATAAATGAATTTGAATAAAAAAATTAAATAATATAAGCAAATCTTTTATACTTCCTATTATACACAAACACAACAAAACTAATATAAGAACAAAATAATAATCTAAATGTAAAATTTATATTTTTTTTATAAAAAAAGTAATAACATTAAATTTATTTATTATTTTTTATTTTATCCTAATTTTTTTTTCTCAATCAAAACTCAAAAACATAATGTAAGAATTTTGAAGAGTCAAATAAAATTATTTATCAGTCCCCAATTAACTTCTATGCGGATAATATTATCGACTTTTTAATTAGTACTACTGTACTAGTAAGCAGTAACACCCTTGCACTAACTAAAACTGTACACGTTAGCGCGTGGGCTTGTCCGAGACTTGTTAATTATAGTATCTTCTTACAAATAATTCAGGAGCTAAATGAAATTATAAAAGCAAAATCAAAGGGACCCCACTTCACCATTATTATTATTATTATTATTATTATTACTACTACTTATGAGAAAGAAGCCTCAGTACAAAGTACCCACTCTCCCCTCCCCTCTTCTCTCTCCTAAACGCCTAATTCCGACAAATGTAGGAAATCAAATCAAACCCTACTTACAACTTCGTACACGGTAATTTTGCTTCCATTTTCAATTCTCAAATTCCTTTTCATTGACGGATGTTTTTTCAACGGATAATTGCTCTTACTTTGTCTTGTTTTGGTGTTCTTTTCCTGTTTTCAGTGCCATTTGTATCGTTTACTCATAATTCTGGCTCACTGTAGACTTTCATTTCAGGTGCTTTTTCGGTGCTGATTCGGGGGAGATGAACAAAGAGCGATCACCTGAGCCGCTAGATTTCTTCATTTGGACCGTCGAGGTGCTTACTCTATCTCGATCCATCTTTTTTTTTTGCGACTAGATCTTGTCCCACTGGTCTAAATTTGACGTTTTTAAAAAAAGGAAAAAATAAATTAAAAGGAAGAAAAAAAAACCAATTTTGATGATGCATATTTGGGTTTTGCCTCTGTTATTGTTGGATTGCTCTTGCACCTTTTGGTTAATGAGAAGGTGTAGGGTGGGCATTTGGCCCCTCTTGCCAATATGTAGATCCGCCCTTGCTCATCATCTAATACCCAGGGCCATGTGGTTGTATTTATCTGAAATGGTACAATTTTGTTGATTAGAGTTTATGAATTTGTACAAGGTTGTTTAATTTCTATTTTTTCTTAGTGTTCAACTAGCAAATTGGGGATCAGATAGTTAGTGACTTCAGGCTTGGGAATTGGATTTTCTATTTCTTATGACTAATGGATGCTCTAATTTTAGCCGTATAGTTTAGCTGCCAAGTATACTTATCCCATCTGAATAATGTGATCATTGTTTGCTCAATTTAAATTTAAATTATGTCTTTACATTCGGTTCTATCCTCATGGCTTGTTTTCAGCACGTTAACCGTGACCAATCTTTTGAAATTGTTAGCTAGCCATTGGACAAGTAAGTGGCACCTAAAAGAATCTCTTTTATTGTACTCACTATTGTGCAAAAACGAAATTGGGGCCATTTTAACTCGGGTAACTTGGTGTAATTGATATGAAAAGAAGAATAAGTCGATCCCCTCTCCATTTATTTAAATTCTTTCATATTCTCTCATCCAGGTAGAGTTTTGTTGGTTTTGGGTATTTGAGCCTAACACTCTTTTCTGAAGTGGAATATTATATCAGAAAGTATTGATCTTTGCTAGCTCCTATTACTCATTTAATTGTTAGTGAGTGAGGGAATAGGTAGAGATGTGTGTTTAGATCAGCCCTCCTCTGCCGAGAGTAATCAGTTAGAGATACATTTCTAAAGCGAGGACTTGTAAAGAAATTTTGATTTTTCCAAACATATATCCCCTCTTCTTCTTTATTCTCTATCGCCCCCTCTTTGAACTTGCAAGCTATATAGCATTTAGTTTTTTGGGACTGGACTATTGGCTCAAGCTAGTCATTTCCATTTCCCATCCCTGTGGGAAGAATAGACCAAGTAACGAAATTTGTGAAATAAAAAATTCTGAAGAGATCATTTTGTGGAATATATTTGAAAGATTTGGGACAGAAAGAGGCAGAGACGGAGATAGCGGAAGGACATGAGTTCAAGGGGCAGAAATTGGATTTGGCTCATCTCCATTACACTTCTCACCAATTTTTCTTAGTTTATATAATATTGATCCTATCATCTTCGTTATTCATAGATAGATCACAATAATGTGATCAACTTTGCAGAGAGATTAGAATTATTTTTATGGTTTGAAATTCATAACAATTCTCAACCATTCAAATTTTTACAAAAAAAAAATGCACATATTCATCAAAGGGTAAAATTGTGGGATTGCTCTCAATTTTGGTGCAATGATGCAACTCAATAAGATAAACCATGTGTTCGATGTTGGTTTCATTTATAACATACAAAAGTTTAAATAGTTATATAGAATTGATAGAAATTGGAGAGAAATGTAATGGAGCCTAATCTGAAGAAAATGAGAGAAATAAAAAATGATAAGGGGGAGGGGGCAGTCAGATAGATGGTGTAAGCTCACCTGCTCTTTTCGGTTTTAACCACCTTTTACTAAATAAAAGTATGCCAGTAGTTTCACATGTTGACACAAGCCATGACAATACAATTAACATGCCATATCAGTTTGTAGAAACATTTTGTACCCATGTTAAGTGAGGGGAGGGCTCTCATTTCAAAACAAATAGTAAAAGATGCATATGGTGAATAATTGTTTTTGCTTTTGCTTTTGTGAGCAAACCCACTTCTTTTACTGTGTTTATTAGTGGTGCCTGTTGATCGTTAGAGTTCATGAGCATTTGAACTGCGCCCAAATAGAAGCCATTACTTAATCTTTAAAGGGTGAGTTATGAGCATGTGAAATGTTCACTTGAAGATTTTCAATCATCGTGTCAGGGATAAATGGGGATATTACTTTTTTCAATAGTTTGTTTGGTCCTATTAGTTACTGTGAAAATAATGTTTACTTTTGATGGTGCTTTAGCAAGCTATGCAAAAATACCTTTATCATTTGTTCCTGGCATGGTGGTTTAGAATCTTAAGGTGAGAGATCAAGGAGGGCAACTTTTCAAACCTGACCTAGGAAAAAGTAAATTACATTGGCCTCGAACTTTGCTAATAATCTAATTAATATCATTATGAAGATTAGGTTGTATAGTTGTCCTTTTAAATGAGGAAATATTAACCCAAGCATGTAGTCTAATGACTTTCTCCTGCATGCACCTGCTGCTTTTGTTTTGCCAGGATGTAGGCTTGTGGTTGGAAGAGATAAATCTTGGTAGCTATCGTCAAATTTTCAAGGAAAATGGTGTTAACGGAGAATATTTGGAAGGTATGTCCATGTTTACGACCGAGCAAATACTTAGGTTTATAAGACGGTGCCACATGAAATGGGGGGACTTCATAACGCTGTGCAAGGAACTCAGGCGAATTAAAGGTGTCCCTTCTTTCTCTTTTCCTCCTCCCCCCTCCCCCCTCCCCCCTCCCTCCTCCCTCCTCTCTCCTCCCTCCTCCCTCTTTGTGTGTGTGCATATCCCTATCCTCCCCAGATACCCGGGCCCGGGTTTATTATGTGATAAGTCGGCCACATGTTAATTTTTTTGGTTATTTATAGATGTATAAAACTGATAGAACTATCTACTTGATGTCTTACCAGGAGAACTATGTTGAATTAAGAATATAGATTACTTTTCTGATATAATTTATATGCTTCAAATGTAGTCCATATCTAATTTGTAGAAATTTCAAAAGTCTATGAGCTTGAACGAAGATATAATTAACATTTGATTCATTTGCTATCCTAAAATTTCCCTCAACAAATTGAAAGATAAGTAGCTCTGTCTAATAAGTCTAGCATTAAACTCATTCTGAAATCCCCTTAAAACTGAAAAGAAAGCACACTTTCATGGAATTCTTCATTATTCTTGTCACTTCCAAATCCTCAAAAGTAAATTGACAACCCTCCCCAGAAATTTTGCAGGTTTACTTGTCTAGTTTTTTGCATGTTGAATTATTCAAATGCTGCACTTCCATAATCATGTTTATCCACTGATTTCTTCTCATTCACTGAATAATTTAGTTATACAATAAATTTAATTGGAAGTAAACAATTCCCACCCAGTCGTGCACGTCGGTTTTGGCAGGTTTCTGGAGAAATATACTTACCCAAAAAATTGTATGTGTAATTAACAACAATAATTATATTATGTAATAATATAAAATACTCTCCGGTCGGTTTGTTGTTGCAACCAAATGTTTCTCCCTCAAACTGACATTGAAAATTACCGGTTTTACTCAGTGTGGCCAATTTTACCCAGTTGCAGCTTGACAAGTTGACATTGTCATGTAAATTTCAGATTTCATCTAATATAAGTATTCTCTAATTGGGAAATCAGTACGTAGTACTGTAGTAATAATCAAGTATCCCCATCATCCTGATGTCCACTTACCTATTAAACTAGATCATCCTTTTATTTTATTTGAAGTATAGTATGTACTGACTGCGAATACTTGGTTAGTGGCTTGCTTGAAGGGGGAGCAAAAAGTTCGCCGTCCTTGGTGGGCTCCATCTTGCCTCTCCATAGTCTTCGTCAAGGCAGCAAAGCGCAACAGGCAGTCGAGAGTAGTTTCCTTGAAGCTGGAACCTTGATATGAGATCTTCCTATATGTACTTACTTTTGTAGTTAATTTTTATTTTATTTTTCCTTTTCCTTTTAGAGGGGAAACAAAGTAGGCAACACCACCCTTTTATTCTTTTCTTTTTCCTATGTATCTAAAATATGTTGAGGAGGTTCTTTGTTAGTTGTTCCTCCTTGGAGAACTGTCTTTCATGTACGCCCTCTTATATGTATCTGTTTTTGGCTGAACTTGTATTTCTGTTGCTTGTTCAAGTATTTGTGAAAAAATAATGTAATAGAATGATGACAAAGCTTCAGTTGCTAAAGAATCCGCCCAACAGTTTAGCATATAAGAAACAAAGGACAGACAAATTTATATCATATTACATATGCTCCCCCTGCCGGTTCTTATTCATCGAATGATTTAGTAATACACAAGCTTAACTGAAAGTTAACAATTCCCTCACAGTGGCATTAAATTTGCTTGTCCAGTTTCATCAAGAAACACTTCTTTTCCAGGCTTCCAAGTAGGTGCCAAGTTTATGAGGACCGCGATTATGTTGTTTTGTTTAGTATGTTCTTGACACAAACAAAATTGAAGTACTTTGAAATGTTGTTTTGTTCGAAAACGAGATTAAATTAATTAGCACGCCTCAAAATAATTGGGCCTTGTACTTGTACTACTTATGCTATGTTATGTTATGGGTACTTTCATTTTAATTTTATTTTGACATTGAATTTCCAGCAAACGTACCACGTAGCCTGCCTGGGTTAATTTTTGTGGCATACATTCACCTAAACATCACAACCACAAACTCAAGCCATGAACGGTAGCTTCTATCTCTAGTACAATCTGAGAATCAGAATGGATATCCAAATACAAGCCATGAACCAATGAGATGCTGCTGATGTGTAGATTTCCTAATCCACAAATCTTTACAATTCCATATATAACACCTCTTCATCCTCACCAACTAGCAATAAGCTCCTCCTTGTTCACCAGCACCACTTAAACAAAGCAGCTTTCATCAATAAGCATGGCAACCTCAGCAATCCAACAGTCTGCATTCGCCGGCCAGACGGCTTTGAAGCCGCAGAATGAGCTGGTCAGGAAGATCGGCAGCTTGGGAGGTGGCCGCATCACCATGAGGCGTACCGTCAGAAGTGCTCCAGATAGCATATGGTAAATACCAGCTACTACTACTATATTACTAACTCAATTCATAATAAATTCTTGCATATAATTAACTTAACTATGATATCAATCAATTTACCAAAACTAATTGATATAATGATAACTGGTTATTCTCATGAAAAACACAACTTCAAAACCCAAGATTTCAATAGCTTTCCACTTCAATGTAAGTTGAATTTGAAACAAGACTATTTCAATTTGATAAAGCTAATTTGCTCATTGTATACAAAGGAAACTTGCTTTCCTCCATATATGCCTAAATGCATACTTTGTAGTGACAAATTGTATGTGTAATTGGTTTGACAGGTACGGACCTGACCGCCCAAAGTACTTGGGCCCATTCTCCGAGCAAACTCCATCATACCTGACCGGTGAATTCCCCGGAGACTATGGGTGGGACACTGCTGGACTTTCAGCTGACCCAGAGACCTTTGCCAAGAACCGTGAGCTCGAAGTGATCCACAGCAGATGGGCCATGCTTGGTGCACTAGGCTGTGTCTTCCCTGAAATTCTTGCAAGGAATGGTATCAAATTCGGCGAGGCAGTTTGGTTCAAGGCCGGAGCCCAAATCTTCTCCGAAGGTGGCCTTGACTATCTTGGCAACCCAAACCTTGTCCATGCCCAGAGCATCCTGGCTATCTGGGCCAGCCAAGTTGTGCTAATGGGATTTGTTGAAGGATACCGAGTTGGTGGAGGTCCACTTGGTGAAGGACTTGACAAAATTTACCCGGGAGGTTCTTTTGACCCACTTGGATTGGCTGATGATCCTGAAGCATTTGCTGAATTGAAGGTTAAGGAGCTTAAGAACGGACGATTGGCAATGTTTTCTATGTTTGGATTCTTTGTCCAGGCCATTGTCACCGGAAAGGGCCCAATTGAGAACCTCTACGACCACCTTGCTGACCCAGTAGCCAACAATGCATGGGCTTATGCCACTAACTTTGTACCCGGAAAGTGAAACTATCAAATTCTCTTCTCTCTCGGCTGTAAAATTAAACTTGTTTGGTGACATCCAACTTCTGTAATCTTTATCTGTTCCCTCAACTTCAATCATTAGTGACATAAGTAATATAGCAAGCAGAGATGCTTATCTGGGCAATATCTTGGTGTCACCTGGATGGATTATCAGCTACTTTATCATGGAATTAAAAACTACACAACCCTGCAATGTATCAGCACAGCCACTATTAACACACTTCTCCCTGCTGGGGGTCTCCTCGTTCCCTATATTACTGGAAACCAATTTAACACACTTGACAGCATACATAACAGAAATTTGGTAAAGTCTGTTTTAAGAACAAAGTTGACAAATTGGTAATGCCGCGATATATGCCAAATTATCAAATTTGCAACTCAGCACTACCCTGCATGGTTATTGCTCTGTATTCTTATTATTCTGTTGCACCTTACCTGATAATGTTCTAGGAATCAGTTTGGTCTCTACAATAGTCAGGTAGTTGGTATTGATATTTTTTTTTCTTACAAAGATCCTCATCTTTCCAGATTTGTAGTCCAAGACCCTATATTCACCAATAATCACTTTAAATTAATCTCCCTTTTCCTAATGATAAAATCAGCCAGTCACAGACCTTACTGAACAAAGCTGAATTCCATTAATTCCAATTATCTCATATTCTCATTGCAAGTTCAATGTTCGCATGTTTCACATACCCATCTATCAAAGAGTCCAAGGAAAATGAGTCATTTTTAATACAGTCATCAAATACCTTCTGAGCTGAATTAATGTCACTACACAGTCAGTTTTAACCAAACTGCTCTGCACAAAAAATATCAGTTTGTGATTTAACTTCTATGCCAAATCAGTCGTGTTACATACTAACCAACAAGTTGTGCACATAAAAATTTCGACCACTTCTCAGTACCAACTTATGGATTCAGTTTCCTTCCTCAGTGGAACGCAAACATGCACATCCTTTAATTATGCAAGAAAAAGTGTAGACAGAACAAAGCAATTTGTCCACATAGTGAGATCTTCATGTGTATGGTGGTGGTTTTCAATTTAGCATTGATGATGGTGTTCCAAGAAATGTGTGTTTTATTTTGTTTAAATGGTGAAGAGTCTATACTGCGGTTTTGAATATTATGGAGAGAGACAAGTGGAGGTGTGAGAGATGTGAAATTGAAGCCGTAAGTTTGAGCAACTGATAATGTTGAACTTACTACTACTGTACCAGGTGAATGAAACTGAAGGGAGATATGACTAGTGCGCATACGCTTGGACTGATGACAAATAACCTTTCATACTCTTCCAGTAATTTCTAAAGAGGGGGAAAGTAAAGGTCTTCGGAAGGTATTTTTACCTTTTCTCATTCTTAGTCCTAGACCAGAGTGGTCCTAGTTGAACAGGATAGACCTGAATCCCACTACTATCTTACAATTACTTAGGTGGACAGTTTTTGTGGTATACAATCAACATCCCAAACAGAAGATCTTTTTAGCACCACAATAACCTCTCCATCTAAAACTGAGGATCAGAATGGAGATCAATGTCCAACTCATAAACCAATGAGATGCTGCTGAGCCATAGAGTATCCTAATCCACATATCTTATCAGTTCCCTATATTAACCTCTTCACCATCCCATTCACTTCCATAACCTTTTTCAAACCATCTACAGCACCATCACCGGGGGAAACCATTAAACACAAAGAAGCATTCACAAAGGCATGGCAACCTCCACCATCCAGCAGTCCGCATTTGCAGGCCAGACGGCTTTGAAGTTGCAGAATGAACTCGTCAGAAAGGTTGGCAGCCTCGGAGGTGGCCGCATCACCATGAGGCGTACTGTGAAAAGTGCTCCAGAAAGTATATGGTAAATGCTACAAATTTCAATTTATTTGGATCAAAGAGATTCAGTTACAAAATTAACCATTAGGTCAATTTTTTGGCAACTAATTTAGGAACATAATATTCCTCCTTTCAGACTTCTAATAGTGTTAAGTGACATCTCTATGTTCATAAGCTTCTGTAGCTTACAGTTATCGTTCTCATTGAAGTCACTTCCACATTCTGATCCAAAAAAATATAAGATGTTATATATATCTATCTCCCTTTCATTGTGCATAATATTTGATTCAGCCTCACAATAGCAATACGAAATCCAACTTCTGGTGATGCTCGTCTTACTGAAATAGTCACACTGACCTATTCGAACAAAGTTATACAAATTTATTGTAGATGTTTACTTCTACACAAGAATGGTCTTGGATACAATAAGAAGAAAATCTGATGTAGTAAATAAGAAAAAGTTGGCCATGGTTAGCAAAGAAGAACTCACGTGTACAAAACTTTGGCTCTATCTTTGATTCAACACATTGTAAGCAGAATCTGACCAACACATCCTCCGATAATTTTATCAGGTACGGACCTGACCGTCCAAAGTACTTGGGCCCATTCTCCGAGCAAACTCCATCATACCTGATCGGTGAATTCCCCGGTGACTATGGGTGGGACACAGCTGGGCTATCAGCTGACCCTGAGACATTTGCGAAGAACCGTGAGCTCGAGGTGATCCACTCCAGATGGGCCATGCTTGGTGCACTAGGCTGTGTCTTTCCTGAAATTCTTGCAAAGAATGGTGTCAAATTCGGCGAGGCAGTTTGGTTCAAGGCCGGAGCCCAAATATTCTCCGAAGGTGGCCTTGATTATCTTGGCAACCCAAACCTTGTCCATGCCCAGAGCATCCTGGCTATCTGGGCCAGCCAAGTTGTGCTGATGGGATTCGTTGAAGGATACCGAGTTGGTGGAGGTCCACTTGGTGAAGGACTTGACATAATTTACCCGGGAGGTTCTTTTGACCCACTTGGATTGGCTGATGATCCTGAAGCGTTTGCTGAATTGAAGGTTAAGGAGCTTAAGAACGGACGATTGGCAATGTTTTCTATGTTCGGATTCTTTGTCCAGGCCATTGTCACCGGAAAGGGTCCAATTGAGAACCTCTATGACCATGTTGCTGATCCGGTGGCCAATAATGCATGGGCTTATGCCACTAACTTTGTGCCCGGAAAGTGAAAGTAACCAAGTTATGTGCCTCCACCAGCTGTAATAGTACAAGTCCTGGTGTCATTGATGTTCTGCACTGGTGCATTAGATTGATATTAATGTAATATTACAAGCAGAAACTGCATACCTGGAAATGTGACTTGAATTATCAGCTCCTTGGAGTCTTTGACACAGGAACCTAATTTATCTTGCATAAATCCCTGCATAGTTATTTGCAAACAATAAACAACTAACTTAGACACCATATTTACTTTAAGATGTAAGACTGGAGGGGGGGGGGGGGAGAGAGAGAGAGAGAGATTCATAGAAACAGAACTTCCATGAATAACTGAAAGGTTTCTAGTTTCTTCGCTTCCTTTATCATGGAAACCAAATGAAAAACTTTGCAACTTACTACTGATCTGCATGGGTCACATTACACATCTTTGACTATTACTCTATTGGAGTGTGTACTATATGTACTTGCCTGACACTTCCAAGTTGATTTAGACGCCTTTAAGAAATGATACTGATAATCTCCATATTCTTTGGGAGGTAGATCTTATATTTGAAAATTAACCTCTAAATGAAAAAGATCCTCATCTTCCCGAAGAGGCAAACCAAAATGAAGCATTTGCCCAATAATCCATACAAGAAATTAACCCACTTTGAAATGATTAAATAAGCTATTGGATCTCCCAATGATTTAATGGTTATAGATCTAATAAGAAACTCTGTCACCAGATGGTAATCATTACCAACACAAAAGTTATTCCTTATGCAAATTGGACTTCTTAGATCCACAGTAATGAAGCCAAAAGTCAATGCCAAACTCTCACGGTTTTGCAGGTTCATCTCCCTTCCCTTCTCTTTCTCCATATGAAACAGAACTTAGGCTGTGTCAGGAAAATATGTCCCACTGATCAGCGGCCACATGCAAGATCATAAAGAACACAATATTCAATGAGTCTCTGAAGCAACCTTAATCACACATTGAGCAGCATATTCATGGATATCCACAATTTTTATGCCTAATGGAATCACTAGTTGAACTCATTCATAATACCTGCTTTGGTTTCACGGGTATCTTTGCATATTCCAGTACACCCTAGGGTTGTCAATGTAACTTACCTATGTATGTTATTGTATTTACATCAGTCATAGAGAGGAATGCTGAGATATGGGTAGAAATAGTTATAGCGAAATAATTATAATAATAAATATTAAAAGGTTGACTAAAACGCGGGGCATTTACCACACAACTTGGGAGAAGAAACCCTCCTCTAACTCAGAAATATAAATACTAATTGAAGCTGGTTTAAGACAACAGATTCATGAGAATGCATTCTCTTGTGATCCTTCCAAACAGTGACTAACAGATTAAGTTATAAGGAACCTGTTACTCATTGCCCCATTTTACATCTTAAATTCAATTAAGTTAATTATAATGAACCTGTTATGCACTCTATAATAGATGTGGTTGCCCAAATGAATGGCTTTTTGGCAAAGTACTTCTGGTACCAGCCTTTCACATGTTCATAGTGGCATAAATGTGAAGAAGTGACCAGGAAAGTCATTGGAAAAACTTACTGGACATATTACTAAGGCACCAAGTTTGAAGTTGGAGTACAAAAAATTTATCCTTATGAGTAAGGATCCAAAAGTGCGTGACAATATTTACATGGTGAAATAGGTCATCCTTTCTAATGTCATTAGTAAGCTCATGGCATGGACCCCAACCTCAAAACACCTATTAAATTTGTGGCATACAAGCAACCAAACATCTTATCCACAAGATCTTTTAGAGCCACATGGCAGCACAGTAACCTCAATATCTCTCAAAATGAGAATCAGAATAAAAATCCAAATCAAATCCATGAACCAATAAGATGTTGCTGAGGTGTGGATATCCCAATTCACACATCTCTATAATCTTATATATAAATCTCTTCACCCTCCCATTCTTCCATAAGCCTCTTTAAACCGTCTCATGCATCACCACAGGGACAAATATTAGAAACAAAGAAACTTTCACAAAAGAATGGCAACCTCCACAATTCAACAGTCCACATTCGCCGGCCAGACGGCTTTGAGGCCACAGAATGATCTTGTTCGCAAGGTTGGCAGTTCTGGTAGCGGACGCATCACCATGAGGCGTACCGTGAAAAATGTACCAGAAAGCATATGGTAAATACTACAACCTAAATTTAAATATTATCAGTTACAATCAATAGTTGACCAACTTAATTTTCCTAACAAATTTGGGTACTAGTAATTCCTCGTTTCATCACATTTAAAGTTTTAAGGGATTATTTCCCAACAAATTTATCATTGAAATAATTATATGCTTGAGTTTTATCCTGGGTATTATGACCTGGTTGAAGTCATTCACTCACTTTCACATAATGGAGCCTGATGAACTAGTTTATCCATTTGCTATAATACCTTACCGTCGTTTTTCATAATAGTCATTTTGGCTTTGCTAAAAGTAGAATTGATTCTATGGCATCTGGGCATGGTACTCAAAGCAACTTCAGTTATTCGTGTCCTAATGAAACAAAGATCAGATTTCAACAAAGTATTCCCACAGGATGTAGATTCTAATTTCAATTACCAAGATTAACCTTTATGACATTAAGAAGAACACTTGATGGAGTTCAGAATAGCAAATTTTGTCATAGACTTAAAATAAGAACTCACCTGTAAAAACTTTGGCTCTAACCAATTTAACAGGTACGGACCAGACCGCCCAAAGTACTTGGGCCCATTCTCCGAGCAAACTCCATCATACCTGATCGGTGAATTCCCTGGAGACTATGGGTGGGACACTGCAGGACTTTCAGCTGACCCAGAGACCTTTGCCAAGAACCGTGAGCTCGAAGTGATCCACAGCAGATGGGCCATGCTTGGTGCACTAGGCTGTGTCTTCCCTGAAATTCTTGCAAGGAATGGTGTCAAATTCGGCGAGGCAGTTTGGTTCAAGGCCGGTGCCCAAATCTTCTCTGAAGGTGGCCTTGACTATCTTGGGAACCCAAACCTTGTCCATGCCCAGAGCATCCTGGCTATCTGGGCCAGCCAAGTTGTGCTCATGGGATTCGTCGAAGGATACCGAGTTGGTGGAGGTCCACTTGGTGAAGGACTTGACAAAATTTACCCAGGAAGTTCTTTTGACCCACTTGGATTGGCTGATGATCCTGAAGCTTTTGCTGAATTGAAGGTTAAGGAGCTTAAGAACGGACGATTGGCAATGTTTTCTATGTTTGGATTTTTCGTCCAGGCCATTGTCACCGGAAAGGGCCCAATCGAGAACCTCTACGACCATGTTGCTGACCCTGTAGCGAACAATGCATGGGCTTTTGCCACTAACTTCGTGCCTGGAAAGTGAGAGTAACAAAATTTTGTCCCTCATTTTGGATGAAACATTAGACGTCTTGGTGTAGCAGAAACTACTTATCTTGGAAATATGTCCCTCACTTGAGTTGTCAACTCTTTTGTCGCCATAATATTAATCGTTATCTTATGTTAAGCTCTGCATACACATCCGCATTATCAGTAAACTCAAAAATTTAAACACATCATCAAATATAAGCCATGAAGACTAAGAAGAGGTAGAAAAGAAAAAACTACAGGTTTAATAAATCACATCTCCTTGAGATAGGTGGGAGGTTCCTATATTCTTCTCTCATAATGGAGACCAATTTGCTCAACATTGATAGAACATTTTATATGAAGAATGTAATGATTCTTCTTAGGACCAGTTAACAAATTCTCAATTTCCTCTGTGCAGATCCAATAACAAATATTAGTTTCAAACTTTTTAATTTTATTGGACAGTATTGCATTATCTGAAAACACATTTAAGAACTATAATGGATACTTATACAATTTTCTTCTGGTCGTCTTGTGATTGTTAACTTACCTCCAAACCAAAAAAATATCCTGATTTTCTCCAAATGAGTCAGCCAGAATCCAAGATTCACCAATAATCCATGCACGAACATGACCCATTTTTGAAATGATGGAAACGGCTGTTGTCTCTCACAATAATTTCACGGTCATAGATCTCAGAGAGGAGCTTTGTCACTGAGTGGCAATCATTACATACACGAAGATTCTTCACTATGCGAATTGGACTCCCTGATCCCACATTAATGAGACCGTAAGCTATAGCCAACCTCTCACTATGATTTTCCAGTTCTGCTTCCTTCTCTTTCTTCCCATCAATACACAACAAAACTTGGGTTGTGTCAGGAACATGACCCATGCATTTCAATTTTTCCCTCATCTCATTCAACTTGAAATATATCTCTTTAGTTTGAGAATGTGATTTATCACCCACAACAAACTCATGAACCACACCTTTATGTTCTATTGAACTGCAACCTGGGTCTTTTTTAACTCCTCTCTTTCTCATCATTTCTCTAACCTGTGAAACCTTGTCCCAGTGACCAGCGGCAGCATACAAGTTAGAGAGAAGAACATAACATCCAATGGCCCCTGGGGCCACCTCAATCACACGTTGAGCTGCATATTCGCCAATTTCTATATTTTTGTGGTTCCTAGAACCACTAAGTAAACTCATCCAAATTACTTTGTTTGGTTTCATTGGCATCTGCTCTATCATGTTCTTTGCCTCTTCAAGATGACCGGCTCGACATAATATGTCCACTAAGCAACCATAGTGTTCAACAGTGGGTTCTATTTCATAGTCCGTTACCATCATATCAAAATACGTTCGACCATCATCTACCAATCCTGCATGATTACAAGCATTCAATACCCCAATAAAGGTTATAGCATTAGGCACCACACCAACTCTGAGCATTTCAAAAAATAATTCAAGAGCATGGTTAGCCATTCCATGCATTCCTAATCCTACAATCACAGCAGTCCACTGACCCAATTTTTTCTTTGGTATTGCCCGAAAAACTGCTAAAGCACTCTCAATGCTCCCACACTTGCAATACATTTCTATCAGCGATGTACCAAGCATGCCCTCCAAGTTATATCCCCTTTTAGCCATATAAGAATGAATCCATCTTCCCTTACTGACAACAGCCAATCCTGAAATTGCAGAAAGAGTGCTGACCAAGGTCGCCTGATTAGGCGTAAAACCAGCATTCAGCATTGTCTGGAACAATACCAAAGCTTCCCAAAATTTTCCATTCAATTCAAGCCCGGCTATCATTGAATTCCATGTGATTAAATCTCTTACCTCCATTTGATCAAACAAATAACGTGCTGAATTAAAATCCCCGGATTTCGTATACCCATTAATCATTGCATTCCAAGACGCCAAGTTCCTATTTGGCATCCTATCAAATAACTTCCTCGCATCCTTAACTCTACCGCATTTTGACAACCCATCAACCAACACCGTCCATGAAAAGGTATCCCTTTCGGGCATCTGATTGAACAACTCCATTGCAAGTTCAACATTCCCACATTTCACATACCCATCCATCAAAGAATTCCAAGAAACTAAATCTTTTTCAAGCATTTTGTCAAACACCTTCCTAGCAGAATCAATGTCCTTACATTTAGAATACAAGCTAACCAAACTGCTCTGCACAAACATATCTAATCCAAACCCAATTTTCAAAAGCAACCCATGAATTTGTTTCCCTTCTTTAACGGCACATAATCGACCACATCCCTTAATTACCGAAGGTAAGGTGAAATCATCAGGCATAAAAGCTGACCCAGAAAGCAATTCCTCGAACAGAAGGAGGGCTTCATGTGAACGATGGTTTTCAACGTAGCATCTGATGATGGTGTTCCAAGAAAACAAAGTGGATTCTTGAATATGGTCGAAAACAGATCGGGCATAGTCGAGGTTGTTGATTTTGGGATCAGCATATAGAGCAATGAGTCGAGAAGAGATGGATGGGTAGCTAAATGCGGCAGTTTTGATGGAGAGAGCGTGGAGTTGTGCAACTTCTTGTGGGGTTTTGGAGATTTGGGAAAATGAAAGCTCTTGGTCGGAATGAATGGGATGGAAAGCTGCGAGTTTGAGCATCTGGAAAACTGTTGTAGTGGAGCAACCAAGGACTGAGGAGTAATGGAGCCCGCAACGGTCTGTCAGCTACATGTTCTAACTTCTAAATACGGCTAAGCAACTAACTAAATTAGAATCGAATCCGTACCAAAAATTGCATGAACCGCACCGATTAAAATTGTACCAATAATTCCGACGTATGTGGTGGTTTTAAATGAGTTAAATAACCAAATTTATTGTTCCGATTTGGTTATTAATCAAAATCGCACGCATAAAACCGAAACTGCATCATGCATGTGTATGTATGTATTATCTCTAGTAAATTCTAAAGTTACTTTTCACTTGAACACGCTGAAAGAAAATCTCAATCTTACATTGTCATTTTTTCACCAATTGAAAGAAGATTGTTAGAGGTTATAGAGTCAAAAGTTAAGCAATTGAGTTTTGGAATTTCGAATTTATTTGATGTATTATTAGAGGGGCTTATTGTGACGCCCCCAAAATTAGGTATACATCACCCATCTTGGGTCGTCAGATACATAGTACAGAATACAAATACAACTTAATAATACAACTGTCGTGTACAATACGACAAAACATAAACTGTGAGTTTGAATACAAATATTATCTTCTAGAGAGTATTCATACTCAAAAGGAGTCCTCATTACATTTATTAACACACCATTACATAGAATAGTGAGGACTACTAACTAATACTATCATTCGGACCATCACTCCGTACCCCGACTTGTCCCAGCTACGTTCTCATTTCCTGAAGAGAACAGTGAAAGAAAGGGTGAGCTCAACTAGCCCAGTAAGAAATATTATGACTAAGATAATGCAGAATAAATTATCATTAGCCTTCAACAATGTTAAACTGATAAAATATAATAGACATCAAGTTTAACTGCAGCGGAACAAGCAATCCATTAAAAGAGTCAAGTAGAAAATAAACTCTACTATCTTTTATGATTTAAAAGGTTTTTCAACACTGCGATCGCTGAGACTCAGCTTAATAAAATAATCCACATCATCGAATCACCCCTGCACTACGGCCAAGGATATTCGTGTATTCATTAATGGTCATGATCATGCCAACAACTGTCCATCAATGCACTACGGGCCAATGAGGACTTTTACCACATCATTTGTAACATTACGGTCATGATTATACCGAATAATCCCTGGTCATAATCATACCAAGTCCATCTATGCACTACATGCCACAGATGACTTTCAACATTTTATAAACATGAGGATGATGACAATGATATAAGAATTCAATAAAACAAGTTCAAGAATTAATTTATCCAGGAATTAACAACGTCCAAATTGTCAACATGATACTGCATTGTGGAGTAAAATTCAAGAATGCTTAGAAGAATATTTTCTTGAAAAGATACTGGATGAAACGCAACTATCAAGGATATTCCACAAATTTCATGGAGTATAGAAGTCAAAACTTAACCAACTGAGTACAATAAAGAATGGAATAACAAAAGAAATCACCATGCATGCGATAGACCGCACAGACAGGTTATTCCAATAGAATAATAAATAATGGAACCAGGTCCGGCGTAAACGCACAGACAGGATATTCCGACAGAATAATAAATAATGGAACCAGGTCCGGTGTAAAACACACAGACAGGATATTCCAACAGAATAATAATAAAACGGAACCAGGTCCGGTGTAAAACACACAGACAGGATGTTCCAACAGAATAATAAACGGAACCAGGTCCGGTGTAAAACACACAGACAGGATGTTCCAACAGAATAATAGAAGAATGTCACCAAGTATAGGGTAGACCGCGTATACTGGTTATTCCAACAGAATAATAACAAATGGAATAACAGAAGTTCTCTTCATGAATATAAAAGAAATAATATTCCCTACCTTAAAAGAACTGGATATTGGAAAAGTGATGTAGCAGAATACTTTTAGTCTCTCTCTCTCTTATTCTCTCTATACTTTCTCTCTCTATAGCTTGAATGAATTCGTGAAAAATAATGAAGCCCTAGGCCTCTATTTATAGAAAAACTGAGGGTGGCTCTTGGTCTTAACGAAGGGTCAAATGACTCTTGGTCTTAACGAAGGGTCAAATGACTCTTGGTAATATTGAAGGGACAACTACTATTGACGAAAGTAATTACTATTGACCAAGGTAAATACTATTGACGAAGGTAATTACTATTGACCAAGGTAAATACTATTGACGAAGGTAATTACTATTGACCAAGGTAAATACTATTGACGAAGGTAATTACTATTGACCAAGGTAAATACTATTGACGACGGTAATTACTATTGACGACGGTAATTACTATTGACGAAGAGACTCTTATATGATGACATATGGCCCCCCATAAAATAACCAAACTTACCACAACGTCTCAATTATTGATTTAATAATATAACATATTATACAGATGATACTATGACAATAATTTAAGAGATATGATGCAGCAATTACTGTAGCAATAATTGAGTATAGCTGAGTGACTTCTCACGTAAGCATCAATAATCAATACCGTGTGCTACTATGCAACCACGCGTATTACTGTACTTTTACTACCGAGTAGTTCAACAGTTTTAACGGTTTTAACGGTAACACCTCAGCCGTTATTTTTATAGAAAGATAATTCTGTCGTTTTCTCAATCCGACAATAATTCCGTTGTGGGGTCCACCAATGATTGTGCCGTCGTACGAATATTCTCCGACAAAAAGAATATTCTCCGACCAAACGAATATTTTATAACAACTTGCTTACTTTGCAAAATTTATAAATATTACCCACAACTATAACATTATATCAAATTAACTCCATAATATTCAAAAATGATATTTATAGAAAATTCATCTTTATTTATAAAAATTGGGGTCTTACAACCTCCCCTTCTTATGAAATTTCGCCCTCGAAATTAGGGTACGTACCTGGTATGTCGAAGAGGTAAGGATACCTTGATTTCATTTCTGATTCTAACTCCCAAGTCATTTCCTCAACATCGTGGTTTCTCCACAAAACTTTAACTTGAGGTATAACCTTGGAGCGTAGAATATGTTCCTTCTTATCCAAGATTTGAACAGGAACTTCTTCATACGTCAAATCCTCCGCTATTTCGTCCGGTTCTAACTCAATAATGTGGTTCGGGTCTTCCACATATTTGCGTAACATGGATATGTGGAAAACGTTATGAACACGAGACATACTTGGCGGTAAAGCGAGTCTATAAGCCACAGTTCCTACTCGATCGAGGATTAAAAATGGACCGATGAATCGAGGATTTAGCTTTCCTCTCTTTCCAAATCTCGTAACTCCTTTCCATGGAGCAACACGTAAGAACACATGATCTCCTACATCAAATTCCACGTCCTTTCGATGAAGATCAGCATAACTCTTTTGTCGATCTTGTGAGGTTTTTATACGTTGTCGGATCGTTTGAATCTTTTCTGTAGTCATACGTACCAACTCCGGTCCCAACAACGTTGCTTCGCCCACCTCATCCCAGCATACTGGAGAACGACATTTTCTTCCATACAATGCTTCGAATGGAGCCATGCCAATACTTGCTTGATAACTGTTGTTGTAGGAAAACTCCACCAATGGTAAGAACTTGTCCCAACTTCCCTTGAAGTCAAAGACACAGAGTCTTAATAGATCTTCAAGAGTTTGAATAGTCCTCTCTGATTGTCCGTCCGTCTGAGGATGATATGCTGAACTAAATCGTAACTCCGTGCCCATAGCTTTTTGTAAACTAACCCAAAATCGTGAAGTGAATCTTGGGTCTCGATCAGAAATTATGGATACTGGCATACCATGCAGTCTTACAATCTCGTTTATGTACATACGAGCAAGACGTTCAAGTGTATAAGTTTCTCGTATCGGTAAGAAATGAGCAGACTTGGTCAATCTATCAACAATGACCCAAATCGCATCAATACCTTGAGAAACCCTAGGAAGACCGGTAACGAAATCCATGGTAATGTGCTCCCACTTCCATTCTGGAATTTCAAGTGGTTGCAATGGACCTTTTGGTACTTGATGCTCCGCTTTGACTCGTTGACAAGTTAGACACCTTGAGATAAACAACGCTATCTCTCTCTTCATATTGCTCCACCAAAATGTATGACGAAGATCATGATACATTTTGGTACTTCCAGGATGGATTGCAAACGGTGTGTTGTGCGCCTCCATCATGATTTCATACTTTAAATCAGGGTTGTTAGGAACACAAAGTCTGGAGTTGACTCGAAGTATTCCTTCCTCATCGATTCTTGCTTCCGGCATAACACCTTCTTGCACTTTCTTCCTCATACGCATCAGCTCCAGGTCTGTAGCTTGAGCAGCTTTAACTTTATCGATTAAAGTCGGTTCTACTCGTATATTCGCCATCATCACATGGGTCCCTGGAGTCTTCAACTCTATCTCCATCCTTTGCAAGTCACACAAAATGGGCCTTTGCGTTGTTAATATTGCACTTGTACCCGCATATGATCTTCTACTCAATGCGTCAGCTACCACGTTCGCTTTTCCAGGATGGTATTGAATGGTATGATCATAATCTTTCAACAGTTCAAGCCAACGTCGTTGTCGCATGTTGAGTTCCTTTTGAGTGAAGAAATATTTGAGGCTTTTATGATCCGTAAAGATCTCCACTTTCTCCCCATACAAGTAATGCCTCCAAATTTTAAGTGCAAAGACAACAGCTGCCAACTCTAGATCATGAGTAGGATAATTCCTCTCATATTCCTTGAGTTGTCTTGATGCATAGGCTATGACTTTTCCATGTTGCATGAGAACACATCCCAACCCTTTGCTCGAAGCATCACTGTAGATGACAAATCCCTCCGAGCCAGATGGTATTGTTAGAACAGGTGCTGAAATGAGTCTCCTCTTGAGTTCTTGAAAACTCTGCTCACATTCTTCGCTCCAACCAAACTTTGTATCTTTCCGAGTCAGCTGAGTTAATGGAGTAGCGATTCGAGAAAATCCTTCCACGAATCTCCGATAATAACCAGCTAAACCAAGAAAGCTACGTACCTCGGTCACTGATTTAGGTTGCTCCCAGCTTTGAATAGCTTCAATCTTTGCCGGGTCAACCGATATTCCACGACTTGATACTACGTGCCCAAGGAATGCTACCTCCTCCAGCCAGAACTCGCATTTCTTCAACTTGGCATAAAGCTTGTATTCACGAAGCTTTTGGAGTACCAGCCTCAAGTGTTGCTCATGATCTTCACGGCTTTTGGAATAAATAAGGATGTCATCAATAAAGACGACCACAAAGTGATCCAAATATTCCTTGAATACCCGGTTCATCATATCCATGAAGGCAGCAGGAGCATTAGTCAATCCAAAGGACATGACTAGGAATTCATAATGCCCGTACCGAGTTCTAAAAGCCGTCTTTGGAATATCCTCAGTTCTAACCTTCAGCTGATGATATCCAGAACGAAGATCGATCTTTGAAAAGAATTGTGCTCCTTGCAACTGGTCAAACAGGTCATCAATACGTGGCAATGGGTACCTGTTTTTGATGGTGACATGATTCAACTCCCGATAATCAATACAAAGTCGCATACTTCCATCTTTCTTCTTCACGAATAGAACAGGAGCACCCCAAGGAGAAGTACTAGGACGAATAAAACCAATGTCTAACAATTCCTGCAGTTGGGTCTTTAACTCCTGAAGTTCAATAGGAGCCATTCGATATGGGGCTTTGGAAATGGGTTTTGTACCGGGTTCAAGATCGATACAAAATTCAATTTCACGCTCTGGGGGTAGGCCAGGAAGTTCTTCAGGGAATACGTCAGGGAATTTATTAACAATAGAAATATCATTCAAAACTGACGTATTTTTGTTTAGATCTGTGACATGAGCTAAGAAAGCTTGACATCCGTTTTTCAATAAACGAATAGTTTTATGGCTTGAGATGACAGCGATTGATTTTAATGGTTTGGTTGCTTGAATTCGCATAATAGGTCGATTAGGAATATGAAAACTAACAACCTTACGAAAACAATCAATTTTTGCATAATGAGTAGTTAACCAATCAATCCCTAGAATCACGTCAAATGCAAGTATTTTTAATGAAATCAGATCGATAGGTAATGTGTGGGTACCAACTTGAACCAAACAAGACTTATAAACCGTGGATGTAATGAAGGTTTCTCCCAATGGAGTTTCAACTGCTAAGTCAAAGTCTAATTTCTCCGGAATCAAATTTAATCGATGAGCGCAAGTAGGAGAAATAAAAGAATGGGTTGAACCGGTATCAAATAAAGTATAGACTTCGTTAGAGTTTATGATAAGCTTACCCGTGATGACCTCATTCGGGTTCCTTGCTTCTGGGAGGTCACAACAAACGCTCTCCCTTGCACAACCGGTTTTGACTTTTCTGGGACGGCCTTTGGTGCCTCCATCCTAGCTGAATTTGTCTTCGGTAAACGACAAAATCGGGCTAAATGACCTTCTCTTCCACAATTATAACATGCTTTGGACGGCATCGCGCAGTTTGGACTGATGTGCCCCTCCCCTCCGCATTTGAAACATATGATAGGTGGTCGTTCTCCTTCCTTAACGACAGGTGCTGGTGCTGACGTCTTTCCATCATTGTTGAATCTCCTCTTCTTGAAATGTCCATTCTTATTGTTTTGGCCCTGATTACCACCGAAGTGGTTACCATTTCTGGCCTGTTGATTCCCTCCACGCTTGTTGTCACCGCTTCGATGACTGCTCTCACTGGTATTATCATTTTGCCGGCTGCTCTCTTTTGGTTGCGTTATCTCGTTATCGCGCTCCACCAACTGAGCCCTATTTACAACATCTGAATACAAACACAGTTTATGAGAAACAAGATGTTGACGTATCTCCGGCTTCAAACCTCTTAAAAACATCCGCGTCATTCTTTCTTCATTATCCACCAGGTGGGACGCAAACCGGGATAACTCCGCAAATTTTGCCTCGTACTGCGACACGGTCATATTATTCTGCTCCAATTTGATGAACTCCACCTCCTTCATGTGACGAATACTCTCGGGAAAGTATTTGTCGTTAAACAGCTCTTGGAACTTCTCCCAGGACATCTTCAGTGCGGCAGGTTGAGTACGCTTTATCGATTCCCACCAGTAATCTGCCTCTCCTCGCAACATAAAGGCGGCAAAGGGAACCTTTTGCTCCTCGGAGCAACCCAAGACATCAAATATCTTGGTGATCTGCTTTATCCATGTTTCAGCTACAAGTGGTTTGGGTTCTCCCTTAAACTCCGGTGGTCCCAGCTCCTTAAACTGTTTAGCGGTGACCGCCTGAGAGTTTCCAGTATTTCCACCTACGTTGTGGACAGGAGCCGCTTTCACCTGTTGTTGCATGAATTGCATAAAGCCTCTGAACATTTGATCATTCATCATTTGGTCAGTGTTGTTGTTTGCATGAGGATTGACACCTTCCTGATGCACATTATCCTGATTATTGATATGTGGTGAATCAACAGTCGTCTGTGCTCCATTGCTATTCTCAACATTCTCAGATGCCATTTTCAGATACTGCCACAAAATAAAAATTAATTGATATGTCATATATTATCCTTATATTATGACCGACCAATTAAATATCATGCAAATAAACTTAGGTATGTCATACTAGCGAAGGAATTCCCCGTCTCTCCCCTCCTAGTTCTATTCTCACATCTTAGCCAGGGATCATATCCCTAAGCTCTGATACCAACTGTGACGCCCCCAAAATTAGGTATACATCACCCATCTTGGGTCGTCAGATACATAGTACAGAATACAAATACAACTTAATAATACAACTGTCGTGTACAATACGACAAAACATAAACTGTGAGTTTGAATACAAATATTATCTTCTAGAGAGTATTCATACTCAAAAGGAGTCCTCATTACATTTATTAACACACCATTACATAGAATAGTGAGGACTACTAACTAATACTATCATTCGGACCATCACTCCGTACCCCGACTTGTCCCAGCTACGTTCTCATTTCCTGAAGAGAACAGTGAAAGAAAGGGTGAGCTCAACTAGCCCAGTAAGAAATATTATGACTAAGATAATGCAGAATAAATTATCATTAGCCTTCAACAATGTTAAACTGATAAAATATAATAGACATCAAGTTTAACTGCAGCGGAACAAGCAATCCATTAAAAGAGTCAAGTAGAAAATAAACTCTACTATCTTTTATGATTTAAAAGGTTTTTCAACACTGCGATCGCTGAGACTCAGCTTAATAAAATAATCCACATCATCGAATCACCCCTGCACTACGGCCAAGGATATTCGTGTATTCATTAATGGTCATGATCATGCCAACAACTGTCCATCAATGCACTACGGGCCAATGAGGACTTTTACCACATCATTTGTAACATTACGGTCATGATTATACCGAATAATCTCTGGTCATAATCATACCAAGTCCATCTATGCACTACATGCCACAGATGACTTTCAATATTTTATAAACATGAGGATGATGACAATGATATAAGAATTCAATAAAACAAGTTCAAGAATTAATTTATCCAGGAATTAACAACGTCCAAATTGTCAACATGATACTGCATTGTGGAGTAAAATTCAAGAACGCTTAGAAGAATATTTTCTTGAAAAGATACTGGATGAAACGCAACTATCAAGGATATTCTACAAATTTCATGGAGTATAGAAGTCAAAACTTAACCAACTGAGTACAATAAAGAATGGAATAACAAAAGAAATCACCATGCATGCGATAGACCGCACAGACAGGTTATTCCAATAGAATAATAAATAATGGAACCAGGTCCGGCGTAAACGCACAGACAGGATATTCCGACAGAATAATAAATAATGGAACCAGGTCCGGTGTAAAACACACAGACAGGATATTCCAACAGAATAATAATAAAACGGAACCAGGTCCGGTGTAAAACACACAGACAGGATGTTCCAACAGAATAATAAACGGAACCAGGTCCGGTGTAAAACACACAGACAGGATGTTCCAACAGAATAATAGAAGAATGTCACCAAGTATAGGGTAGACCGCGTATACTGGTTATTCCAACAGAATAATAACAAATGGAATAACAGAAGTTCTCTTCATGAATATAAAAGAAATAATATTCCCTACCTTAAAAGAACTGGATATTGGAAAAGTGATGTAGCAGAATACTTTTAGTCTCTCTCTCTCTTATTCTCTCTATACTTTCTCTCTCTATAGCTTGAATGAATTCGTGAAAAATAATGAAGCCCTAGGCCTCTATTTATAGAAAAACTGAGGGTGGCTCTTGGTCTTAACGAAGGGTCAAATGACTCTTGGTCTTAACGAAGGGTCAAATGACTCTTGGTAATATTGAAGGGACAACTACTATTGACGAAAGTAATTACTATTGACCAAGGTAAATACTATTGACGAAGGTAATTACTATTGACCAAGGTAAATACTATTGACGAAGGTAATTACTATTGACCAAGGTAAATACTATTGACGAAGGTAATTACTATTGACCAAGGTAAATACTATTGACGACGGTAATTACTATTGACGACGGTAATTACTATTGACGAAGAGACTCTTATATGATGACATATGGCCCCCCATAAAATAACCAAACTTACCACAACGTCTCAATTATTGATTTAATAATATAACATATTATACAGATGATACTATGACCATAATTTAAGAGATATGATGCAGCAATTACTGTAGCAATAATTGAGTATAGCTGAGTGACTTCTCACGTAAGCATCAATAATCAATACCGTGTGCTACTATGCAACCACGCGTATTACTGTACTTTTACTACCGAGTAGTTCAACAGTTTTAACGGTTTTAACGGTAACACCTCAGCCGTTATTTTTATAGAAAGATAATTCTGTCGTTTTCTCAATCCGACAATAATTCCGTTGTGGGGTCCACCAATGATTGTGCCGTCGTACGAATATTCTCCGACCAAACGAATATTTTATAACAACTTGCTTACTTTGCAAAATTTATAAATATTACCCACAACTATAACATTATATCAAATTAACTCCATAATATTCAAAAATGATATTTATAGAAAATTCATCTTTATTTATAAAAATTGGGGTCTTACACTTATAGCTGAGAGGCCAAATTTGTTGGTTCGAGCACTTAATGCATTAGTTAAGGTCAATGCTATAATAGTAATAGTCTAATAGATTATTTTTCAAATTAGGTATAGTTAGGATTATATTCTATAAGTCCTCCCTGCAATATATAAGATAGAATTTTATTCTATTTTCAATATATACTTTTAATTTTTGGGATACTAGATAAACATTCTTGCTTGTTATCGAATATATGGTCTCCGTTGTTTTATATAGCGTATATTTTAGTTTTAAAGCATCATTCCTTTATTATAAACTAAAACTATTTTACGTGTTTCACTGTTCTATGATTTGATGGTGAATTTGACATGTTTGGCAAAAATAACTTTAATTTTATGCTTAAAATTATTCTCATTATCGACTTTGTCACTAAGTTAATTGCTCGATGTAAGTTCTATGTTAAATTTTATTGAAGGCTTAAACTTTTTTGTTGTTTCAATTGATTTTGGAATGGAAACCACACCAATTAAAACTACACCGCACTTTAAAACCGCACTGCACCAATCACAAGCAATTTCGTGTGCGGTTTTAAATTTTTCAAACCGCACCTAAGCGATTTCGGGTGCGATTTCAAACCGCACCATACTCACCTCTAGTTCTAAATACTCATCTCCATCCCCAAATTAATTACCCGTGCAAAAGCGAGGTTAAGTTTTAAAAATCACATATCAGGAAATCTATCTTACCAGTCATTCTAATAAATCATTTAATCCGTCCAAAATTTAAAATAAATTTCACCGTCATAGTGCCAGAGACACAGTTGCTAGTTAAAAATATTTAAAAATCACATATTAGGAAATTAGAAATAACAATATGTACCTGAATAATTTATTGATGAAAAATTACGGATTATTTTTTAGTGAGAAATAAAAATACTTTTTATTTATAATGTATTAGAGTAAATATGATGTATATAACCACGCCACCCCACCCCGCCTTACACCCCGCATCCCCCGTACCCCTACATCCCCACTTCTACCCTCAACCCCCACACCCCACCTCCACCCCAAAAAAAATAATATTTACTAATTATATATACAACCCCTACCCCTACTCCTACCCCTACCCCACCCCTATCCCTATCCCTATCCCTATCCCTATCCCTAACCCTATCCCTATCCCTATCCCCTACGCCACCCCTATCCATATCAGTATCCCCTACCCCACCTCCACACCCTAAGCTCCTACCCCACGCCACCCCCTAGTACAATAAACTTGGACTATTTTCTGGATCAAACTCTTTATCTCCATCTTCCAAGTTGCACAACTCGGTCCAAACAAAAATCAATTAGGAAACTTCTAGAACTCCAATTTTCAACTCAGCTCATTTATTTATTTAAATTCCTACAAAACAAAATAAAACTAATTAATTAAATTAATAATAATATTAAAATGAATTATAAACCTATCACTATCCATCTTTAGTAATCATACTTTTGTAACCCCTTATTGATAGCTATTGCGAAATGCTAACTAAGATATCAGGTAATAATACTTATGTTATAAAAATGAAAAACACTAGGCTGCAAGCCCAACTCAAGACTAATTAAATACATACAAATTACAACTGAGTTTTAGAACACAAAGCTTATAATCTAGTATCAGACTTTTTATGCATCTCAACAACATTATTACATTACATATATGCATACATACAAAAAGACACAAAATTGTTCTTTTTTAAAGATGCTTCAAATTTGATGGAAGAGTCGCTGGAAGCTACTTGAGCCCCAACAGATTAGAGCAGAACATTCTCAACCTTCTCCGCTTCCCTTCTTTTGCGCTTCTAATCATCCACGATATAATTACTAGTACTATTCACCTTCTTCACCGGCTCTCCGGCATCAAAGACCCATCTAACATTGCTGGAATTTCCAGATTCCGACCTAGATCTCGCCGGAGAAGGCTTGAATCTGGTGAAACATCAATGCCTCTTGAGTTGTGTTTCCTCAGCCCTGCCATTCCTACTTCTATCTTTTTAGCAACTAAGATAGTATTTTCTAAAAACAAAATAAAGGATGAAAAAAGACAGAAATGATAAGTATGATATATGGTGGATGATTAAAAAAATAACTAAAGCCACCGGAAGCTTGAAAAGTTGAAATTGAATTAGTATTCAGATCCAATGATTGTGTTTAAACACTTGGCTGCTGCATGCAAATGGGCACGTACTTATATATATATATACAGTACTACTAGTTTGTTTGTTTGGTTGCTTATTATTTAGTGGCAAGCTTCATGTGCTTTCAAGTCTTAATTTCCCCAAATAAGCCTGTGGATTTATGTAAATACCATTGGGCAGGTGTCCACAATTTAGACACATTCCAGGTTCAAAATGTACATTTTATTTGGACAATTTACAAAAAAATAACTGAATTTGTATAGCACAAAACTACAACTAATAGAGGTCACAAGAAATTTAACTTTTTTCTAGACAAATGCAACTTATTTTCATAATCAGCTCATTTTGAATTGCTTGAAATCAACATCCAATTTATGTATGCCATTTCAAGTACATATCTCTGTCCTTTATCTTCAGTACAAATCACGATTCCAAATAAACCAGTTTGTAGTTGTATTAATACAAAAAGAGTTAGTTTCAAATGATTTTTAATATACACGTATTATACAGTTAAATATTATTATCGACTTTAATAAAGTTAATAATAATCTTATATTTGTAACGAACGGAATATCACTTACGGTGGTATTGATAGAGGTTTGTTGCAGGGGTATATTTACGTAATTTTCTAAATTTCAAAAGTACATAGTAATACAAAATTTTGTTATTTTGAAATTGCTACTTAGTTTTATATGATACATATGATAATCTAATTTTTATTATATTAAAATAGTAAGTAACGAGGGAAAAAAAGGCCAGACTTGCAAGGAAATGCATACTAGTTTTTGTATAATAATCCAAATGCAAATTGTTTATTATTTTTTTTGTTATTAATAAGAGATGCATAAATAATATTACATCTATTCCTATTAGTGTGTGTGTGTGTGTGTGTATATATATATATATATATATATATATATATATATATATATATATATTGTCCCACATGAATACCTTGAGAAATTATGTCTAGTTTCTAATGATTTGGACCAACTCTTCTCATAGTCGATTAGTTTTGAGTTAGAGAGCTTATCAGAGTGGGCTATCCTTTGACCTAATTAAACAATCTTTGTAGTCTTCATTCTTACCAATTGCAGTCCACTTTTTTAATGGTCAAAGTTACCCATTCCTTAACTAATATCACTTATCAATTGAGTCAATAGTTGCCAGTGGTTTATTAGATTTCTTCTTAGCTTGTCTTACTATAATCTTCTTTTGGGCTTTGCTTATCTTATGTGGGTCTTCATATTCATTAGATCTACGTGCAACCCTCAATACACCAAGTTACACGTGAGTAAGAGTGTTGGTATATATATTGTCCCACATTGAATAGCTTGAGAAATTATGTCTAGTTTATAATAACTTAGGTCAACTCTTCTCATAGATTTTGAATTAGAGAGTTTGATGTTTTTATATACTAGACTTTGGACCCATTTTATAAATCTAACAATTCCTTTTAGTGTTTTTTTATGCACGTGCCCGTAGTTTTGTCCTTTAATAAATTGAATTGCAAGAAGTCATTTTTTTAGAGGAGTTCAACCCATATAAACAAGAAAAAGAATAGATCAGTCAGCAGTGTTGAAGGCAGCTTTGCGAAAGACCACCCAACCCCAGGGTGAACACCTGCCTCTTAGGTTTTTCTCAAACACTTGGTTCTAGTCCTGTCAACAGCTTCAACATCACTCTGTTTTCATTCAATCTCTCTAATTGTTGGAATTTTTACATAATTTCTATTCCCATAAAGTTGAATAGGACCCGATAGCACTCCCTCCGTCTTATAAAAGATGACCAATAATATTTTGGTGACAAGATTCGATAAAAAAGAAGTTACAAAATGATGTGGATGGTAGTTATTAGTTTGACCATTGGACCCACCCATGTATGGAGGAACATTCAACACAATTTTGTATCCACTTTTTTGTAGCTATTTTTTTTTTCACCGTAACATTACTCAAAGATGACTTCATTGCATTTTCATGCAAATTAAAAAACTTAAATTAGAAGAGAGTATCAATTAAGTTCCATCTTTGTCTATGATGGACCCTACATAACAAAGGTAAAACATTAGGAGAAAATAATACCTAACACGGTTTATACACTAGCATGAGAAAATTTAGCATACGACACTTTTCTTTGGTTTTAATCAAGAATCCACAAAAATTTTATTGGAAGAGTTTATTTGGAAAGCATAGGAATAAAAGTAACAATATAAAATAAAAAATCACACTCACTTTCTTCTTAAAAATAGGGAGATATAGAGGAGAAATTTTCATTTGAAGCAATTAGTTTGGAAAAGTTTTTCGGAAAACATAAAAAAATAAATTAAAAATAATGAAAAAATCAAGTTCACATCTAAAAAATCAGGAGATAAGGGTAGACAATTTTATATACAAAACTTTATGCCCATACTGCCCCCAATTATTTTGTGATGTTAGTTCATATTTTTAGGTAGTAATAGTATATATACTAGTAATATATATTGGGAATTGATATTTCCACAAGTTCCCTCTCACATGAATAGTAAATGGGTCCCACACTTATGTAAGAGAGATCTTGTGGAAATATTAATTTCTATTTGTGAAAATAGTAATTCTGTATATATTTTTTTGTGTCGATAGCATATCTGACCCCAAAGTATACAATCATTTAGTGGTACGACAATTTTAATCCTGCTGATACCCACCCTGAGAACATATAAGACCGATATGAACTGCGGGAAAATTTGACGAAAAAAATAGCAGAAATGGTCATGAGCTTCTGCCAACTGAGTATATAGATTGAACTTGATTGTATAAAAACATTCAAATACTACTTGAATGCCCGATTTCAAATTTAGAGGTTAATCGTACTCTGACAACTTTACGTAAGACAGAGCTTGGATTTTTGGATTTTTGGATTTTTGGGGGTGACAGTGGAAAAGTTGGCAGATAAGTCACCCTTACTACCACGCTACAAAAACGTTCATGAGATTTTCATATCATACGGCTCCTCGTTCAAACTTAAAACTATTTCGGGTCCATCATACATGCTTAAACATGCTTTGGGAGGCGAGGAGTTGGAATTTAAACTTCGTGGTCCTACTTGTAATACAGTGCATACTTTGGAATTAATTCTTCATTTTTTCTCATTTCACTGGGTACTTTCTCTCCCGTATATGAAACTCCTAAATTTACGAAAAAGCAGACTATCCTCCTCCCTTCATAGTCATTGCGTGCATATAGTCCCAAAAAAGGGGAACCATAAATTTGTTAAGAACCAACTCCGAGGTCGGCATTCTGCATACTAACTGCAGGATTGCAGGCATCAATGGTAAACCAATTCCTCTTACTCTGATCTATATAACTAGCCACCCTGAGACTTGTGGTTGCTAGCAGCAGACCATGAACAATGATGCTTTTAATATATCAAAAATTTGTGTTTACCCTGGGCGGGCCCTCAAGTTTAAACTCTCTTCCATAAATCTCTCTCTGCCTTTGAGTGGGTATACGTCCCAAAAGTGCGGGTATTAGAAGGTTGCCTTCAACGTTACCAATTATAACTAATTCTTATTATGCTTTTATCCAAAGCACATATTACACACATAATTGCAGTCATGAAAGCTGACATCTACACAAAATATAAAAGATAAAACATAAAAACCTCCCACGCTAGAGCCCAGATTTTTTTTTTAAAAACTACTAAATACTTTGAACATAATCATGTAAAATCAAATAATCCTCCCCTAATCCAATCAAGACAACTTATAATAACTTATATTAGTAAGAATAATTTTTATACAAGTCAATATAATTAGGGAGAAGTTCAGATCACCACCTGGGGTTTGACGTCTTTTTCACTTAACCACCTGTAGTCAGTAAAGCTACATTTAAACTCCCAAATTTTTGAGTTGAAGTGAAAACGTCACCTTTTCCATCAAACTTAACCGTGCGTGTATGTCAGACGCCAAAAGCGCGTGAGAAGGGATTGTAACAGTTAAAAAAGGCTGTTAAATGTCTGAAATACCCCCTTCTTCCTTGGCTTTTTAAAACATTCCTTTCCTCTTATTCTCCTTTCAACCTTCAAACCAACCACCGCCACCAATAAACCCCATATTACTACCCTGCTCATACCTCCGCCGCATCTCCGCACTCTCTCATAAAGCCATGGGCTTGTTTCACAAGCTCGACTCTATTCAGGTAAAATAATCTTATTCATTCATATAAATATGAGCTTACTCTTATTCAAGATTTGATTTTGGTTTGTTTGCAGGGTGGTGATCCGAAAAGTAAAGAAAATAAAGGGTCTTCGAACATTTTGAATTCTTGATTGAGAAGGGAATTACCAATGGAGGCTTGACTGGAGAACAAATGGGCACTGGGTTTGTTTTGTTGTGGGATTTGGGTGTCTGTTTCTTCTCATTTTGTGGCAAAAAAAGGTAACTTTTCTTAATTGATGGGTTTCGTTTACTGTAAGTTTATGCGTGTTTGGAGTATTAAGTCGTGGGTGTATCTGAATTAATCGATTTTCCAAACAATTGTCACTGGGAGGTTTGACTTAGGGTTTTGGATTGTGAATTAGGGGAGTAGTAGGTGATTTTTTAGGCCTTTATGTCTGAAAATCGGTGATACTTTTGTAGTTCTGAATTGGGTTTGCATTAATTTTGATGGATGTTTTGGTTTAGTAACAGAAAGTTTTGGTTATTAGGAGTTAGGACTGGATAATAGGGTTTTGGGCTTGAATTATTTCAGTTTTTATTTATTTATTATTCTAGTTTGTTGACTTTAGTTGGAAATATTTTTACTTCCCAATTTTCACTGTGCTGAATTTGTTTTTCTTTAAGAATGTTTTTGATCTTCATATTTCTTATTCAAGATGAGGAAGAAGATATGGTGGAGCTTGAAACCCCTAGAACTCATATTAATGGAAAGTCAGGTGTGTCTCAAATTAGAAATGGGGTTTTGGTGAAGAGGAATTCTGGGGTTCAAGCTAAGGCAAAGAAAAATGTTAGCTTTGCAGAGAATGGGAATGTATATATGGTTTATAGAAGGAGCAATGGGCCAGTTTCAGTTTCAGAATGTAATAGCTTTGATGGGAGTGATTCAGTTGATGCTGAGGAGTTGGATAGAGAAATTGAAGAAATTGGGACTGAGGATGATGAGGAGGAAGGACACACAGACGATAATGAATCACCCCAATTTAGCGAGGATGATAGAGACCCTAGAAGGAATATGGTGGCTGAAAGTGATAATGAAATGAGTATGGATGATCCGATTGAGAAGGAAGATGGAAGCTTTGTATTCTCTGCTCCCTTGCCTGTGAAGATGGAACCTAGACCTGATCTGATGAACAAAAAGACTGTAAAAAGAAAAAATTGAAAGGGCAAAACATGGTTTGTGACTTTTGTGATCATAGTTGGTCAGTCTAGATTTTTTTTTGTTTTAGCTGTTTGATCAATTTGGTTAACAATCTTTTCATAATTGTGATGAATCTGCTGAAGTGCTGATGAAATTGTGTAATGTTGCATTATTCTTAGTTCTCCAGGCTGTGAGGTGACTTGATGTATTTTATCCTCAGAGATGGTTTGTATCATCTATTTGATTTTCAGACTTCAAAATTAACAATGTTTTGGTGGATTTTTTTTCTTATAGCAAGAGAAGGCTGCTGACTGACTATATAAATTGTGTCCCATACAGTTTTTTTGACGTATGCCCTGTCAATTTTGTTACTTGAGAAGTTAAAAAAAAAAATCTCTTGCAGAAATGCAAATAATAATGACCTTGTTCAAACGTTGAAAGAACAAGCAAGAAACTTAAGATTGAATTATCAATCTCAGAGAACACACAAAAATTATATGCACACCCAGACGCATTCATCCACCTAAATTCAGGATTTCACTCTGGAATATGAACGTATGGTACATTTCCTATGCTATGTAGCAACATGAAAGTATTGTAAGGTAGGGGATAGACTTGGAAGATGAATTACGAGTGGATTATATTAAGAGAAAAAATTAAGTGTTATACATCATTTTGGCCCTTCGCTTGACGAACCAATCATGCATATACAAAGATTATGAAAAAAATGTGGGAGAGTATATAAAAGTTCTTTATATGATTTTGTGACGTGTTAAAAAACTTTAATGAAATATAAATAAAACATGGAAAGATAAAAGCCGGACCTTTCCTTTATATAAATTAAATGAAACGGAACGGAGTGTTGTTTATATAATATCACCGGGTTATGTTACAATACAAATTAATGAAAGGTAATTAAGTCTTTAGCAATTCAAGTAACGAAGTTAAGACGGAAAGCATTTATTCACTTCAATTCAAAAAGTCGGGAGTTTAAATGTAGTTTTACTGACTACAGGTGGTTAAGTGGGAAAGACCCCAAACCCTAGGTGGTGATCTGAATTTTACTCGTATAATTAATTGTGCATTCAAATATCTCAAGAAAAATCAAACAATAATCAAATAATATAAGGAGAGTAAAATATATAAGAATATGTAAAACTAGTAGTTGTGTACCATCCAATAACAATATGCCACAGTTAATTTAGGAGAAAAATAAGGGATTTAAATTAACTGATTGTGTAATTATTATAGGCAAAACAACCCATTTGTCGGTGTACTCATGACTTAGTTTTATTTTAGTTCTTGCATGTTTTTTTTTTCAAATATCTCCATTTACTATTTTTGAGAGTATTAATATAATTACCAAATACTGCCGCATCATTAAATAAGCTGACCCGACAAGAAAAAAAAGAAGAGAAAAATGTTGAGTTGTAATTTTTTCCGAAATATATGAAAGTAGGGACAATAATAATTTTTTACCATATCATTCTTCTCAAATGGCTATTAATCTCCATGAAAATCGGGTTTCTCAGTTTAATCAATGAAAAGATGATCATAGTTAATTTGCAAAAATTAAAATTTGAATTCTGACAAATTTATTTTAATTTCTAAAATAACATTTTTGTACTTGGTAATAATTTTTAAGTAGTTTTCAATATAGACTATTCCACTAATTAAAATTAAATTAAATTAATACCAATTTTTAGAATTTCACAAATTAATTAGAACAAAAGTTGAATTGGAAAAGACGTACGTTTAAAGACATTATTTTCCTTACAAAAGAATTACATCTTAGCATTTTTTTTTAAAATTTTAAAGTGCCATGTTATATTACTTTAATGAGGTGACAACGATTAGTGACTATATTAATACTCAAAAAAATAGTATAGGGAGTTCTTTGAGGGAAAAATAATGTACATGGACTAAAATAAAACCACACCATGGGTATACAGGGACCAAATGGGTCGTGTTGCCCATTATTATTTATCTTGGTAAAAACTGTTTAATTACTCTAGTAGTATTATCTATTAAAAAAACGAATAGTAATTAAGAACTCTAATATACTATATTTACTGAAAAATCTAAAGAGTAATTAAAAACACTAATAGAAATTTTATAAAGATTTATTGAACTTCAATAAATATAAAGACGTTGGTAGAAAATTAGAAATCACCAAATCATACGAAAATTCATATGCTCAAATATATGTTTTTTCATATTGATACAGTTGGATTTATCTTAAAAAATCCTAGAGAAGAACATATTAACCCTATAGGTATCTCCCTGTTTTACTTAATTTATATATAAAAACTTTTCTATCCTCTCAGAATTATTTACAATCAACTAATTAAATTAATTAAGCAATCTTTGATTTTTAAATAAAAGGAATAACAATACAAGTGTAATTTCACTAGTTAGGACACCTAACTAGTTATCCTTGCAACAAAAAAAGAAAAGAAAAAGGACACCTGAAAGCCATCTAAAACCACAATCGTTGTATAGAGATTTCTATCTCACGAGATTTTCTACATAATGTAGCCAGCTCTATTAATATGTCATCTAAGTGGGAAAAATAACCTACAAGCTATCTGAAACATAAGTGTAGACTATTAGGGGAATTTCTTGTTTGAACTGAAATATTTGATCTATCTACTATAATTAGTGTGCAACCATTACGTTCACTGCATTGAAAGTCCATGCCATCATCAGACAATTGAATCCAGTTTTATAATCATGGAAAAAGTTGGTTGAATACAATTTTAGAATACCTAAAAAAGTGACACCAAACAACTAATTAATGTAGTTATCATAACTAGGATAACTTCTATTACCTTTTTGTGTCTAGTAAAAAAGATAACTACAAACAACATAATACTCGGCACCAAATACACACATGATCCTATGAGCATTAGAAGTATGCTCATGACAATAAAAACTTTTGAGGGAGACAAAGTACAAATATTTTGAGTTAAAAACTTTTGAGCAAGAGACTGTGAGTAAATTAGAAACTGAAATATCAAAACTTTTTAAGAGAGAATTGTCAAAAATTTTGAGCAAGAGAAAGTTAACTTTTGAATGACAGAAGTTGAATAATTTAGAGATTGGAATTTTAAAAATTGGAGATTTAAGAAATGAGAAGTTTTTTTGCAGGAAAAACTCCAAAATTTTAAGCGAGAGAGTTAAAATCTCTTCCGAGTGAGAGAAAATAAATAATTTAGAGACTGTAATTTAAAATTTCGGAGATATAAAACTTTAGAAAGAGAATAATAAAAAGTTTGGAAGGAGACAAACTTAAAATATTTTGAGGGAGAGAGTTAAAGACAAATATTTGAGAAAAGAGAAAGTGAGTAATTTAGAGACTGAAAATAAAAAATTTGGTAGATGAGAAGTAAAAAACTTTTGAAAGAGACAAAAGTCATAAACAATTGAGGGAGAGGAAGTGGTAATCTAGAGACTATATTTTAAAATGATGGAGAAGTAAAATCTTTTGAGATAAAGAATGTTAAGAACTTTTAAGAGAGTGAGTTAAAAACTAAGAGAGAGAAAATGAATAGTTTAGAGTCTGAAATTTAAAAGTTAGGAAAGATGAGTAAATTTTTTGAGGCATAGAATGTTACAAAAATTCAAAAGATTTGAAATATGCAACTTTTAAGGGGGGGGGGGGGAGAGAACATGAAAAACTTTTGGGAAAGAGAAACTTTCAAGTGAGAGTGAAAAATTTAAAGATTGAAATTTAAGAATTTGGATAGTTAAGTACAAAGTTTTTTAGGAGGAAAAGTTGAGAGTTAAAAACATGGAGAAATAAATAAAAACTTTTAAGAGAAAAAATGTTAAAAACTTTTTAGGAAGCCAAAGTTAAAATCTCTTCAGGGAGAGAGTTAAAAACTTTTGAACGAGACAAAATGAATATTTTAGAGACTGAAATTTAAAATTTTGGAGAGATAAGTAAAAACTTTTGAGAGAGTGAATGTTTAAAGTTTTTGAGGAAGAGAAAGTTCAAAACTTTTGAGGGAGAGAAATTAAAATCTTTCGAAGGAGAGAAAGTGAATAATTTAGAGCCAGATATTTAAAAATTTGGAGACATGAGAAGTAAAAACTTTTGAGGGAGAGATGGTGAATAATTCAGAGACTGAAATTAAAAATTTTGGAGAGCTAAGATGAAAGAACTTTTTTAAAAGGAAAAATTAAAATCTTTTGAGGGAGTTAAAAACTTTTGAGTGAGAGGGTGAGTAATTTGGAGACTGGAATTTAAAAGTTTTAAGGAAGAGAGGTAAAATAGTTGGGAGAAGAGAAATTTCGTAAACTAGAGACCGAAATTTAAAATTTTAGAAAAAAATCAGCGAGAAAGTGAATAATTTAGAGACGAACATTTAAATATTTGGAGAGAGCAGTAAACATTTTAATAGAGCAAATGTTCAAAAAGTTTTGAGGGGGACAAAAGGTTCAAAATTTTTCAGACTGAATAATCAAGGGTGTGAAATTTAAAAATTTGAAGAGATGAGAAGTGAAAGCTTTTGAAGAGAGAATGTTAAAAAGTTTTGAAAAAGAGAAAGTTAAAATCTTATGACAGAGAGAGAGAGTAAATAAGTTAAGGACTGAATCTAAATATTTGGAGGGTTAAGTCGTCAAAAATAAATTAAGAGTAAAAATCTTTCGAGGGAGAGAAATTTAAAGAAGTTTGTGCGAGAAAGTGAATAATTTTAGAGGCTGAAAATTTAGAATTTTGGATTGATAAGTAAAAACGAGAACGAAAGAGAGAGATAATGTTTATAATTTTGAAAAATAGGAAGTATATACTTCTGACGGAGAGAGTGAAAAGCGTTTGAGAAAATTAAACTTCCTAACAAGAGAGTGAAATTTTGATATTTATGTAGTAAAAACTTTTTAGTAGACAAAGTGTTTAAAAAAATTAAGAAGAGATTCAATTTAGAGCCAAAAATTTAAAAATTTGAAGAGAAGTAAAACCTTTGAAGGAGAGAGATGGTGAATAATTTAATGACTGAAATTTAAAATTTTGGAGAGCTGTAAGAAGTTCTAAACAGGAAAAATTAAAATCTTTTGAGGGAGAGAAAATTAAAAACTTTTGAGATAAAATGTTAAAAACTGTAAAGGGACAGAAAGTCAACTACTCTTGAGCTAGAGAAATGAGTAATTTAGAGACTGAAATTTAAAATTTTTGAGAGATGAAGTAAAATCATTTAGAGAAAGAAAGTTTGAAACTTCTAAGGGAGAGAAAGTTAAAATCTTTTGAAGAGAAATTAGTAAAGTAGACACCGAAATGTAAAAAATTGGAGAGTTGAGAAGTAAAAACTTTTGAGAGAAAATGTTAAAAACTTTTGAAAAAGAGAATGTTAAAAACTTTTGAGGAAGAGAATGTTAAAATCTTTTGAGGGAGAGAGTAAAAAACCTTTTGAGAGAGAGTAAATAATTTAGGGACTGAAATCTAAAAATTTGGAGAGTTAAGAAGCAAAAACTTTTTTAGAAGAAAATTTTAAAATCATTCAAGGGAGAATAATTTAACAACTTTTCAGCAAGAAAGTGAGTAATTTTAGAGACCGACAGTAAAATATTTGGAGAGATGAGTAAAAACTTTGAGAGAGAATGTTGAAAATGTTTTGAGGTACAAAATGTTCAAAACCTTTTAAGACGGTGACTAACAATCGAAAATTAAAAATTTTAGATAGATAAGTAAAAACGAGAGAGAGAGAGAGAGAGAATGTTTATAATTTTGAAAAATAAAATGTAGTCATTTTTTATGGCGAGAGTGAAAACCCTTTGAGAAAAACAAATTTTGAAGCAAGAGAGTGAAAATTTGACATTAAGAAGTTAAAACAATTTCAAGAGTAAAAGTTAAAAATCTTTTGAAGTAGAGAAAGTGAATAATTTAGAGGCAGAAATTTAAAAAATTGGAGATAAGTAAAAAAAACTTTAAGGGAGAGATGGAGAATAATTTAGAGACTAAAATTTAAAAATTTGGAGAACTAAGAAGTAAAAACATTTTTAATTTAAAAAGAATAAAATATTTTGAGGGTGAGAAAGTGAGTAATTTAGAATTTAAAAGTTTCGACACATAAGAATTAAAAACTTTTAAGGCAAAATGTAAAAATATTTCGAGGGAGAGAAAGTGAGTAATTTAGAGACAGAAATTTAAAATTTTGGAGAGATAAGTTAAAGCTTTTGAGAAAGAATGTTAAAAACTTTTAAGGGAGAGTTAAATCTTCTGCATAAAAGAAAGGTAAATTTTTTTGGAGTAGAGAAAATAAATTAGAGACCAGTATTTAAAATTTTGGAGAGATGAGAAGTAAAAGCTTTTGAAAAGAGAGAATTTATGAGGGAGAGTGTAAATAACTTAGAAACTGAAATCTAAAAATTTGGGGAGTTAAGAAGTAAACTTTTGAGGGAGAGATTTAAAAAAATTTGAGTAACAAAGTTGTTAATTTTAGAGACTGAGATTTAAAATTTTGGAGAGATGAGTAAAGACTTTGTTAGAGAGAATGTTCAAAAACTTTTGAAACGGTGAATAATTAAGTGTTTTTGGATAGATAAGTAAAAACTAGAGAGAGAATGTTTATAATTTAAAAAATAGAAAGTATACACTTCAAATGGAGAGAGTGAAAACCGTTTTGAGAAAAAGAAACTTTCAAGCAAGAAAATGAAATTGTAATATTTAAGAAGTAAAAACTATTTTTGGAGAAGTTATAAAAAAATTAAGAGTAGTGAATAATTTATATAGAGCCAAAAATTAAAAAATTTGAAGAAAAAGGAAGTAAACCCTTTGAGGGAGAGCTATATGATTAAAAAACTTTTCAAAAAGGAAAAATTAAAATCTTTTTGAGGGAAAATATTAAAAACTTTTTGAGATAGAATGTTAAATACTTTTGAGGGAGAGAACGCGAGTAATTTAGAAACTGAAATTTATAATTTTTGAGAGATGAGAAGTAAAAGCTTTTGAGAGTGTTAAAATCTTTGAAGGGAGAAAAAATTAAAATCTTTTGAACAGAGAAAATAAATTAGGGACTGAAATCTAAAAATTTCGAGACTTTAAGAAGTAAAAACTTTTTTAGGAGGAAATTTTAAAATCATTTGGGGGAGAGAAATTTAACAAACTTTTAAGCGAGAGTGAATAATTTTAGAGACCAACATTTAAATACTTGCAGAGACAAATAATAACTTTGTGACAGAGAATGTTGAAAAAGTTTTGATGGACAGAGAATGTTGAAAAGGTTTTTACATATTGCATCCTATACTTCAAATTATGACACTTTACATCCCACACTTTTAGCAAACCAACACATAAAACTCTTCGGCCGAAAATCAATCCCTAAAAGTGAGGGGGTTAGAGTTTAAAAGTGATGCATTTTGCACTTTTAGTAACAATTTTTTGGTCGAAGGGAGTTGTGCCAATTCTCTAAAAGTACGGGACGCAAATTGTTACGTTTTGAAGTATATTATGCAATATGCAAAGTGGGTTAAATTTGGGGAATCAAAATGCATTTAACTCAAAAACAAACGTTCATGCAAGAGGGAGTAACATCTTGATATTTAATAAGTAAAAAACATTTTTAAGAGTAAAAGTTAAAATCTTTTGAAGGAGAGTGAATAATTAAGAGCCAAAAATTCAAAAAATTAGAGTTAAGGAGTAAAAACCTTTGAGGGAGAGATGGAGAATAATTTAGAGACTATAATTTAAAATTTTGGATAGCTAAGAAATAAAAAACATTTAAAATGAAAAATTAAAATATTTTGAGAGAGAGAGCAACTAATTTAGAGACTGGAATTAACAACTTTTGAGATAAAATGTTCAAATCTTTTGAGGGAGAGAAAAAAAAAACATTTGAGCGAGATAAAGTAACTTAAACACTGAAATTTAAAATTTCAGAGAGATGAGAAGTTACAACTTTTGAGAAAGAATGCAAAAAATTTTAAGGGAGAGAAATTTAAAATCTTTTGGAGTAGAGAATAAATTAGAGAGCAAAATTTAAAATTTTGGAGAGTCGAAAAGTAAAACCTTTTGAGGGAGAAAATGTTAAATACTTGTGGGGGAGAGAAAGTTAAAATACTTTTGAGGGAGAGATAGTAAACAACTTGGGGGCTGAAATCTAAATATTTGGAGTTAAAGAATAAACTTTTTTATGAGGAAAAAGTAAAAATCTTTTGAGGGAGAGAAATTTAAAAATGTGTATTACATATTTATTGTGGTGAATGAATAACATATTTATTGATGAAGTGATGATGAATGTAAATTAATAGTTGGTAAAGGCTAATCAATTCAATTAGTTTGAACTAACCAAGGAAAAGTAAATAATTGTATAAAAGACAAGAGAAGTCAAAACTCAAATTTCAGTTCAGAATAGAATTTTGATAAGCGGACTAATCAGTTGAGTTCGGAGCGTCAAATTTAGTAAGAAAAAACTGAAAACACAATATAGTGTCGTGGTTGACTTTTTGGACAAAGTCAACAGTTGACTTTTACGAAGAAAAGTCAAACTCAAAATTCGAAAAATGAATTTGAAGAAACAAACATTACCACAACGTTGGGGACGAGCAATTTAGTACGCAACGACTATAACATGAAAATTGGACTTTCCAGTTCAAAAAGCAAAAGACGAGCCAAAGAAATAAAATCGCATAACAAGAGAAGCTAGGGGTGGGGTCCATCTGGGCCGGAATCGCAGCACATGTTAATTAATGGGAGGAAAAGAAGGGACAATGAGGGGAACATGGAAGGATTTAGGGAGAAAATAAGGAAAACGAAGAAAAAGGTAAGGCATAAACTAAAAGTTGCAAACTAGAAAGCCCAAAAATTTGTTTAACTAAAAGACAGGAAGTTAACACTCTCTAAAGTGATTTTTTTTGAGAAAATAAAACTTTCAAGCAAGGAAGAGAGTGAAATTTTGATATTTAAGAAGTAAAAACTTTTTGAAGAGAAAGCTAAAATCTTTTGAAGGAGAGAAAGTGAATAATTTAGATACCAGAATTTAAAATTATGGTTTGATAAGAAGTAGAAACTTTTTAAAGGAGAGATGGTGAATAATTTAGAGACTAAAATTTCAAAATTTGGAGAGCTAAGATGTAAAAACTCTTTGAGGGAAAAACTAAAATCTTTTGAGAGAGTTAAAATTTTTGAGTGAAGGAAAGTTAAAAACTCTTGAGAGATAGAAAGTTAATAATTTAGGGACTGAAATCCGAAAATTTGGAGAGTCAAGAAGTAAAAGTTTTCTAGAAGACAAAGATAAAATCTTTCCAAGGAGAGAAATTAATAAATTTTGAACGAGAGAGTGAATGATTTAGAGATGAACATTTAATTATTTTGAGAGATAAGTAAAACAAAATTTGAGAGAGGGACTCTTGAATGAGAGAAATTTTGAGACACCGAATAATTAAAAGTTTTAAATTAAAAATTTTGGAGGGATAATAAGTAAAAACTCTTGAATGAGAGAATATTTAACATTTAGAAAGGTTGGAAGTATGTTTAAACTTTTGATGGAGAGAAAGTTAAATCCTTATGAGAAAAAGAAACATTCAAGTAAGAGAGTGAAATTTTGATATTTAAGAAATAAAAACTTTTTTAAGAGTAAAAGTTAAAATCTTTTGAAGGAGAGTGGATAATTTAGAGCCAGAAATATAAAAATTTGAAGAGAAGTAAAAACTTTTGATGGAGAGATGGTGAATAATTCAGAGACAGATTTTGGAGAGATAAGATGAATAAAAAATTCAAAGGAAAAATTAAAATCTTTTGAGGGAGAGAGTTAAAAACTTTTGAGCGAGACTGGAATTTAAAAGTTTGGACAGATGAGAAAAAAAAAACCTTTGAGAGAGAGTGTTAACTTTTGAGAGAGAGTTAAAAACTTTTGAGCGAGAGAAAGTAAGTAATTTAGAGACCGAATTTTAAAACTTTTGAAAGATTAGAAGTAAAATCTTTTGAGAGAGAGCTAAAATCTTTTGGAGAGGAAAAAGATACAAAATTTAGTGACCGAAATTTAAAATTACTTTTTTAGGAGAAAAAGTTAAGTCCCTTCGAGGGAGAGGAATTTAACAAACTTTTGAGCGAGAAAGTGAATAATTTACAAACTGACATAGATATCGAAGAGATAAGTAAAATCTTTGCGAGAGAGAATGTTCTATAAAAGTTTTGGGGGACAAAATGTTCAAAAACTTTTCTGACACTATAATTAAGGGTCTAAATTTAAAATTTTGGAGAAATGAGTAAAAACTTTTGAGAGGAGAAAAAGTGAATAATTTAGAAATTGAAATTTAAAATTTTGGATAGTTAAGAAGTAAGCAAGTGAATAATTTAGAGATTGTAATTTAAAATTTTGGAGAGAGAAAGTATAACTTTTGAGAGGAGAAAAAATGAATAATTTAAAACTTGAAATTTAAAATTTTGGATAGTTAGAAAGTAAAAACTTACTTTTCAAGGAGGAAAAGTTAAAATCTTTTAAGGGTTAGATATTTACAAACTTTTGAGCGAGAAAATGAATAATTTAGAGACTGGAATTTGAAATTTTGGAGACACAAGTAAAAACTTTTGAGAGAGAATGTTCAAAGAGTTTTGAGGGAGCAAATGTTCAAACTGTTTTAAGAGAAAGTGACTAATTAAGTGTGTAAAAATTTAAAATTTTGTAGAGATAACAAGTAAAACTCTTGAGAGAGAGTGTTTATAATTTGAAAGAATGGAGAGAAAGCGAAATGTTTTTGAGAAAGAGACTTTCGAGAAAGAGAGTGAAATTATCATATTTAAGAAGAGTTAAAAAAAATTTGAGTGAGAGAAAGTTAAAAACATTTGAGCGAGAGAAAGCGGATAATATAGACTAAAAATTTAAAATTTTAGAGAGATAAGTAGAAACTTTTGAGGAAGAGATGGTGAATAATTTAAGACTGAAATTTTAAAAATTTAAAAATGGTAGAACTTTATTAGAAAGAAAAATTAAAATCTTTGGAGGAAGAGAAAGCTAAAAACTTAAGGGAATATTTTGAGCGAGAGAAACTTAAAAACTTTTGAGGGGAGAGGAAGTGCATAATTTAGAGGGTGAAATTTAAAAAATTGGCAAGTTTAGTAGTAAGAACTTTTGAGGGAAAGAATGTTAAAAACTTGTAAGGGATAGAGAAAATAAAATTAAAAGATTGAAATTTTTAAATTTAAAGTTAAGAAGTAAAAAAAATTTAAGGATGGCATTAAAATCTCAAATTTTAAGAGAAGTAAAAAAAATTCGAACAGAAGTAAGGGAATAAATTAGAGATTGGAATTTAATACTACGAATAAAAGAAAAAATTTAGTGTTAAAAACTTCTGAGGGAGGGAGACAAAGTTTAAATCTTTTGACAGAGAAAGCTAAAAACATTTGAGCGAGAGAAAGTGAGTAGATATTTAAAATTTTGGAGAGATGAGAAGTAAAAAAACTTGAGGGAGATAATGTTAAAAACAAAAAATTAGGAAGACTAGGTTAAATTATTTTGAGGCAGAGAAATTTAAAAACATTTGAGTAGACAGAATGTGAGTAATTTAAGGAGTGAAATTTAAAATTTTTGAGAGAAGAGAATTAAAAACTTTTTTGACAGAGCGGATGTTATAATCTTTTCAACTGTCAATTTTTGAGCGAGAAAACGTGAAGCTTTTGAGGGAGAAGATGTTAAAAACTTTTGAGGGAGAGAATTAATACTAGAATTTAAAATTTTGAAGAGAAAAGTAAAAACTTTTGAGAGAGAAAATGTTAAAACTTTTGATAGAGACAAAGTAAAAATCTTTTGAAAGAGAAAGTTAAAAACTTTTAACGAAAGAGTAAATTTTAGAGACTGAAATTTTAGACTTTTGAGTGAGTAATTTAGACACTGAAATTCCAAAATTGGGAAGATGAGAGGTAAAAACTTTTGAGAAAGAGAATGTTAAAAGCTTTGAGGGAGACAAAGTTAAAATCTTTTGAGGGAAACAAAGCTAAAAACTGAGGAAGAGAAAGTGCATATTTTAGAGACTGGAATTTAAAATTTTGGAGAGAGAAGTAAACTTTTGAGAGAGAAGATTAAAAACATTCAAGGGACCGAGAGTTAAAAACTTTTGACCAAGAGAAATCCAGTAGATCGGAGATGAGTAAAAAAATTTATGGAGAGAATGTAAAAAAATTGAAATATAGGAAATACCTAACTTTTAAGGGGAAGAAAGTGAACTTTTGGGAACAAAAACTTTCAAGCCGAAAGACCATGAATAATTGAGACTGGAATTTTAAATTTTGGATAGACAAGTAAAACTTTTGAGGGAAAGAAAGTGAACTTTTGGGAACAAAAACTTTCAAGCCGAGAGACAATGAATAATTTAGACTGGAATTTTAAATTTTGGATAGACAAGTAAAACTTTTGAGGGAGAGAGTGAATAATTTAGAGACTAAAATTTAAATTTTTTTAGAATTAAGTAAAAACTTTATTAGGAGGAAAAATTAAAATCTTTCGAGGGAGAGAAATTTAAAAACTTTTGAGCGAGACAGTGAATAATTCAAAAACTAGAATTTAAAATTTTGAAGAGACAAGTAAAAACTTTTGCAAGGGAGAATGTTCAAAACTTTTGATTGAAAATTTTTAAGATAAAGTGAATAATTAAGAGTGAAAATTAAAATTTTGGAGAGCTAGGGAAGTACAAGCTCTTGAGAGAGAATGTTTGAAATTTTGAAAGATAAGAAATATACACTTGATGGAGAGAAAATGAAACTTCTTACTTTAAGAAAGAGAGACATTCCAGCAAGAGAGTGATATTTTGATATGTAATTAGTAAAAAAATTAGGAGTAAATGTTACACTTTAAAGGGAATAATTTAGAGATTGAAACTTAAAAATTTGGAGAGATAAGAGGTAAAAACTTTTGAGGGAGACTGGGAGAGATGTTGAATAATTTAGAAACTGAAATTTAAAAATTTGGAGAGCCAAGTAAAAACTACTTTAGAAGGAAAAATTAAAATATTTTCAGGAAGAGAACGCTAAAAGCTTTTGAACGAACGAGAGTTCAAAACTTTTGAGAGAGAGAATGTTAAAGACTTTTTTAGCAAAAGACAAGTGAAAGAATTTGAGAGAGAGAGAGAGAATGTTAAAAACTTCTGACGAAGTGAAAGTTAAATCTTTAGAGGGAGAGAAAGTTAAAAAAAATAGAGCCAGAGGAAGGGAATAAGACTGAAATTTAAAATTTCGGAGAAATAAGCAAAAACCTTTGAGGGGGAGAAAGTGAATAATTTAGAGAATGAAATTTAAATTTTAGAAGAGTTAAGATGTAACAACTTTTTTAGGAGGAAAACTTGAAAGAGATTTGAAAATTTGTGAGAGAGAATGTTCAAAAACATTCGAGACAAAGAGAATAAAAAAGTCTAAAATTTTCGAGAGAGAACGTCTAAGAGTAAAATGCACTTTGGAGCGGGAGAAGGCAAATAATTTAAAGGGAGAGAAACTTAAAAACCTTTGAGCAAGACCAAATGAATAATTTAGAGACTGAAATTAAAAATTTTGGAGAGATAAGTAAAAACTTTTGAGAGAGCGAATGCTTAAAATATTTGAGAAATAGAATGTTAAAAACTTTCGAGCGAGATAAAGTTAAAAACTTTTGTGCGAGAGAGTTTAAATCTTTTGATGGAGAGAAAGTTGAAGCTTTTGAGCCAAAGAAAGTGAATAAATTTAGAGCCTAGAATTTAGAAATCCGGAGAGACAAGTAAAAACTTTGGAGATAAAATGTTAACAACTTTTTTGGGGAAAAAATCAAAATAATTTGATGGAGAGAGTTTAAAACTATTGAGCTAGGAGAAAGCGAATAATTTAGAGATTGAAATTTAACAATTCGAAGAGATAATAAGCAAAAACTTTCTTAGGAGAAAAAAGTGAATCTTTAGACGAACAGAAGTTTAAAACTTTTGAGCGAGAAAAAATGAATAATTTAGAGACTGTAATTTAAAATTTTGCAAAGACAAGTAAAAGCTTTTTAGAAAATTTTGTGGGAGCAAAATTGAATAATCCAGGGAAGGAATTCTCAAAATTTGGAGATAAGTAAAAACTTTTAAATAGTGAATAATTTATTGACTGAAATTTTAAAAAAATGAGTTAAGTAAAAACTTTTTAGGAGGAAAAGTTAAAATCTTTCGAGGGACATAAATTTAAAAACTTTTGACCGAGAAGAGACTGAAATTTAAAATTTCGAGAGATAAGTAAAACTTTGGTGAGAGAATGTTCAAAAAGTTTTTTTAGAGAGAATGTTTAAAAACTTTTATGAATTTAATAATTAAGAGTGAAATTTAAAATTTTGAAGAGATAAAGATGGGAAGTATACACTTTCTATGGAGAGAAAGTGAAACTTTTAAGAAAGAAACTTTCAAACAAGAGAGTGCAATTTTGATAATTAAGAAGTAAAAATTTGGAAAACAAAGAAATAACAACTTTTTTAGAAGGAAAAATTAAAATATTTTGAGGGAGAACAAGTTAAAAACTTTTTGAACGAGAAATCAAGTAATTTAGATACTGAAATTGAAATTTAAATGTTTGGACAGATAAATAAAAACTTTTGAGCAAGAATTTTAGAAGAAACTTTAGAGGAAGATAAAGGAGTTAAATGCACTTTGCATCACCCAAATTTACTGCATTTTGAACGTTGCATCCTATATTTAAAAACGAGAAACTTTGCATCCTACACTTTTAGCGAACCGGCACATAATACACTCCGAACCCAAAATTCGTCACTTCTCCATTACTTTTAAATACTAACCCCGTCAGTTTTAGCGACAAATTTTGGACCAGAGGGTGTTATGTGTCCGTTTGCTAAAAGTGCGGGATGTAAACTGTCACATTTTGAAATATATTATGCAAAGTGCAAAATAGGGTAAACTTGGGGATGCAAAGTTCATTTAACTCTAAAGTTAATAAATTTTGAGCGAGAGTAATTTAGAGACTGAAATTTAAAAATTTGGGGAGATGAGAACTAAAAACCTTTGTGAGAAAGAATGTTTAAGACTTTTAACAGATAGTTAAAATCATTTGAAGGGAAAGTTAAAATCATCTGAGCATAGAAAGTTAAAATCTTTGGAGGGAGGGAAAGCTGAAAAACTTTTGAGTGAGAGAAGGTGAATAGTTCAAGACTGGATTTTTAGAAATAGGAGAAATACGCAAAAATTTTTGAGTGTTCAAAACTTTTGAGGCTCAACGGATATAAGTTACTAAGGATAACAGGTTGATCTTCCCCAAGAGCTCGCATCAACAGGAAGGTTTGGCACCTCGATATTGGCTCTTCGGCGAGAAATTTAAAAACTTGTATACGAGAGAGTATATAATTTAGAGACTGAAATTTAAAAATTTGGAGAGGTACGAAGTAAAAACTTTTCATAGAGAATGTTAAAATTTTGGCAATATAGGATACATAAATTTTTGAGGGAGAGTAAATAATTTAGAGACATAAATTTAAAAGATCGGAGATATAAGTAAAAATTTTGAGCGAGAGAAGGTTAACTGTAAATTTTTTTGAGGGAGAGCATATTAAAAAATTCGAAAGATGAGAAATATAAACTTTTAAGGGGGAGAAAGTGAAAAACATTTGGGAAAGAGAATAATTTAGAAATTGAAAATTTGGAGTTAAGAAGTAAAAGGTTTTTTTGGAGGAAATGTTAAAATCTTTTGAGCGAGAGAAAGTTAAAACCTATTGAGAGAGAGTAAATAATTTAGAGATAGGAATTTAAAATTTTAAAGAGAAAAGTAAAAACTTCTGAGAGAGAAAGTTACAAACTTTTGAGCGAAAGAAAGTGAGTCGTTTGGAGAGATGAGTAAAGTTTTTTGAGGAATAGAATGTTACAGAATATTAAAAGATTTGAAATATGCAACTTTTAAGGGGGAGAAAGTGAAAAACTTTTGGGATAGAGAAACTTTCGAGCCAGTGAAAAATCTAGAGACTGAAATTTTAGAATTTGGATAGTTAAGTAAAAAGTTTTTTAGGAAAAGTTAGAATCTTTCAAGGGAGAGAAAGTTAAAAACTTTTGAGCGAGATAAAGCGAATACTTAAAGAGACTAGAATTTAAAGACTTGGAGAGAAGAAAAAACTATTGAGAGAACGAATGTTAAAAAATTTTGAGTGGCAGAAAAATAAAATTTTAGATACTGGAATTTAAAATTACGGAATACGTAAAACCTTTTGAGGGAGAAAGTTAAAAACTTTTGAGCGAGAAGAGAATAATTTAGAGACAAAAATTTAAAATTTTGGAGATATTAGAAGTAAGAAACTTTACAGGGAAGGAATGTTAAAAAATTTAGAGGGAAAGAATGTTAAAATCTTTTGAGGGAAAGAATGTTAAAATCTTTTGGAGGGTTAAGAAGTAACAACTTTTTAAGGAGGAAAAAATAAAATCTTTTGAAGGAGAAAAAGAATAAGTTAAAGATTGGAATTTAAATTTTTGGAGAGATAAGTCAAAACTTTTGAGAGAGAATATTTAAAACTTTTGAGTGACTGTTAGAATCTTACGAGGAAGAGAAAGTTAAAAACTTTTGAGAGATATTTCGCGAATAATTTAGAGACTGAAATTAAAATCTATGAAAATAAATAAGTAAAAACTATTTTACCAGGGAAAGTTGTAATTTATTGAGGGAGAAACTTGAAATCTTTTAAGCGAGAGAAAGTGAATAATTTAGAGACCGGAATTTAAAATTTTGGAAAGTTAACTAAAAACTTTTAAGTGAGAGAAAGTTAAAATCTTTTTGAGCCAAAGATAATGAATACTTTAGATACTAAAATTTAAAATTCCAACGAGGCTAGTAAAAACTTGTGAGATATAGAGAAGATTATAAACTTTTGAGAGAGAAAGTTAGAATATTTAGAGAGAAAGTTAATACTTTTGAGCGGATGAAGTGAATAATTTAGATATAGAAATTTAAAATTTCTGAGATACAAGTAAAAACTTTTAAGAGAGAGTGAATAATTTAGAGACAAGAATTTAAAATTGTAAAGAGAAGTAAAAACTTTTGAGGGAGACAAAGTACAAAATTTTGAGAGTTAAAAACTTTTGAGCAAGAGACGGTGAAGTAAATTAGAAACTCAAATTTAAAAACTTTTTAAGAGAGAATTGTAAAAAAAAAGAGCAAGAGAATGTTAACTTTTTGACTGACAGAAGTTGAATAATTTAGAGATTGGAATTATAAAAATTGGAGATTTAAGAAATAACAAGTTTATTTGCAGGAAAAGTTCCAAAATTTTAAGGGAGAGAGTTAAAATCTCTTGAGTGAGAGAAAATGAATAATTTAGAGATTGTAATTTAAAATTTCGGAGATATAAAACTTTTGAGAGAGAATAATAAAAACTTTGGAGGGAGACAAACCTAAAATATTTTGAGGGAGAGAAAGTTAGACATTCGAGAAAGAGAGAGCGAGTAATTTAGAGACTGAAAATAAAAAATCTGGTAGATGAGAAGTAAAAAACTTTTGAAGGAGTTAAAAACTTTTGAGGGAGACAAAAGTCAAAAACATTTGAGGGAGAGGAAGTGGATAATCTAGCGACTAGAATTTAAAAAGCTGGAGAAGTAAAATCTTTTGAGACAGAATGTTAAGAACTTTTAAGAGAGAAAAAATGAATAGTTTAGAATCTGAAATTTAAAAGTTTGGAAAGATGAGTAAATTTTTTAAGACATAGAAAGTTAAAATCTTTTGAAGAGAGTTAGTAAATTGAGACCGAAATTTAAAAATTTGGAGAAATGAGAAGTAAAAACTTTTGAGAGAAAATAATTTTGGGACTGAAATCTAAAAATTTGAAGAGTTGAAGAAGTAAACCTTTTTTAGGAGAAAAATGTTAAATCATTGGAGGGAGAGAGATTTAACAAAGTTTTCAACAAGAAAGTGAATAATTTTAGAGACAGACATTTATATACTTGGAGATACGAATAAAAACTTTTGATGAACAGAATGTTCAAAAGCTTTTGAGATGGTGAATAATTACGAGTCGACAATTTAAAGTTTTGGATAGATAAGTACAAAAGAGAGAGAGAGAGAGAGTGTAAAAACATTTTTAGGAGTAAAAGTCAATCTTTTGAAGGAGAGTGAATAATTAAGAGCCAAAAATTCAAAAAATTGGAGTTAAGAAGTAAAAACCTTTGAGGTGGAGATGGCGAATAATTTAGAGACTAACTTAAAATTTTGGAGAGCTAAGATGTAAAAACTTTTTAAAATTAAAATATTTTGAGAGAAAGCGAGTAATTTAGAGACTTATATTAACGAGTTTCGACATATGAGAACTAAAAACTTTTGAGACAGAATGTTCAAATCTTTCGAGGGAGAGAAAATGAGTAATTTAAAGACCGAAATTTAAAATTTTGGGGAAATGAGAAGTTAAAACTTTCGAGGGAGAGAAATTTAAAATAAAATTGTGCGATAAAGTGAATACTTTTAGAGGCTGAAATTTAAATATTTGGAGAGATAAGTAAAGACTTTTATTAGAGAGAATGGTCAAAAAGTTGAGGGATAAAATTTTCAGAAACTTTTGAGACAGTAAAGAATTAAAGGACGAAATTTAAAATTTTGGATAAGTAAAAACTAGAGAGAGAATGTTTATAATTTTGAGAAATAGGAAGTATACACTTCTGATGGAGAGAGTGAAAACCGTTTGAGAAAAGAATTTTTCAAGCAAGAGTGAAATTGGGATATTTAAGAAGTAAAAAGTTTTTTAGGAGTAAAAGTTATAAAAAAATTTAAGAAGAGAATAACTAAATCATAGCCATAAGAATGAAACACTTTTCAAAATGGAAAAATTAAAATCTTTCGAGGGAGAAAATTTAAAACTTTTTGAGATAGAATTTTAAATCCTTTTGAGGGAGAGAAAGCAAGTAAAACGAGTAATTTATAGACTGAAATTTAAAAGGTTTTGAGAGATAGAATGTTAAAAACTTTTAAGGAAGAGAATTAAAATCATTTGAAGAGAGTAAATTAGAGACCGAAATTTAAAAAATTGGAGAGATGAGAAGTAAAAGCTTTTGAGACAAAATATTAAAAACATTTGACAAAAAGAATGTTAAAAAAATTTGAGAAAGAGAATGTTAAAATCTTTTGAGGGAGAGAATATAAAAAAACTTTTTAGAGAGGGTAAATAAAAAATTTAGGGACTAAAATCTAAAAATTCAAGAGTTTAAGTAAAAAAAATTTGGGAGAAAATTTTAAAATCATTTGAGGGAAAGAAATTTAACAAACTTTTCAGCGAGAATTTAATATCCCGGATAATTATAAGGCCAGTAAATATGATCTAAAATGATTAAGGTGATTGTAGAGTACGTTGATCCTTAGATAAGGAAGTTGAAGGATAGCCATTGAAGTAATGAGGTATGGACTGTAATCGAATACGATTAAAGGTTAAGATTTATATCCTAGATTGGGAGAATAGAAATGTGTAGAAAAATGATTAAATATTTTAATCTACGTGTTAAGAAGAACGGATATGGTTTAATGCGTAAGAATGTACAGAAAAACTTTTGGTGCAAAAGGCTCTAAAGAGGTTATGAAGAGATGTTAGTAGATAGTCATTGAAGCAAGGTATTTTAGTGGCTCGATAGACGATTAATTTATAATAAGGTATAAATTATTATTGTTGAACGAGAATAAAGGAAGTTAAACTCAAATGATGAGACGTTAGAGATTACGAAATGAGAAATGATGTAATGAGAAGATTTCAATAATTGAAGCATTATGACTAGAAGGAAAAATACAATGATATAAAGTTTTGAAGAATTATGATTACTCGTATATGTTAATGATAGACCTTTTCACAGACGAAAAGGGAGCGAATGAAATAATGGTATATAATATAAGATGTGGGATAAATTGAGTAATTTAATGAGTAAAATTTAAATTTTTGGTAAGATCATAATTAAAAACCTTTTTGACAGCGAATGTTTTAATCTTTTCAAGTGTTGAAATATTTGAGGGAGACAACGTGAATCTTTTGAAGGAGAAACTTTTTGAGATAGAATGATAAAAACTTTTGAGGGAGAGAGTGAGTAATTTAGAGATTGAAATTTAAAATTTTTGAGAAATGAGAAGTAAAAGCTTTTGAGAGAACGAATGTTAAAAGAATTTAAGGCAGAGAAAGTTGAAATCTTTTGAAGAGAGTTAGTAAATTGAGACCGATATTTAAAAATTTGGAGAAATGAGAAGTAAAAACTTTTGAGAGAGTAAATAATTTAGGGACTAAAATCTAAAAATTTGGAGAGTTTAAGAAGTTAAACTTTTTTAGGAGAAAAATTTAAAATCATTGGAGGGGGAGAGATTTAACAAAGTTTTCAACGATTAAGTGTATAATTTTAGAGAGGCATTTAAATACTTGGAGATACGAAAAGTTTTGGATAGATATTTAAAAACACGAAAAGTTTTGCATACTATTCTTCAAAACATTACACTTTGCATCCCATACTTTTAGCAAACCGGCACATGCCGGCCCAAAATCCATCACTAAAAGTGACGGGATTAGTGTTTAAAAGTAATGGATTTTGCACTTTTAGTGACAGATTTTTGGTCGAAGGGTGTATGTGCCGAATTGCTAAAAATACGGGATGCAAAGTGCAAGAGAGAATGTTTATAATTTTGAGAAATAGAAAGTATACACTTCTGATGGAGTGAAAACCGTTTGAGAAAAAGAAACTTTCAAGCAAGAGAGTAAAATTGTAATATTTAAAAAGTAAAAACTTTTTAAGAGTAAATGTTATAAAAAAAATAAGAAGAGTGAATAATTTAGAGCCAAAAATTTAAAATTTTGAACAGAAAAGAAGTAAACCCTTTGAGGGAGAGCTATAAAAATAAAAAACTTTTCAAAAAGTAAAAATTAAAATCTTATGAGAGAAAATTAATAACTTTTTGAGATAGAAAGTTGTATACTTTTTGAGGGAGAGAAATTAAGTAATTTAGAGACTGAAATTTAAAATTTTTGAGAGATAAGAAGTAAAAGCTTTTGAGGGACAGAAAGTTAAAATCTTTTAAAGAGAAAGTAACTTAGAGACCGAAATTAATAAATTTGGAGAAATGAGAAGTAAAAAACTTTTGAGAGAGAGTATATTAAAACTTAAGAGAAAGAGAATGTTAAAATCTTTTGAGGAAGAGAAAGTAAAAAACCTTTTGAGAGAGTAAATAATTTAGGCATTGAAATTTAAAATTTTGGAGAGTTTAAGAAGTAAAAACTTTTTTAGGAGAAATTTTTAAAATCATTCGAGGGAGAGAAATTAACAAACTTTTCAGCGAGAAAGTGAATAATTTTAGAGATCAACATTTAAATACTTGGAGACAAATAAAAACTTTGAGACAGAGAATGTTGGAAAAGTTTTGATAGACAGAATGTTCAAAAGCTTTTGAGGCGGTGAATAATTACAGGTCGGAAATTTTAAATTTTTGATAGATAAGTAAAAACGAGAGATAATGTTATAAATTTAAAAAGTCGGAAGTACATTTTTTATTGAGAGAGAGAAAATCTTACGAGAAAAACAGAGTTAAATGCAAGTGCATCTCCCAAGCTTACCGCATTCTGCAAATTGTATCTTATACTTCCAAACAAGACACTTTGCATCCCATACTTTTAGTCGGCACATAAACACTCCAGCCCAAAATCAGTCACTAAAAGCGATGGGGCTAGTGTTTAAAAGTGACGCATTTTGCACTTTTAGTGACGAATTTTTGGTCAGAGGGTGTTATGTGCCGATTCAATAAAACTACGGGATGCAACGTGTTAAGCTTTGAAGTATAGGATGCAATGGGCAAAATGAGGAAAAATTGGGGAATCAAAAAGCATTTAACTCAAAAACAAACTTTCATGCAAAAGGGAGTGGCATCTTGATATTTAAGAAGTAAAAACATTTTTAGGAGTAAAAGTTAAAATATTTTGAAGGAGAGTGAATAATTAAGAGCCAGAAATTCAACAATTTGGGGTTGAGAAGCAAAAACCTGAGAGATGACAAATAATTTAGAGACTATAATTTAAAATTTAAAGAGCTAAGAAGTAAACACTTTTTTTAAATTAAAAATTAAAATATTTTGAGAGAGTGAGTAATTTAGAGACTAAAAACTTTCGGGTTTCGACGTATGAGAACTAAAAACTTTTGAGACAGAATGTTCAAATCTTTCGGGGAGAGAAAATTAAAAACATTTGAGCGAGAGAAAGTGAGTAATTTATATACAGAAATTTAAAATTTTGGAGAGATGAGAAGTTAAAACTTTTGAGAAAGAATATAAATAACTTGGGAACAAAAATCTAAAAATTTGGAGAGTTAAGAAGTAAACTGAATACTTTTAGAGGCTGAGATTTAAATATTTGTACAGAGGTAAAGATTTTTTATACAGAATGGTCAAAAAGTTTTGAGGAATAGAATTTTGAAAAGCTTTTGAGACGGTGAATAATTAAAGGTCGAAAATTTAAAATTTGGATAAGTAAAAAGTAGCGAGAATGTTTATAATTTTGGAAGTATACACTTCTGATGGAGAGAGTGAAAACCGTTTTAGAAAAGAATTTTTCAAGAAAGTGAAATTGTGATTTTTAAGAAGTAAAAAGTTTTTTAGGAGTAAAAGTTATAAAAAATTAAGAAGAGAAAATAAGTAACCCTATCTATAAGAATAAAAAAAATTCAACTAGGAAAAATAAAAATCTTTTGAGGGCGAGAAATTAAAAACATTTTGAGATGGAATGTTGAACACTTTTGAGGGAGAGAAAGCGAGTAATTTAAAGACTGAAATTTAAAATTTTTGAGAGATGAGAAGTAAAAGGTTTTGAGAGAGAGAGTTTTAAAAACTTTTAAAGGAAGAGAAAATTAAAATCTTTTGAAGAGAGTAAATTAGAGACTAAAATTTAAAAAATTGGAGAGATGAGAAGTAACAACTTTTGAGAGAAAATGTTAAGAACTTTTGAGAGAGAATGTTAAAAACTTTTGACAAAGAAAATGAAAAAATTTTGAGCAAGAGAATGTTAAAATCTTTTGAGGGAGAGAAAGTAAAAAACCATTTTAGAGAGTAAATAAATAATTTAGGGACTACAATCTAAAAATTTCGAGAGTTTAAGAAGTAAAGACTTTTTTAGGAGAAAAATTTAAAATCATTTGAGAGAAATTTAACAAACTTTTAAGCGAGAATCTAATATCTCGGATAATTATGAGGCTAGTATATATTAAGGTGATTTAATATATTTAAATTTAAAATGATTAAGGTGATTGTAGAGTACGCTGATCCTTAGATAAGGAAGTTGGAGGATAGCCATTAAAGTAAGAATGAGGTATGGAGTGTAATAGAATACAATTAAAGGTTAAGATTTAAAACCTAGATTGGGATTGGGAGAAGAGAAATGATTAAATATTTTAATCTAATCTACGTGTTAAGAAGAATAAATATGTTTTAATATGTGTAAGAATGTAAAGAAAAACTTTTGGTGCGAAAATTTCTAAGGAGGTTATGAAGAGGTTAGTAGATAGTCATTAAAGTAAGGTATTTTAGTGGCTCGGTAGACGATTAATTTATATTAAGGTACAAATTATTATAGTTGAACGAGAATAAAGGAAGTTAAACACAAACGATAGAAACGTTAGAGATTACGAAATGAGAAATGCAGAAGTAATGAGAAGATTTCAATAGATGAAGCCTTGCGACTAGAAAGGAAGACCTTTTCACGGACGAAAAGGGAGGGAAGGAAATAATGGTATATAATATAAGCTGTGAGAGGCAGAGATTGTAACACTCGAGAAAATTAAGTTACCTTGAAATTAGGTTTATGAATAATTATATAATAAAATAAAATTTTTATGGATATTATTCGTGTAAATGTGGTGAATGAATAAATATGTGTATTATATTTTTATTATTGATCAAGTGATAGATGAATGTAAATTAATAGTCGGAAAAGGCTAATTAATTCAATTAGTTTCAATTAACTAAGGAAAAGTAAATAATTGTATAAAACACGAGAAGTCAAAACTTTGAGTTCAAAATAGAATTTTGATAAGCGGACTGCTCGGTTGAGTTCGAAACATCAAATTTAGTAAGAAAAGACTGAAAACACAATATGGTGTTGGGGTTTACTTTTGTCAAAATCAACAATTGTCGTTTACGAAGAAAAGTCAAACTCAGAATTCAAAATTAATTTGAAGAAACGAACGTTACCACAACGTTGGGGACGTCCAATTTAGTAGGAAACGACTATAAACATGAAAATTTGACTTTCCGAGTCAAAAAGTCAAAGACGGGTCAAAGAAATAAAATCGCATAACGAGAGAAGCAAGGTGTGGGACCCACTTGGCCCGGAAATCTGCTGGAATCAAAGCACATGTTAATCTGCGAGAAAGTGAATGATTTAGAGATGAACATTTAAATAATTGGAGAGATGAGTAAAAAATAGTGAGAGGGAGACTGTTCAAAAAGTTTTGAGACAGAATCATTAAAAGTCTTTAAATTTAGAATTTTGGAGGGATAACAAGTAAAAACTCTTGAATGAGAATATTTAACATTTAGAACGGAAGCATAAACTTTTGATGGAGAAGAAAGTGAAATCCTTTTGAGAAAAAGAAACATTCAAACAAGAGAGTGAAAGTTTGATATTTAAGAAGTAAAACTTTTTCAGGAGTAAAAGTTAAAATCTTTTGAAGGAGAGTGAATAATTTAGATCCAGAAATATAAAAATTTGAAGAGAAGTAAAAACTTTTGAGGGAGAGATGGAGAATAATTCAAAGACTGAATTTGGAGAGCTAAGATGAAAAAAAAATTCGAAGGAAAAATTAAATCTTTTGAGGGAGAGTTAAAAACTTTTGAGCGAGACTGGAATTTAAAAGTTTGGACAGATAATAATTAAAACTTTTGAGAAGGAGTTAAAAACTTTTGAGCGAGAGAAAGTGAGTAATTTAGAGACCGAATTTGAAAATTTTTGAAAGATGAGAAGTAAAAGGTTTTGACAGAGTTAAAATCTTTTGGAGAAGAAAAAGTTAAATCCCTTCAAGGGAGAGATATTTAACAAACTTTTGAGCGAGAAAGTGAATAATTTAGAGACCGACATAGATATTCGGAGAGATAAATAACAACCTTGAGAGATAATGTTCTAAAAGTTTTGGGGGACAGAATGTTCAAAAACTTTTCTGACAGAGTATAATTAAGGGTCTAAATTTAAAATTTTGGAGAAATGAGTAAAAACTTTTGAGGATAAAAGGTGAATAATTTAGAATTTTAAATTTAAAATTTTGGATAGTTAAGAAGTAAGCAAGTGAATAATTTAGAGATTGTAATATAAAATTTTGGAGAGACAAGTAAAACTTTTGAGAGGAGAAAAAGTGAATAATTTAGAAATTTAAATTTAAAATTTTGGATAGTTAAGTAAAAACTTACTTTTCCGAGGAAAAGTTAAAATATTTTAAGGGTGAGATATTAACAAACTTTTGAGCGAGAAAGTGAATAATTTAGATACTAGAATTTTGAAATTTTGGAGAAAGTAAAAACTTTTGAGAGAGAATGTTCAAAAAGTTTTGAGGAAGCAAATGTTCAAAATGTTTTAAGAGAAAGTGAATAATTAAGTGTCTAAAAATTTAAAATTTTGTAGAGATAACAAGTAAAACTCTTGAGAGAGAATGTTTATAATTTTGAAAGATAGGAAGTATTCACTTTTAATGGTGAAAGCCAAAAGTTTTTGAGAGAGACTTTCGAGAAAGAGAGTGAAATTATGATATTTAAGAAGAGTTAAAAAAAATTGAGGGAGAGAAAGTTAAAAACATTCCAGCAAGAGAAAGTGAATAATATAGACTAAAATTTAAAATTTTAGAGAGATAAGTAGAAACTTTTTGAGGAAGAGATGGAGAATAATTTAGTTACTGAAATTTAAAAACCTAGAGAGCTAAGTAGTAGAACTTTATTAGAAGGAAAAATTAAAATCTTTGGAGGAAGAGAAAGCTAAAAACTCAAGGGAGATAAAGTTAAAATATTTTGAGAAAGAGAAACTTAAAAACTTTTGAGGGGAGGGGAAGTGCATAATTTAGAGGGTGAAATTTCAAAAATTGGCAAGGTTAGAAGTAAGAACTTTTGAGAGAAAGAATGTTAAAAACTTTTAAGGGAGAGAGTTAATAAGTTAGAGACTAGAATTTAAAATTTTGAAGAGATGAGTAAAAACTTTCGAGAGAAAATGTTAAAAACTTTTGAGAGAGACGGTAAAAATCTTTTGAAAGATGAAGGTAAAAACTTTTGAGCAAGAGTAAATTTTAGACTTTCGAGGGAGAGAACATTAAAAACTTTTGAGCAAAAGAGAGTAATTTAGACACTGAAATTCCAAAATTGGGAAGATAAGAAGTAAAAACTTTTGAGAAGGAATGTTAAAAACATTTACGGGAGATAAAGTTAAAATCTTTTGAGAAACAGTAAAAAACTGAGGGAGAGAGAGTGAATAAATTAGAGTATGGAATTTAAAATTTTGGAGAGATAAGTAAAAAATTTTGAGAGAAGATTAAAAACATTTAAGGGAGTGAGTTAAAAACATTTAAGCAAGAGAAATCGAGTAGTTGGGAGATGAGTAAATTTTTTTATGGAGAGAATGTAAAAAAATTGAAAGATAGAAATAAGTAACTTTAAAGGAGAAGAAAGTGAACAACTCTAAAGGGGAAAAAAATTCCAAGCTAAGAGAAGTTTAATAATTTAGAGACTGAAATTTAAAATTTGGATAGATAAGTAAAACTTTTGAGGGAAAGTGAATAATTTAGAGACTAGAATTTAAAATTTTGAAAGAGACTAGTCAAAACTTTTGAGAGAACATTCAAAAACTTTTGATTGAAAGAATGTTCAAAAACTTTTGAGGGAATGAATACTTAAAGAGTCTGAAATTAAAAATTTTGGAGCTAGGGAAGTACAAGCTCTTGAGGGAGAATGTTTAAAATTTTGAAAGATAAGAAATATACACTTGATGGAGAGAAAGTGAAACTTATGACTTTGAGAATGAGGCATTCGAGAAAGAGTGTGAAATTTGATATTTAAGAAGTAAAAAAATAGGAGTAAAAGTTAACACCTTTAATTGAAAGTTCAAAACTTTTGAGCAAGAGAAAGTGAATAATTTAAAGACTTAAATTTAAAATTTTGGAGAGATAATAAGTAAAAACTTTTGAGTGAGAGATGGCAAAAATTTAGAAACTGAAATTTAAAAATTTGGAGAGCCAAGTAAAAATTATTTTAGAAGGAAAAATTAAAAATATTTTGAAGGAGAGAATGCTAAAAGCTTTTGAACGAAAGATAGTTAAAAACTTCTTAGAGAGATAGAATGTAAAGACTTTTTAACAAGAGATAAGTGAACTTTTGAAAGAGAGAATTTTAAAACCTTTTGATGGAGTAAAAGTTAAATCTTTTTAGGGAGAGAGAGTTGATAAAAATTGAGCGAGAGGAAATGACAACCTTAGAGACTGAAAATTAAAATTTTGGAGAAATAAGAAAAAAAATTTGAGAGGGAGAAAGCGAATAATTTAGAGAATAAAATTTAAAATTTAGGAGAGTTAAGAAGTAACAACTTTTGAGAGAGAATATTCAAAAACATTTGTGACAAATTGAATAAAAAAGCATTAAAATTTTCGAGAGAACAACTAAAAAAACTTGAAAGACAGAAGAATGTCTATAATTTTGAGTTAAATGCACTTAGCATCCCCCAAGTTTACCCCATATTGCACATTGCAAACGTAACACCCTCCTGCCCAAAATTCGTCGCTAAAAGTGCAAAATCCGTCACTTTTAAACATTAACCCGGTCACTTTTAGAGACATTTTGGGCTGCAGCGTGTTTTATGTCAGTTTGCTAAAAGTGTCGAATGCAAAGTGCCACATTTTGAAATATAGGATACAATGTGAAAAATGAGGTAAACCTAGATGATACAAAGTGCATTTAACTCTAATTTTGAAATATAGGAAGTATACACTTTTGAAGGAGATAGAGTGAAAAACTTTCGAGATAGAGAAATGTCGACCATCAGTGAGTGATATTTTGATATTTAAGAAGTAAACTTTTAAAGAGTAAAAGTTAAAATCTTTTGAGCGAGAAGGTTAAAAACTTTTGAGCAATAGAAAGTGAATAATTTAGAGACCGACACTTAAAATTTAGGAGAGATTAGAAGTAAAAACTTTTGAGGGAGAGATGGTGAATAATGTACAGACTGAAATTTTAAATTTGGAGAGCTGAGTAAAAACTTTTTTGAAGGAAAAAATAAAATCTTTTGAAAGAGTTAATAATTTAGAGACTGGAATTCAAAATTTTGGAAAGAAGTAAAACCTTTGGAGAGAGAATGTTAAAAACTTGTGAGGAAGAGAGTAAAATCTTTTGAGGGAAAAAAAGTTAAAAAAAACTTAAGAACAATTGAACAATTTAGAGACTGAAATTTAAAAGTTTGGATAGACAAGTAAAAACTTTTAAAAGAGAGAATTAAAAATTTTGAAGGAGACATTCTTTTGAGAGAGATAAAATCTTTGTAAGGTGAATAATTTAAAGACAAACTCTAAAATTTGGAGATCTAAGAAGTAAAATGTTTTCAGGAGGAAAAGTTTAAATATTTTGAGGGAGAAAACTTCAAAACTATTTTAGAGGAAAAAAGTGAATAATATAGAGATGCAAATTTAAAATATTGGAAAGACGAGTAAAAACTTTCGAAAGAGAATGTTAAAATTTTTGAGCGAGAAAACGTTAATCTTTTCTGGGAGAAGTAAAAAACTTTTGAGGGAAAGAACGTTAATAACTTCTGAGCAAGAGAGTGAATAATTTAGACACTTAAATTCCAAAATTGAGAATATGAGAAGTACAAACTTCTGAGAAAGAGAATGTCAAAAGCTTCGAGGGAGACAAAGTCAAAATCTTTTGAGGGAGACAAAGCTTAATGAGGAAGATAAAGTGAATATATCAGAGACCGGAATTTATAATTTTGGAGATGAGTAAACTTTTGAGAGAGAAGATTAAAAAAAATAAAGGAAGTGAGTTAAAACTTTTGACCAAGAGAAAACCAGTAGTTTTGAGATGAGTAAAAAAAATTTATGGAAAGAGATAGGAAATACCTAACTTTTAAGGGGAAGAAAGTGAACTTTTGGGAACAAATCCTTTCAAGCTGAGGGAATAAATAATTTAGACAGAAATTTTAAAATTTGGATAGATAAGTAAAACTTTTGAAGGAGAGAGTTATTAATTTAGAGACTGGAATTTAAAAAAATTCACAATTAAGTAAAAACTTTATTAGGAGGAAAAGTTAAAATCTTTAGAGGGACAGAAATTTAAAAACTTTTGAGCGAGAAAGTGAATAATTCAAAAACTAGATTTTAAAATTTTGAAGAGACGATTAAAAACTTTTGAGAGAGAATGTTCAAAAACTTTTGATTGAAAATTTTGAAGAGACAAGAACTTTTGAGAGAGAGAATGCTCAAAAACTTTGATTGAAAGAACGTTCAAAAACATTTAAGAGAGTGAATAATTAAGAGTGAAATTTAAAATTTTGGATAGCTAGGGAAGTACAAGCTCTTGAGAGAGAATGTTTGAAATTTTGAAAGATATGAAATATACACTTGATGGAGAGAAAATGAAACATTTGACTTTAAGAAATAGAGACGGTTGAGCAAGAGAATGAAATTTTCATATTTAAGAAGTAAAAAAAAAATAGGAGTGAATGTTAAAATCTTTAAAGGGATAGAAAGTTAAAAACTTTTGAGCTAGAGAAAGGGAATAATTTAGAGATTGAAATTTAAAAATTTGGAGAGATAAGTAAAAACTATTGAGGGAGAGATGGCGAATAATTTAGAAACTGAAATTTAAAATTTTAGAGAGCCAAGTAAAAACTATTTTAGAAGGAAAAATTGAAATATTTTGAGGGAGAGAATGCTAAAAGCTTTTGAACGAACGGGAGTTGAAAATTTTTGAGAAAGTGAGAATGTTAAAGACTTTTTTAGTAAAAGATAAGTGAAAACATTTGAGAGAGAGAATGTTAAAAACTTTTGACGAAGTGAAAGTAAAATCTTTTGAGGGAGAGAAAGTTAAAAAAAATTGAGCAAGAGAGAAGGAATAAGACTGGAATTTAAAATTTTATTGAAATAAGCATCTTTGAGGGGGAGAGTGAATAATTTAGAGAATGAAATTTAAAATTTAGAAGAGCTACGATGCAACAACTTTTTTATGAGGAAAACATAAAAGAGAGATTTGAAATTTTTTGAGAATGTTCAAAAACATTTGAGACAAAGTGAATAAAAGTCTAAAAATTTTAAAAATTTCAAGAGAGGACAATTAAAAACACTTGAGTTAAATGCACTTTGCATCCCAAGTTTACATCCCAAGTTAAATGCACTTTGAATCCCAAGTTTACCCCATATTTCACATTGCATTTTATACTTTAAAATATGACACTTTGAACCCGCACTTTTAGTGACTCAGTACATAACACCCACCGGCCCAAAATCTGTAGCTAAAAGTGCAAAATTCGTCACTTTTAAACACCAACCCAGTCATTTTTAGAGATGGATTTTGAACTACAGGGTGTTGTATGTTAGTTCACTAAAAGTGCTGAATGCAAATGTCACGTTTCGAAGTATAGGGTGCAATGTGCAAAAAGGGATACCCTTGGATGATACAAAGTGTATTTAACTTTAATTTTGAAAGATATGATGTATACACTTTTGAAGGAGATAAAGTGAAAAACTTTCGAGATAGAGAAACTGTCGAGCATCGGTGAGTGATATTTTGATATTTAAGAAGTAAAAACTTTTTAGGAGAAAAAGTAACTCTTTTGTGCGAGAAGAGAAGGTTAAAAACTTTTGAGCAATAGAAAGTGAATAAATTAGGGACTTGACATTTAAAATTTAGGAGAGATAAGAAGTAAACTTTTGAGGGAGAGATGGTGAATAAATTAGAGACTGAAATTTAAAAATTTAGAGAGCTAAGAAGCAAAAACTTTTTTAACATGAAAAAATAAAATCTTTCGAGGGAGAAAGTGAATAATTTAGAGACTATAATTCAAAATTTTGGAGAGATAAGTAAAACCTTTTGAGAGATAATGTTAAAATTTTGGAGACATTTTTTCAAAAGAGCGCTAAAAACATTGTAAGGTGAATAAGTGAATAATTTAAAGACTGAATTCAAAATTTTGGAGAGATAAGTAAAAACTTTTGAGAGAGAATGTTTAAAAAATTTGAAGGAGACATTCTTTTAAGAGAGAGCTAAAAACTTTGTAAGGTGAATAAGTTAAAGAAACTCCAAAATTTGGAGATCTAAGTAAAATGTCTTAGGAAGAAAAGGTTCAAAACTTTCTGAGCGGAAAAAAGTGAATAATTTAGAGATGGAATTTAAAATATTGGTAAGACGAGAAACTTTCGAGACTGAGAATGTTAAAAACTTTTGAGAGAGAGTTAAATCTTTCGAGGGAGAGAAAGCTAAAATCTTTTTAACCGAGAACAAGTGAATAATTTAGAGACTGAATTTTAAAATTTTGGAGAGATAAGAATTAAAAACATTTTTATGAGGAAAAAGTTAAAATCATTTGAGGGAGAAAATGTTGAAAAAATTTGAGTGAGTCCATTATCTTTGACCGATAGAAAGTTAATAATTAAGATGTTTGAATTCAAAAATCTAGAGAAATAAGTAAAAAACATTTTAGAAAGAAAATGTTAAAAACTTTTAATGGAGAAAAAGTACTTTTTAGTGCTAGAGAAAGTGAATAATTTAGGGACAAAAGTTTAAAATTTTGGAGAGAAAAGTACAAAACTTTTGAGGGAGGGAATAGTTTAGAGTTTGAAATTTGAAAATAAAACCTTTTTAGGAGGAATAGTAAGAATCTTTTGCGCGACAAAACTGTTAAAAAAATTTGAGCAATAGAAAGTCAAAAACTTTTGAGCGTGAGAAAGAGAATAATTTACGAACTGAAATTTAAAAATCCTGAGAAATAAGATGTAAAAACTTTTGAGGTTCAAAAAGTGAATAATTTAGTGACTCTAATTTAAAAACTTGGAAAGTTAAAAAGAAAAAACATTTCCAGGAGTAATGTTAAAATCTTTCGAGAGAAAATTAAAAAATTTTGACAGAGATAGAGTTACTAATTTATAGATTGAAATCTTTTGAGGGAGATGAACTAAAAACTTTTGAGGTGTTACACTTTTGAGAAAAAAGAAAGTAAAATCTTTTGAGAGAGAGAAAGTAAAAACTTTATATCGAGAGGAAGTGAATAATTTAAAGGCTGTAAACTTTAAATTTGGAGAGTTAATTTTGAGCAAGCCAATAATTTAGATACTGAAATTTAAAATTTTGGAGCGAACGTTTGGGAGAGAATTTAAAAACTTTTGAGTTAAAATCTTTTGATCTTTTGAGAAAGAGAAAGCTAAAAACTTTGTACCGAGAGAATGAATAATTTAAAGACAAACAAACTTTAAATTTGGAGAGTTAAGAAGTAAAAATTTTTAAGAGGAAAAGTTAAAATCTTTTGGAACTTGAGCAAGAGAAAGTGAATAATTTACAGATGGAGTTTAAAGATTCTGAAAGATAAAGTAAAAAATTTAGAGAGGGAGAATGTTAAAAGTTTCAGGAAGAGAAACTTAAAATCTTTTGAGGAAGAGAAAGCTAAAAACGTTTTTGAGCGAGAGAATGAATAATTTAGACCGAAATATAAAATTTTGGAAAGATAAGAACTAATTACTTTTCTAGTAGGAAAAGGAAAAAGTTAAAATCAGTTGGGGGAGAGAAAGTTAAATAAAATTGAGCGAGACAAAATTAAAAAAATTTGAGCGGGAGAAAGAATAATTTATAGGTACTCGAATTCAAAATTTTAGAGAGAAAAAGTAAAAAAAAAACTAGAAAGAGAATGTTAAAAACTTATGAGGGAGAGAAAGAACTATTGAGCAAGAGAAATTGAATAATTTAGGGACTGAAATTTATAATTTTGAAAGAGAATGTAAAAACCTTTAGAGAGAAAAGTAACAAACATTTTAGAAAGAGAATGCTAAACTTTTGAGGGAGAGAACTACCGAGCGAGAGAAATTGAATAATTTAGGGACTTAAATTTAAAATTTTGGAGAGGTAAGAAGTAAATAAAAACTTTTAAGGGCTAGGTAATAATTTAGAGTCAAGAATTTAAAACTTTGTAAATTAAGAAGTAAAAGTTTTTTTGGAGGAAGAGTTGAAATCTTTTGAGGGACAAAAAGTTTAAAAAAAAAAAGAGGAAGAGTTGATAATTTAGCGACGTGAATTTAAAATTTTGAATTGAAGAGAGGTAAAAATTTGAGAGATAGAATGTTAAGAACTTAACTTTTGAGGGAGACAAAGTTAAAATCTTTTAAGGAAGAGATTGTTAAAAAAGCGACCAAAATTTAAAATTTTGGAGAGTTAAGAAGTAAAAAAAGTTAAGAGGAAAAGTTCAAATCTTGAGGGAGAGCAAGTTAAAAACTTTTTAGTGAGTGAATAATTTAGAGACTTGAATTTAAAATTTTGGACGAATAAGTAAAAACTTTTGAGAGTGTGATATCCCGGATATTTGTGAGGCTAGTAAAAATGATCTTAAATGATTAAGGAGATCGTAGAGTACGACGATTAAGTATTATGTAATAAACTGAGTATTATGGAGTGAGTAATCTGAAGAGGTTATTTTTAGGAAGAGGCTACGTAGTAGTTGATAAAAGGTAAAGGATTGAGATGAACTTTTGAAGTAATGATATATTTTGACGAAAAATAACATTTTGAAGTAAGAAAAGCATTGTCCGAGATTTTAAAATTTTTTTGACATAACTCCAAATATTGGAGATTGTTAGAGAAGTTAACATGAATGTCAAAATATAATTATGGGAAGTAAATTAATAAGTGGATATTATTAGGAGGAAGTTAAATTATTGATGAGAAATATTCTATAATGTTGTAGATGACTCAGATTTGAGTACGGGCGAAAAAAATATTGGATGTGAATAATATAGATGATGAACTATGGACCGAGGCAAGCTTCCTAATTTATACAAGCTTTGTTTATTGTGAAAGTTCCCCCATTTTGAGTAAGTTTCCCTAACTTGTGAGAGTTAATTATTATGTGCAAGTTTTCTATTCTTAATGTGCACTACGTGCAACGACGTGCGTTTATATTGTTGAATTTCATTTGTTATATAAAGTTCATTGTACTATGTGAAATGATTTAAGAAAAATGAGTTATTGTCATTTGATTCAGCTTAACTCGTTTGTTGAGCTATTAAAGTTGGAATAATTATGGTTGAGATATTATTTGTGATAATTATTTATTTGTTATAAGTTGTTTGTGCCAAAAAAAATAATTTTGGGCAAGTATTTGTATATGTTGCACTCCGTGCAATAATGTGTTTATGTGAGCCAGTATTGTTATGATTGCACCCCGTGCAATGATGTGTTTTGCTAACCGTTAATTGTTAAATGCAATAACGTTAACGCCAGTATCTGCACTTGTGTGCAATTAGAAGAAATGTTCTAAAATTGAACTGTTCAAGATTTTAAAGTTCTGTTGAGAGATATGTTTAAGTAACGATTAAAAGAATGTTTTCAATCGAGCTTCACAATTATTGTTCAATTATTGAAGATTTTAGAAAAATATTATTCTATTCTTGAGAATGTTATTTATTCAACTATTTATACTTGCTGAGCAATTAAATGCTCATTCTTACAAATTCTAACATTTTTGCAGGTATATAGCAGAAGGACTTGAAAGGTTAGAAAAAGATAAGAGAAAGGAAAATGTTAAGGCAAAAACATTAAAGTGTGTATAGATGTTAAAAACTTTTGAGGTTGAGAAAGTTAAAATCTTTGAGGTTGAGAAAGTTAAAATCTTTGAGGGAGAGAGTTAAAATCTTTTGAGGTTAAGATTTTATACAAGGAGTCCTAAGATTGGGCCAATTTGTGGCACAGTCATAAACCAAATTAATCTCAAATGCAACACGCCCACAATTATTCTAATAAAGTCTTCAATACACAATTGAAAAAAAATATCGATAGTTCAGATTTAAGTATATCTCGCAAAAAATAAGGCAGAGAATGTACTACTTCTATTCCAAAATATAAGATCACTTGGCTTTCGTAAATTACAAGGAATTTATAAAAGGCAAGTGATCTTATATTTTGGAAAGGAGGGAGTATATGGCATGCAAAATTGTGAGAATAAGAGAGAAATATTTCTTACCTCCATATCTTTGCCTTTATTCCCAACACCATCAGTGACTAGAGCTATCGACCTCTGATCTATTACTTCACTAATTAACCCAAATTCCTTAGCCTCTTTTACGGTCATAAAATTATCCCGATCCATGTTCTTCTGAATTACATCTACAGACTGTGTCCAGTATGCTTTGAATAAAACACTCGGTGCATCCCAAACATGAATAATATGCTTGGAATAGTCATATCTTAAGACTGTCCACTACAAGGATAATTTGTTGCATTAACAGCTAAGAAGAGAGAACCCATTGATACAAGCTTGACCCATGCATGTTGTATTGATCGGTGCGTAGTATCACATATTGCAATACCTATACAAAAAAGTACAAATCTTAAGGCCTGGAAAAGAAAATTGTTGTAATCTTATATCCCAAATCCTAATTAACATGCCTCATGGTCCTCATTAAAGTTCAAAAGTAACAATAAAAGGACAAGTATTTCTATTAGTTATCTGCTTCAAAGTTCATAATATGAGCTAAGGTCATCATCACTAAATTGAAAACCCAGCATATAACAATATGATTATTGTAGACTTGTTGCAACAAAAAACAATGAAATTTTCCCCCGATTGATTGCGACTTTCACCAAATCTTATTATGTACACGATACATTTTGAAATTGTTTAGGATGTGAGAAACCCCAATAAAGGTCAATCATAGCGACAAGAATTGTGCTCAGAAGTGTTTAAGTAGAGAATTGCCTCCAGTTGACAGTCTAATACAAAAACAAAAAGTTCACATAACTTGTTGACTCAAAATCAATTTAGTTTTCTCAACTTTTCAAGGTAGCCTCGTAACCCAAATTCAAGCCTCTAGTGAGTGGAAGCATTATCCATATACTGAAAACACTTCAGACAAGATTTGAATTTACTAAAACTGCATCTTTCTAACTTTCTATATAGGCAGAGTGAGTAAAGGCCATGAATCTGATAGTCTTGGTATATAACCACTTAAATGATTATATTCACCACCTACACTCACTACGAAGTCTTCAAAAACAAGACTCGGGTAATTTTTTATTCAGTTCAACAGTAAAATCTTATCTTCCACAGTTAGTTAAATTAGTCAAGTGAATGAAATTCAACACCAATGGTTGTTGCATATCCAAAAAACACGTATAAGAACTCTAGTCTTAGCCCTAGGCATAGCCCTAATCAAGCATAAAAAATAAGTATATACATAAAAGTAACCCTAGCCCAGAGCAGAAACATATATACATTAACTGCAAAAATAAGCACGTAGCTATAAACCCTACCCTAGCCCCAATCAATGATTATAAGGATAAGTCATCAAACTACAATATAGGGAACTCCCCCATCCCCCACCCCCCACCCCCCACCCCCCACCCCCCACACACACCCAAGGGAAAAAACATAAAGGGTACCTATCCTCCACTCTCCAGTAAATACAATAATTCTTTGTTGCTGATTCTTGCTTTGGCAATGCTTGAGAGCTAACTAAGCTACTTGGATCCCTGTTGCCAAGTTCATCTCACCACCTATGTCCAAACCTGAATTAACAAAATATGCAACTTCAATAAATTGTCAAAAAATAGGAAGAGGGTCATAAAAGTTCAATACTTGGCAATGAAAGAGAAAGTAGTCAGTTCTGGCTGTATTAAATATCTGAAAAAAGTAATCAAGGTTTAGGCAACAGTGAAAAGGTATATGAAACTATATCCTAGTCAAAATCCATATATAATAGAGCACAATTTTTATCTGTGTATAGGTCATCTATGATTTAATTCATGCGGCACAAGTAGCATATACATCCCAAAAACGAAAAATAAAGAATTTAACCCAAATAGGTAATGAACAATTCTTAAATACTCTGACAACCCTAGTACCTAATAATAACAAACTCTTACCAAAAAAGTTATATTTGTGAAACTTATAAGAAACAAACTCTCAAACTACTAATAAATTATAGCAGATCAAAGCTCACAGTGCATAATAGTTCAATACTTGGCAGCGAAAGAGAAAGTAGCCAGTTATGGCTGTATTAAATATCTGAAAAAAGGTATCAAGGCAACAGTGAAGAGGTATATGAAACTATATCCTAGTCAAAATCCATATATACTAGTACCAACTAATAGAGCACAATTTTTATCTGTTTATAGGTCATCTATGATTTATTTCATGCGGCACAAGTAGCAAATACATCCCAAAAACGAAAAATATTGAATCAAACCCAAATATGAAATATTAACAGTACAAGGAATCCAGGTAATGAACAATTCTTAAACAATCTGACAACCCTAGTACCTTATAATAACAAACTATTACAAGAAAAGTTAAATTTGTGAAACTTATAAGAAACAAACTCTCAAGCTACTAAGAAATTATAGCAGATCAAAGCTCACAGTGCATGCAAGCTAAGATTGCTGTAGGAGTGACTAGGACGTGAACCCTTTTCCTCACCGTTGTCAATATTTTCACTTACTCAACTGAATACCACAACAAAAAATAAATATATTCCTAAAAAATCATATCAGATACAAACCCCAAACAATTCTAACTAGCAAACACCCAAATAAAAATCTTTGAAACAAACAAACGAAACTACAAATTTTACCTCTAATGCAGAATATACATATAGAGAGAGGTTTCCCTGTGTTTTAACCCCACAAATTAGATTAACGGTAGAGGCCTAGTGGGCAAGTAATCACCATTGCGCATCCATTAGGAATATCGATACAGATCATTGTCGCCTGATACATAACACAAAACTAAAAAGGAAAATTATCAGTGAAAACCCCTAATTTGCGAAAAGGGAAAGTGCGGTAACACATGAGAGAGGTTGTGGGGGACCGATAATGGATTAGGATTTAAGAGAACAAAATAGTTAGATCTCTGTCAATAAAAATTATTGAAAAAATTGATGGGTATGGGCATAAGATCACTACATTCATGGGTATGGGCAGTTATATATGTATTGACATCATAGACACAGAAAAGGTTGTAACAATTTCCATTAATAATAAGGACACTTACAATAAGAACAGCCGATCACCGCCTACTCCACTTGTTCAGGGGAAGGAGCACCAAAGTATCACCGGGAATCGCCACATAGACATCAAGGGGCCGACGTCACCATAATCATCCATCAGAATCGCCACAGAAATTGAACCGTTTACCAGAAAATAGGGAGCAAATCAGAGTGCAGCGTCCAACACCGAAGAGTAGAACGTCAACGATGGTTTTCAGTAGGAAGAAGTCTAATCGATGAGTTTTGTGTATGGAGAATAAGTTTTCAGTGGGGGAAAGGAGAGAGAGAAGTGAAATCGAGTGTTTTGGATTAGGAAATTTGGGTTTTCGTGGAAGAATCCCAGAATAGCCGTTGGGGAAGGGGGAAATAAACTATTTATACAATAATAATTCTTATGTCGGTGTGTGCAATCAAGTCTAGGGATTTAAATTCGGGTACACGCCTTATGTCGATCATGGAAGTTGGCAATTTCCTATATTTACATTAAAAAAAATTTATTATGACAATAATATTTACATTTTAATTTCTTGGCTTCCATATCATCTAATTATATTTACATTTTAATTTATTGGCTTCCGTATCATCTTACATACATTGTAAATTATTATTTTTTCCTAAATACGCACATAAAGACTCCTAATTGCAACACTTAAAATTTTAAACATATAATCTCTTTGTTCCAAAATTATGTTGTTATTCATTTTAAAGTTGATTATGATTGATTTATAGTTTCTAATATAAAATCAGAGTTATAATATATAATTCTAAATTTGTTGTTTAATTGATAAATAAATAGATCTATAAATGTTTCAGTAGTCAAATGGTTATTTTGGTAAATAAAATGTAGCAAACAAATAAATTAAATAATAGTACATGACATAAATCAAATACAAGAAAAAAATAAAATAATCTGAGGCATAAATAATAAGAGATTATTTTTGCATGTTATTACAAAAATAAGAAATTAAAAATAAAATTAAAAAAAATCCTTTTAATGTCGACCAGGTTCTCCATAAATAAAAGGGGAGGGGAGGAGGATACATTATACACTATTATTTGGATTGGGTTTTACGAAGTCCTATAAATATTAATTTAATAAGTTCATAAATATCATTTTTATTTGTAAAATTATTATTTTTATTTGTTTATTCTACTATTGTACCCTTTTTTGTTCAAAAATATATAATATTTGTTTAAGTCGATTTGTGATTTTTAAATTAAAATTAATTCTAATAGTTTTAGTCTTAGATAATGCATAAAAATATTATATTATGCGTAAACAATATTGCAAAATATAATATTTATGATTTTAGAATATAAAATTGATTACATCAATTTTGGACTTTGAAAAATAACATATATACTTATATTTCAAAATGGATAAAGTGTTATTTTAGGTCTCTTGAGTTAATAAATTATGCATAACAAATATACTTATATTTCAAATATACATATTGATGAATATATTACTTACAAATAATGCATATATGATCACTTTGAAAAATGACATATTTTTCTACTTCATTTGTGACAACAGTAGCTAATGCCTCAACTTCTACTTTAGAAGCAACTGAACTTATTGTCTATCAGGATGTAAAGCAAGCCTTAAATAAATGGACCATTTCTAAAATCAAACCAGAAACAATTTATAAAATTGGAACCTTTGATTTTATCAGTAAAAGAATAATTAAAACCTTTGAACATGTTGTTCTTTTACAGAATAATGATGAAATATTATATTTATTGCATGTTGAAGATTTATATCCTTTTCTGCAAAAATATAAATATGTTCATTTAGAACTTGTCAAAGTAGCTTTTAAACCTTTGACTTTACTTGGCCAAAACACCAATATTCAGTGCACCCTTAGAGATGGTAGGTGTCTTAACTGGAAAGCCTCTCTTATGGGAGCTATTGAAACTAGTCTTGCTCATGGACCAGTTTATTTCAATATTTACCCGAATTTAAGTGTTGCCTTAACTGATAATAACTTGTCAAAAATTTTAGAGATGAGAATTATATCTCATGGTTATGAGTATCTACCTGGATATCCTCCTTTTGCCATATTATTCCGTATTCATCTTAAAGTTTTAACTACTTTAAACCCTTATATCCGAAAACAAAGCCAACAAGGACATACTGTTCTTATAGATACTTATCTTTTTAGTAGTCAAGTGGCTATTCCCAGAATGATTCCTTGGGAAGAAATTACATTTTCGAAACAATGGCAAATTACTAATGTCGTTCCTACCAGGCTTATAATTAGACAATCCATAGAGGATGTTGTCCAAACCAGTAATAAAAATGTTTATTTAAAATTTCAAAGACCTTTTACCCGAAGTCGATCTAATAATAATGTCTCTTATAATATTGATTTTCCTAAATCATTAAGACAATCTGTGTCTGATCCCTTAGAATCTGTTTATCAAGAGTCTAAGAATCCCAGTAATGAGTCTATTAAAAATGAAGACTTAATTAGGGGAATTCATATTTCTAAAAACCAAATACCTCGTGGTATTCATGAAACAAATACTCCTCAAAATAGAAGACCTTATAGTCCAACTGCTAGTGATATAAATTTTGAATGTTAATGAATTTTTCTCCTAATAGTAAAATTCGTCAATGTTTAAACCAAAAGTTCATGCAGGATAAATACCAGAATTTTAGAAATTGGTATTTTAAAAATCATGATAATGAAAAATTAGCAGATATTAAAGCTAATTATTATGCTTATCTTAATAAGAACCAGTGTATTTTATCATTTACTAAGTGGTATTATGATCTTGTTTCAAAGTCATAATTTTACACTGAAAATCAACAAAATGTTTTAACTGGAATCCAAAAGGACTGGATTACCACAAGTGGTAATATTATCCAATCCATTCATCCCCCTCCTAAGTCCCTTGAACTCAGTTATGGGAATGAGAATTTAAAACCCATAGCCATCAATCCGTATGTTGATATATCTGAAATACCACACCAACAAGAGGAGATCAAGATAAAAGATATTTTGCCTTTGTCTAAACAGAATAATTATACTAATTTATTCCTTCAAACTGTAGGAAAACAATTAACTAGAATTAAAGAACAAATAAATCATATTAATGACAATTGTCAAGTTATTCCTCCAAAGCTTGATCTTCAACCTGTAACCATAAAACCACCATTAGAAGTTAGCAATTTTAAAATGAAATATTCTAAATCTAATGATGAGTTTATTGATAATCTTTTAAATAAAATGAAAGATTTAAAACTTACATCTGCTTCTACGTCTCAGATCAATATGATGTCTGGACAACCCTCTTCACACACCAGTAATAATAGTACTGATAATGATGAAGAAAATTCCGATAATATTTCTCCTATTCATATTTTGGAAATCCAAAATAATTTTTAGGAAATACAAAATATTAATAAAACCACTTACAGTCACAAGCCAATAAATCGAATGGCTTTATCTGGACCTAGTAGGTATTATTACCCCAGACCTACTCCCCAAGATATTCTGTATGAGGAAGACTTTCTTCACTCTCAAAAATCTTACCATGGTAAAATCATTTATGAATGGAATATTGATGGTAAGACAAAATATCAAATTTTTGAAACCATCCATCATATCATGATGTATGCAACTGTCTGTAAACAGAATGATAATACAGACCATCAGATCTGTCGTTTCTTAGTAAATGAATTTACCGGCATTCTTAAAGGATGGTGGGATAATGCACTTACTGAAAAACAAAGAACTGAAATTCTTCAATCCTACAAGAATGAAACTGATCCTATTACTAAAGTGGAAACAAAAAGAGAATATGCTTGTTACACCCTTGTTCAAGTTGTTCTCCATCATTTTGTTGGATCAGGACTTATGAATACTGATAGGAGTAGAGAACTCTTACAAAATCTTCGTTGCCCATCCTTAACCCATTTTAGATGGTATAAGGATGTCTTTTTAATGAAAGTTATGCAAAGATCGTGTAAGGCCCCGAATTTTATGAAATAAAAGTATTCAATTTTTCTTATAATTACTATTTAGTAAATGGTTAAATTGATAAATGTTAAAGTTAAGGGTGATATATGAATTTTTTTTTTTTCGAAATACACAAGTGGGTATAAAATATTCATTGTTGTCGGGGAATATTCGCTTGGTCGTGGAATATTCTTCCTGTCATGGAATATTCATACGACGACGCAGCCTTTTGTGGGTCCCATAACGGAAAGCGATTGGATGAAGATAACGACAAAAATTGAATTTTTATAAATAACGGCGTAGTTGTTACCGTTAACACTGTTGGAATACCTGGTGGTTAAAATACAGTAATACGCGTTGTTACACAGTAGCACACGGTATTGCACAAATTATTGATTTTTACGTAAGAAGGCATTACTCAATAATTGTTACAGTAATTACTGTTCAGTATTCAATAATTGATGCGTTGATATTTTATATTACTGTTGTTTTAATAATTGTCACTACACAGTATTTTCTATTATCGGAGCAATAATTCATATTATCTGAATAATATTATTAGATAACATTATTGGCAATGTCTAGAAAGTTATGTCTAAGGAGAGGTTTGGTCATCTAATTGCGCACCAGTAAGGAGAGATCTTTATTGGAAAGCCCCCTCTTTCCTGGGAACGGCCTGGTTGCCAGTACTGTGGTTCTGTAATATTATTTGTGTATAATTAATTATTGATTTATATGATGAGGAAAATATTGATTTTATGTGGATATAGATGGAGAAAATTTTAATGTGACAATTGTTGAAAATTAATATTTTATCTTTTTCTGATAAAATAATTCATTTAAATATATTATTTTAATAATATATTAATGGTGATATTTTTACAATGAATGTGGGATATATGAATAAATGAGGAGGAAAACTATTTTTGTTGGATTAAATGTTTAACACATGTTTTGTGTGTTGGTGGACACAATTCTTGACCGAAAATTTATTATAGACTGTAAAATCATCCGTTTGTTCAGTCAATTTCTGTTTAGAATTTAGAAAAACTTTCTTCTGCAAAGTTGTAGAGAATTGAATTTCCTATAAAAACTCGCGAGATTCGAATTTTCTGATAAAGGGCTATTTATTACGAATTATTGAAGTTTCGAATTATTGAGTCTGAATTGATTTTTGTTACAAAAAATTGTTTAAAACATGTTTTGCATTTTTGGTGCATTTGTGTGAAAAATATGTTTTTGATGTGGTGGGCTAAGGAAAATTTGGTTATAAATATATTATTATATTCAATTTTTTACTTTGGTGTTCTAAGCAATTTCCTATAAATAGGTGCTTAGGTTAGAATTGAAAATCACACCAGAAACTGAAGTTTTCTCTCTATTTCTCTCTCTATATATCGAGCGTATTCTTGTGAGTATTTTGATATCTTGAGTGTTGCTATACGGTGCAAGTTCATTCAGCGTTATTCCAGTCAGAAGTACTGCTCTTTTGAGGTAAGGGATAGTAAGGGATAATAAGGGATGTATTTTTTTAAAATGATATTATTTCTTTCAATATCATTATACCGGAATATTGGTAAGATTTTTCTTATGAAATTCTTATCTTTTCATGTCGGGGTTACTATTCATGAGTTACTATTCACGAGTTACTATTCATGAGTTACTATTCACGATTTACTATTCATGAGTTACTATTCACGAGTTACTATTCATGAGTTACTATTCACGAGTTACTATTCATGAGTTACTATTCACGATGGGTTACTGTTCATGAGTTACTATTCATGAGTTACTATTCACGAGTTACTATTCACGGGTACTATTCACTACAACATTGGTTTTTTTTTTTCTAACCAAATTATAGTTGATTTATGAATATTACTCTGGAGATTAAAACTATGTATTGATTATATTGATTTTATTATCATATATAATATTTTTATAACCCTGATGTTGAAATTCTCTTTCACTGGAGTGTAAAGATGGGTAGATTATTAGTATGATCATGACTAGGGTTCTCTTTGTCTAGTAGTGAAAAGTTGAATTGTGACTGGTATGATCATGACCATTGAATTTATAATTGAATATCTTTAGCTTAAGTGCAAAGGTGAAATGATCAACATGGTTATAATTATTGGTTATATAAATTCTGAAATGATTATATATTTCTTTGAGATAATAATATATTTGGCTTGTAGTGCAAATATGAGCTGTTGATGAATATCTTTGGCCTGTAGTGCAAAGATGAGTTGTTGATGAATATCTTTGGCCCGTAGTGCAAAGATGAAATTATTAGTATGATTATGAACATGAACTGTGATTTGGTATAATCATGATCTTTGATGTTTCAGGTAAAGACAAGTGATGAAAATTATCTTCGTTCTAGATGAGAAGAGGAATTTAGAACTATAATTATGATTATGAGTTATACATGTGATTGTGGACAGGAATTGTTGATTAATGTTACAGGGATAAAACATTATTGGTGGACTTTTAACATGGAGAAGATAATAGACTTTGTAGTCTATTTGACTCTTCTAATGGATTGCTCGTTCCGCTGCAACTATGGTTGAAAATTTTTATCATCTACCATATGTTCTAAATCTCTGATTTAATTCTGTTGAAGGCTATTGATAATTTAATTATCTTTAGTCATGATATTCTTTACTGAGCTAGTTGTGCTCACCCTTCTGTTTCACAATTCCTTTCAGGTAATAAGAGTGTAGCTGGGTCGAGCGGGGGTAACAGGAGAATAGAACGGTGGTCATTATTTAGTAGTTATATTTGGTGAATCATCTAGGGTGAGGCGAATCCAACATTGGAAGGGTGTTTTGCCACTATCATACAAGATGTCTAATGATATACAATCTTGTGTCATCATAAGACAATGATGTTCTCATCTACTTGCTGAGTATATTTACAAGCATTACCTATATAATCTTGGTGTTTGTTTGAAGTATAATTCTCAATTAGAGACAGTGGAGATAATGATATGTCAAGAGAAGATTCACCATTGAGAAGAATATGATAGTAATCTTCTCATTTTTCTTTGGGGTCTATTGGGTCAACCAAGGATAATTCTGTGGCCATATGATATCTATCATAACCTAGAATCATGACCTCCCATGTACGAAGGTTTCCTTGAGCACTTTCTAAAGATTCTAATTTTCAAAATAGTTTTTGACTATACCTTTATGTAAGGTGTCATTGTGACGTGCTATCCAAGGTTGGGACATGAGTCACAGTTGGTATATATTTGTATCGAAACTCACAGCATATGTGTTGTTATATTTTGCACGATAATTGTTGTAATAAAGTTGTAGTTGTTATCTGTACCATGTATTTGGCGACTCAGAATAGGTTGGGTGGAATGGACCTGTTTTGGGGGCGTTACAGTTGGTATCAGAGCTTAGGGATATGATCTCTGGCGGAGATCGGGAAATAGGATTAGGAGGGGAGAGACGAGTAAATCCTTCGCTAGTGTGTCATACCTAAGCTTATTTGTTGGTCAGTCATAATATCAGGATATTATGTGATATGTTAATTTGTTCAATTAACCCTTGTTTTGAAGCTGTATTCTAGAATGATATCTGAAATACAGTAGGTGAGCAATGGAGAAATTATGATGACATGAAAGATGGAATCTGAAATGGAAGCAAGGTATTCTCAACTCTTTGAAATACCAGGTACGTAAATTTCGAGGACGAAATTTCATAAGGAGGGGAGATTGTAAGGCCTCGAATTTTATGAAATAAAAGTATTCAATTTTTCTTATAATTACTATTTAGTAAATGGTTAAATTAATAAATATTAAAGTTAAGGGTGATATATGAATTTTTTTTTTTTCGAAATACACAAGTGGGTATAAAATATTCATTGATGTCGGGGAATATTCGCTTGGTCGTGGAATATTCTTCCTGTCAGGGAATATTCATACGACGGCGCAACCTTTTGTGGGTCCCATAACGGAAAGCGATTGGATGAAGATAACGACAAAAATTGAGTTTTTATAAATAACGGCGTAGTTGTTACCGTTAACACTGTTGGAATACCTGGTGGTTAAAATACAGTAATACGCGTTGTTACACAGTAGCACACGGTATTGCACAAATTATTAATTTTTACGTAAGAAGACATTACTCAATAATTGTTACAGTAATTACTGTTCAGTATTCAATAATTGATGCGTTGATATTTTATATTACTGTTATTTTAATAATTGTCACTACACAGTATTTTCTATTATCGGAGCAATAATTCATATTATCTGAATAATATTATTAGATAACATTATTGACAATGTCTAGAAAGTTCTGTCTAAGGAGAGGTTTGGTCATCTAATTGCGCGCCAGTAAGGAGAGATCTTTATTGGAAAGCCCCCTCTTTCCTGGGAACGGCCTGGTTGCCAGTACTGTGGTTCTTTAATATTATTTGTGTATAATTAATTATTGATTTATATGATGAGGAAAATATTGATTTTATGTGGATATAGATGGAGAAAATTTTAATGTGACAATTGTTGAAAATTAATATTTTATCTTTTTCTGATAAAATAATTCATTTAAATATATTATTTTAATAATATATTAATGGTGATATTTTTACAATGAATGTGGGATATATGAATAAATGAGGAGGAAAACTATTTTTGTTGGATTAAATGTTTAACACATGTTTTGTGTGTTGGTGGACACAATTCTTGACCGAAAATTTATTATAGACTGTAAAATCATCCGTTTGTGGATTTCAGTCAATTTCTGTTTGGAATTTAGAAAAACTTTCTTCTGCAAAGTTGTAGAGAATTGAATTTCCTATAAAAACTCGCGAGATTCGAATTTTCTGATAAAGGGCTATTTATTACGAATTATTGAAGTTTCGAATTATTGAGTCTGAATTGAATTTTGTTACAAAAATTGTTTAAAATATGTTTTGCATTTTTGGTGCATTTGTGTGAAAAATATGTTTTTGATGTGGTGGGCTAAGGAAAATTTGGTTATAAATATATTATTATATTCAATTTTCTATTTTGGTGTTCTAAGCAATTTCCTATAAATAGGTGATTAGGTTAGAATTGAAAATCACACCAGAAACTGAAGTTTTCTCTCTATTTCTCTCTCTATATATCGAGCGTATTCTTGTGAGTATTTTGATATCTTGAGTGTTGCTATACGGTGCAAGTTCATTCAGCGTTATTCCAGTCAGAAGTACTGCTCTTTTGAGGTAAGGGATAGTAAGGGATAATAAGGGATGTATTTTTTTAAAATGATATTATTTCTTTCAATATCATTATACCGGAATATTGGTAAGATTTTTCTTGTGAAATTCTTATCTTTTCATGTCGGGGTTACTATTCATGAATTACTATTCACGAGTTACTATTCATGAGTTACTATTCACGAGTTACTATTCATGAGTTACTATTCACGAGTTACTATTCATGAGTTACTATTCATGAGTTACTATTCACGAGTTACTATTCACGGGTACTATTCACGGGTACTATTCACTACAAAATTAGTTTTTTTTTCTAACCAAATTATAGTTGATTTATGAATATTACTGTGACGCCCCCATAATAGGTATACAACACCCAACCTATTCTGAGTCGCCAAATACATGGTACAGAAAATAACTACAACTTTATTACAACAATTGTCGTACAAAATACAACAACACATATGCTGTGAGTTTGGATACAAATATATATCAAATGTGACTCATGTTCCAACCGTGGACATCACCTCACAATGACACCTTACATAAAGGTATAGTCAAAAACTGTTTTAGAAATTAGAATATTTGGGAAGTGCTCAAGGAAACCTTCGTACATGGGAGGCCATGCTTCTAGGTTATGATAGATATCTTATGGCCACAGAATTATCCTTGGTTGACCCAATAGACCCCAAAGAAAAACGAGAAAATTACTATCATATTCTTCCCAATGGTGAGTCTTCTATTGACTTATCATTATCTCCACTGTCTCTAAATGAGAATTATACTTCAAACAAATACCAAGATTATATAGGTAGTGCTCGTAAATATACTCAGCAAGTGGATGTGCACAACCCTGTCTTATGATGACACGAGGTTGTATGTCATTAGACATCTTGTATGACAGTGGCAAAACACCCTTCCAACGTTGGGTTCGCTTCACCCTAGATGATTCACCAAATATAACTACTAAATGATGACCACCGTTCTATTCCCCTGTTACCCCCGCTCGACCCAGCTACACTCTTATTACCTGAAAGGAATTGTGAAACAAAAGGGTGAGCACAACTAGCTCAGTAAAGAATATCATGACTAAAGATAATTAAATTATCAATAGCCTTCATCAATAATAAATCAGAGATTTAGAACATATGGTAAATGATAAAAATTTCAACCATAGTTGCAGCGGAACGAGCAATCCATTAGAAGAGTCAAATAGACTATAAAGTCTATTATCTTCTCCATGTTAAAAATCCACCAACAATGTTTTATCCATGTAACATCATTCAACAGTTCCTTTCCACAATCATATGAATAACTCATAATCATAATTGTGACTATAAATTTTTCTTCGCACCCAGGACGAAGAATATTTTCATCACCTGTCTTTACCTGAAACATCAAAGATCATGGTTATACCAAATCACAGTTCCTGTTTATAATCATACTAACAAATCCATCTTTGCACTACGGGCCAAAGATATTCATCAACAAACCATCTTTGCACTACGGGCCAAAGATATTCAACAACAGTTTATCTTTGCACTACAGGCCAAAGATATTCATCAACAGGCCATCTTTGCACTACATGCCAAAGATATTCATCAACAATTCATATTTGCACTACAGGCCAAATATATTCATATCTCAAAGAAATATATAATCATTTCAGAATTTATATAAACAATAATTATAAGCATGTTGATCAATTCACCTTTGCACTTAAGCTTAAGATATTCAATTATAAATTCAATGGTCATGATCATACCAGTCACAATTCAACTTTGCACTACAGGCCAAAGAGAACCCTAGTCATGATCATACCAATAATCTACCCATCTTTACACTCCAGTGAAAGAGAATTTTAACATCAGGGTTATAAAAATGTTATATATGATGATAAAAATAATATGATTAACATATAGTTTTAATCTCAAGAGTAATATTCGTAACTCATGAATAGTAAATCGTGAATAGTAACTCATGAATAGTAACCCCGACACAAAAGATAGAAATTCCACAATAAAATCCATACCAATATTTTGGTATAATGATATTGAAAGAATAACATTACTTAAATTTATAAACAATTTATTTTAATTGTTTACACTTTACTAATTAATGCATTTAATCATCATAAAATGCCAACTCTTACAATTTCATCATCAATAACCAAAACCCTCATAAAAAATCTGCATATACCTCATATAGGATTCTCAAGCCATAAAATCCTATTTTCCAATTTTGTTTCTTCACAAAACATATTTAATTCATTTACTCATAACTAGACCATTTTCATGAAAAATACCAAATCAGTTCCAAAAATATTTCTTTTCTGGGATTTAGCATAATATAGTCCCATAGTGAACATATATTTTTCTCAGAATTTTTAAAAGTCATTTACTATTTTTCATATGGCCAAAATAGCCGAATATTTAGACATTTATCAAAAATTGTACTTTTGTCTAAAAATTCTGAAATTTACAGAGTATACTTCTATCATATACATGTACTCCCAATAAAAATTTCATCAATTTTGGAGTTAACCACAAGGAATTATAAGCTGTTACGTTTAAAATAGTCTTTTCTCATAAAATTCATAACTCTCAATCTATACATCCAAAAATCACCATTTTTGGACACAATCAAGAAAACTCATCAAAATATCATTTCAAATTTTTTCAGAATTTTTGAAGATCAGAAAAATTATGAAACTGAAAATCATAACAACCCTTAAAATCCCTTAATATCCCTTACTATCCCTTACCTCAAAAGAGCAGTACTTCTGATCGGTATAAGACTGAAGGAAACTTGCACTGATGAATAGAAACTCACAGAGTATCTAAATACTCACAAAATATACTCAATAATCTAGAGAGAGAAAGAGAGAAAACTTGTTTCTGGTGTGATTTTCAATTCTAACTTAGCCCTCTATTTATAGGAAAATTTTGGTAGGTTTGACCTGCAACCTGATGGCTTTACCTGCTACTATTCCCACCCACCACATTTGAAATATAATTCAGCACATTTCTTCACCAACCACAAGTGGGGCCCACCAATTCTAGAATTTTCCACCAAAATGATAAACTCTGAAAATTCAACAATTTCTGAACCAGTCATCTCGTAAAATTCATAATAAATCATACGTTCATTTTTAACGGTTCAAAATTTGTGGCCATATACTCAACTTATATATGTATAACATATCCAAAAATTACCACGATCCAACGGTCGGATTAAAAATTATAACCCCCGCAAAATATCTCAAAAAACCCTGATTTTTAATACCTCCATTCCGACAAAAATACGGATAAAAATCTCAACATTAACTCCTTCATTTTTTAACCACAAAAATATATCCCTCATTTATACCCACATAAAATAAATATTTTCTTATCATATGAATCAATAATTAATTATTCACAAATAATATTACAGAATCACATTTATGACAACCAGGCCGTTCCCAGGAAAGAGGGGGCTTTCCAATAAGGATTTCTCCTTACTAGCGCACAATTAGATGACCAAACCTCTCCTTAGACAGAACTTTCTAGACATTGCCAATAATGCTATCTAATAATATTATTCAAATAATATGAATTATTGATCTGATAATAGAAAATACTGTGCAGCAACAATTATTGAAACAACAATAATATAAAATATCAATGCAGCAATTATTGAATCAATAATAAAATATTGAACAGTAATTACTGTAACAATTATTGAGTTGTGCCTTCTTACGTAAGAATCAATAATTTCAAAAATACGGTGCAATACCGTGTGCTACTGTGCAATAACGCGTATTACTGTATTTTAACCACCGGGTATTCCAACAGTGTTAACGGTAACAACTACGCCGTTATTTGTAAAAACTTAAATTTGTCATTTTCTTCACCCGACAGTTATTCTGTTATGGGGCCCACAAATAGCTGCGCCGTCGTACGAATATTCCCCGACAGAAAGAATATTCCACGACCAAACGAATATTCCCCGACAACAATGATTATTTTATAACCACTTGCTTATTTTGAAAAAAAAAAATTATATTTCACTTATAACTTTAAACTTTTATCAATTTAACCATTTACTGAATAGTAATTATAAGAAAAATTGAATACTTTTATTTCATAAAATTCGGGGTCTTACAATCTCCCCTCCTTATGAAATTTCGTCCCCGAAATTTACGTACCTGATATTTCAAAGAGTTGAGAATACCTTCCTTTCATTTCAGATTCCATCTTCCCTGTCATCATAATTTCTTCATTGCTCATCTGCTGTATTTCTGATATCATACTAGCATACAGCTTCAAAAATAAAGGTTAATTGAACAAATTAACATATCACATAATATCCCAATATTATGACTGACCAACAAATAAGCTTAGGTAGGACACACTAGCGAAGAATTTACTCATCTCTCCCCTCCTAGTTGTATTCCCCGATCTCCGCCAGAGATCATATCCCTAAGCTCTGATACCAACTGTGACGCCCCCATAATAGGTATACAACACCCAACCTATTCTGAGTCGCCAAATACATGGAACAGAAAACAACTACAACTTTATTACAACAATTGTCGTACAAAATACAACAACACATATGCTGTGAGTTTGGATACAAATATATATCAAATGTGACTCATGTTCCAACCGTGGACATCACCTCACAATGACACCTTACATAAAGGTATAGTCAAAAACTGTTTTAGAAATTAGAATATTTGGGAAGTGCTCAAGGAAACCTTCGTACATGGGAGGCCATGCTTCTAGGTTATGATAGATATCATATGGCCACAGAATTATCCTTGGTTGACCCAATAGACCCCAAAGAAAAACGAGAAAATTACTATCATATTCTTCCCAATGGTGAGTCTTCTATTGACTTATCATTATCTCCACTGTCTCTAAATGAGAATTATACTTCAAACAAATACCAAGATTATATAGGTAGTGCTCGTAAATATACTCAGCAAGTGGATGTGCACAACCCTGTCTTATGATGACACGAGGTTGTATGTCATTAGACATCTTGTATGACAGTGGCAAAACACCCTTCCAACGTTGGGTTCGCTTCACCCTAGATGATTCACCAAATATAACTACTAAATGAACTTTTCTATACTGCTTCGGGAGAACATCCACAGCTAGAGACCACCGTTCTATTTCCCCGTTACTCTCGCTCGACCCAGCTACACTCTTATTACCTAATAATTGAGAGTTATGAATTTTATGAGAAAAGACTATTTTAAACGTAACAGCTTATAATTCTTTGTGGTTAACTCCAAAATTGATGAAATTTTTATTGGGAGTACATGTATATGATAGAAGTATACTCTGTAAATTTCAGAATTTTTAGACAAAAGTACAATTTTTGATAAATGTCTAAATATTCGGCTATTTTGGCCATATGAAAAATAGTAAATGACTTTTAAAAATTCTGAGAAAAATATATGTTCACTATGGGACTATATTATGCTAAATCCCAGAAAAGAAATATTTTTAGAAATAATTTGGTATTTTTCATGAAAATGGACTAGTTATAAGAAAATGAATTAAATATGTTATGTGAAGTAAGAAAATTAGAAAATATGATTTTATGGTTTGTGAATCCTATATGAGGTATATACAGATTTTTGATGAGGGGTTTTGGTTATTGGTGATGAAATCTTATGAGTTTGGCATTTTAAGATGATTAAATGTATTATTTAGTAAAGTGTAAACAATTAAAATAAATTGTTTATAAGCTTAAGAAATATTATTCTTTCAATATCATTATACCGAAATATTGGTATGAATTTTATTGTGGAATTTATACCTTTTTCATGTCGAGTTACTATTCATGAATTACTATTCACGAGTTACTATTCACGACAAAATTATTTTCTTTTTCTGACCAAATTATAGTTGATTTATGAATATTACTCTTGAGATTAAATCTATATGTTGATTATATTGATTTTATTATCATATATAACATTTTTATAACCTTGATGTTGAGATTCTCTTTGACTTGAGTGTAAAGATGGGTAGATTTATGGGTATGATCGTGACTGAGAAATATCTTTGGCCTGTAGTGCAAAGATGAATTGTTAACTGGTATGATCATGACCATTGAATTTATAATTGAATATCTTTAGCTTAAGTGTAAAGATGAATTGATTAACATGGTTATAATTATTGTTTATATAAATTCTGAAATGATTATATATTTCTTTGAGATATGAATATCTTTGGCCTGTAGTGCAAAGATGAATTATTGATAAATATCTTTGGCCCGTAGTGCAAAGATGACTTGTTGTTGAATATCTTTGGCCTGTAGTGCAAAGATGAGTTGTTGATGAATATCTTTGGCTCGTAATGCAAAAATGACCTGTTATTGAATATCTTTGGTCTGTAGTGCAAAGATGACTTATTGATGAATATCTTTGGGCCATAGTGCTAAGATGAATTTATTAGTATGATTATGAACATGAACTGTGATTTGGTATAACCATGATCTTTGATGTTTTAGGTGATAAAAATTATCTTTGTCCTAGATGAGAAGAGAAATTTAGAACTACAATTATGATTATGAGTTATTCATATGATTGTGGACCAGAATTGTTAATTGATGTTATAGAGATAAAATATTGTTGGTGGATTTTTAACATGGAGAAGATAATAGACTTTGTAGTCTATTTGACTCTTCTAATGGATTGTTCGTTCCGCTGCAACTATGGTTGAAAATTTTTATCATCTACCATATGTTCTAAATATCTGATTTATTACTGTTGAAGGCTATTGATAATTTATTTATCTTTAGTCATGAAATTTTTTACTGGGCTAGTTGTGCTCACCCTTTTGTTTTACAATTCTTTTTAGGTAATAAGAGTGTAGCTGGGTCGAGCGAGAGTAACGGGGAAATAGAACGGTGGTCTCTAGCTGTGGATGTTCTCCCGAAGCAGTATAGAAAAGTTCATTTAGTAGTTATATTTGGTGAATCAAATAGGGTGAGGCGAACCCAACGTTGGAAGGGTGTTTTGCCACTATCATACAAGATGTCTAATGATATACAACCTCGTTTCATCATAAGACAGAAATGTGCTCATCCACTTACTGAGTATATATACGAGCACTACTTATATAATCTTGGTGTTTGTTTGAAGTACAATTCTCAATTAGAGACAATGGAGATAATGATATGTCAAGAGAAGACTTTCCATTGGGAAGAATATGATAGTAATCTTCTTGTTTTTCTTTAGGGTCTATTGGGTCAACCAAGGATAATTCTGTGGCCATATGATATCTATCATGACCTAGAAGCATGGCCTCCCATGTATGAAGGTTTCCTTGAGCACTTCCCAAAGATTCTAATTTCTAAAACAGTCTTTGACTATTCCTTTATGTAAGGTGCCACTGTGAGGTGTTATCCACGGTTGGGACATGTGTCATATTTGGTATATATTTGTATCCAAACTCACAGCATATGTGTTGTTGTATTTAATACGACAATTGTTGTAATAAAGTTGTAGTTATTTTCTGTACCATGCATTTGGCGACTCAGAATGGGTTGGATGGAATGGACCTATTTTGGGGTCGTTACAGAATTTGTATCTAAATTTCCAGATGAAATCAAAGGTATTAACCAACTGCAAAGATTTTTGGGTAGTCGAAATTATATTCGAGACTATTATCCGAATCTTTCCCAGGATGCTGCTATTCTGTATACTCGATTACAGAAAAATCATTTACCTTGGACTATTGAACATACTGATGCAGTAATAAAAATTAAAACCAAGGTCAAACAGATACCTTGTCTTTCCCTACCTAACCCTAAATGGAAGAAGATTGTTCAAGCTGATGCTTCTGATACGGGATATGGTGGAATTCTTAAACAATTTAATCCTAATCGTAAAAAAGAGGATCTTATCCGTTTGACTTCAGGAGTTTGGAAAGGACCATCTTTAAATTATCCTACCATAAAGAAGGAATGTCTTTCAATTGTTAAATGTGTTTTAAAATTTCAGGATGATCTTTTGAATCAACACTTTTTAATTCGAGTTGATTGCTCTGTTGCAAAACAGATATTTAAAAAAGATGTTCAAAATTTAGCATCTAAACAGATATTTGTAACTTGGCAAAGTACTTTATCCGTATTTGACTTTGATATTGAATATATCAAAGGAAAACAGAATTATTTACCGCATTTTCTAACCAGAGAATATTTGCAAGAATAACCACGGTCAACGAGGCCGAGGCAGAGCTAATTTCTATTATACAGAATTTCTGAGTCTGAATACTCAACCCAGTAATTCTTCGGCTTCTTCTAGCCAACCTAAAGTAAAGGATGTTCTTCTATTACCAGAACAATACATTCCAAACAAATATGTAGAAGAAACAGTATTGATCATTGACCAGAATGATGAAAAATGGATGAAAGACCCATGGGAGATAAAGAGACGTTATTTAACGACTCAACAGTCTCCTCCTCGTTTTAACCAGATAAGCTATGTTTATGAACAGATTATCATTGAAACGACTTTTCTTCATCATCAGAGTGAATGCTCTGAGAGTTAGCCACTGACCTTGTGCATTTTTCTTCATCATCAGATTCTGCATTTTTTCCACGAATCCAGCTTCAGCTTCATTGTTGGATTTGTTCTTTATGGACACATCGATGGGGCTTTCAGTTTCCTTCTCATCTTCTGACTCTACGTCATCTTCTTTATCAGATGTACTTCCTTGAGGAAATGGGGTTGGCCTGTTTTTCACCTTAACTTTCTTTATGGATAGCCCTTGAAGTAGCCTGTTGCTTCTCCTCTTTGTGGTCTCTCCAGTTGAGGCCTTTTCATCTTCATACTTGTCTTCTATGGAGAGATTTCTTAGTAAGGACTCAGTTTTCTTCACGCCCTTGGATTTCTTCTTGGCTGGCGTGGTTGCTGCTGGTACAGAGTTACCAGACTTAGAGCTTTCTATCTCTTTTGCCTTCCCCTCCTTTGCCGAGTTCTTTATGCTGCCCCCTGTTGTTGTCAACCTCCTGTTTTGCTTTGGATTCTTCTTCCAATTCACAAACAGTTGTGGAGACATTACTTTGTGAACATTTAAAGGCTCTCCTTCATCATTCTTGATTTTGCTTCCCAGTTTCTTCTTTAGCACTATACTCAACAGTTTTCCATGAAACACCTTTATCAGGGTTTTTCTGTAGACTTATTCAACTTAGCCTTTTCTACCCATTTGGAGATCTGATCAAACAAGATAACTCCAAAATTGATTCGCTTCTTCAGAACTATAGCAGACATAATTTTTAGCTGCTGATCAAGCACAGTGTCATGTGCAGTATCCTTGCATAGTATACATTTTCCCACTATTTCAGGAAGGAACTCGAATTCCTCAGGAAACTCCTTCTTCATGTCCTTCAGACTAGGGTTTCTTTGGTATCGCATTAGCCTCTTGCCTTCTTCAATGTCGACCTCATCCAGGTTTATCAGACCTTGGTTGAAAAACCCTAGACATTGATTGATGTCTGATGCTCTTATCTTCAGACTTGCTCCTTTCACCTTCGTGGTCAGAAGCCCAGAATTTATTGAAGCATTTGAGTAGAACTGCTTAACTAGCTCTATATAGATTGGAGTGTCGGCCTCCAAGCACTCAGAGAACTCAACATTCTTTACGAGCTTAAGTATGTCCTTGAACTTCTTTTCTGATCTTTCAAACTTTTTGAAGCCGAGTTGGATTCCAATAATAACTCGTCATTCTGCCATTTGAAGAGTTCAAGGAATATGGGTATTTGATTTAGAGAGATTTTATGAGAGATAGCTGATTGTGATTTGGGCAAGGCTTTAAAGAGTTAGTTAATCTTGGCTTCGAAGAGGATTCTAGGGTTTGAAAATGGGAAGGAGAAAGATTCGATAGTTTCTGATAACTGCTATTCAGCCAGCCATTGGTTGCACGATACCCAATAATGAGCTGTAACTCCCCATTAACTGTTCAGTTAGATATTTCTTTTAAGAGAGTAGACGTTTAATTGACGTGGATTGACCGTTGACCTTTTTGGTCGTAGAGTAGCTTGGTGAGATAGCTATGGACTCCACATTTTTCTTTGTTGACTCAACGATCTACTTCTGAGTGATGCTGCAGTGGATGGTTTTGGCACTAATCCTCATCTCGAGACTGCATAGTTTAACCACTGATGTACTTTATGAAGGTTTGGTGACTCTACTTCTGAGATGAATCTTTAGGTCATCTTTCAATCCAGTGTTTGACCTTATCTCCTCATACTTTGAATGGTTGAGCAATTGTTTAGTTCTTCCGAGCTCCTCAAGAGCTAGTGTATTCTGGTAGGACTGCGATCGTCGAGTATGCTTCTACGATCGTTGAGGTTGCACCACAATCGTTGAGTTCTCTTCAAACTCTACTCTACGATCGTTGACTGTCTTGGTCCTTGAGATGAACTTGATTAAGCAATCCTTCTGGGTTAAGGTAGCTCAAGAAGGGCCAACCTCTTAGAGTGAGCTAAGGGTCAGGTTTATCCCTGAGGCGCTTTCCAGATGACATACTTTAGAAGTGATTTGCACTGATATCTCATTTGACCTTTTCTGCTGGGGAGGTCCTCTACCAACTTTAGACAATTGCATTTGTTGTAATCGTGGTGTCCTCCTTCTCTTACACTACGATCAGATGTTTGATCGTAGGCATTCCGCGATTTTGAGTTGGGTGGCTGATAGGTTATCAGTAATACGTTTTGAGACGTTCCTACTGACTATGAATCTTCATTTAGTTCATCAGTCACAAAGTTTTGGGACTCTGTAGCTGGTACATTACTTCATAGTATATCTCAGTGCTGTTTTAGAGCTGCTGTTCTATTAGCAGGTTACTGCTCCCCCATAGTTGATATTGTCTTCTCAAATAGATATAAATTCTTCTTCTTCATGTAGCAAAAGCCAATTTTGCATATATCATTCTCGCTGAAGTTATTGAATCTTCTTGTATCGTAGAGATGAGCATCTTTAGAGTTAATCATTCTACGTTCCTTTGACAGCACTACAAACGTAGTCTTCCTTGTCAGTGTGTACTTGTGGAGTTCTGCTCCCGTAATGAGTTCCTCATGTTTGATGCTCGATGATCCTCTGAGGTGAGCTTCCTTGAGGATTTTTCTATTATGACATACTTTGCATGACTGAGCATCTAAGACCCTTTTTCTTCTTTGGTTGAATGGCCTGCTCTCATATAAAGATCAGCAACCATGTGAGCTTTATTCAGATCAGCTTAGCAGTTCTTCAAGGACAGGCTTTGACATATAGGAGTTTTATCAGAATTATTTTTGAAAAGTTTTAAGCCTTCTGCTGGTTAAATCTTCTTGACTGAAGTCTTTTGCTTTAGCATTCCTTAGTGTGGCCAGGTAGACCAAGTACCTGCAGGTTAGATATATTTCTCTTTTGGTACCCATGGTTAAATGGGTCCTATCAGGTTAGTTTTCAAAATCCCTATTCCTCATATATTATAATTAACATCATATTGATCACCAACAATCAGATTTATGCATGCAGCTAATTTAGATATTGCATTTTGAGATGCATGATGATGAATGTGTGAAAGATTTGCCATTTTAATAACACACCCTTTTCCTTTGATGGTTTCATCATTTGTTTGTTTATGTTCATAGAGTTTAAATGTTCACAGGGTGAGAATCAACACTATCTGGTGAGAATCAACACTATTACTTATGCGTATATGGTTGATTCATAGAGGTGATCAGTTTCTACGAATCTTCAAGATACTCTTGTAGAACTGATCATACTCTGAATGTTATCAAACATTTAGAACATAGGTTTGTACATATATACTAACCCATCATTAAAGATTACCCCATATAGAATTAATTTAACCTTTAATATGCTTATGACCTATTTCAGATTTCTTTCAAGATGTCATCTTTAACCTAAAACTTGGATGGAGAGAAAGTTTGTAAGCATTTGAGTTTCCAACCTCAGTGTACTTTCTCTCTTCACCTTTTTAGGTAGATTATGATTCTTTGAAATAATACTGTTATAGTTTATAAGGAAGTGCAACATGATGTACACAATTATATTAATGAGGAACCGTACCTTTTTACTGTCAGTTTCTTAACAGTCATTTAGCTTCGATATATTGAGGTTAGGCTTTGATGTGCATAGTTTCTCATTTGCTCCACTTGACCTTTAATCAATCGGTTGTGGTCTTGAAGATGCAAACTAAGAAAATCTTAGCATCTTTAGTTCTTTGACATATTTGAGTTCACAATGTTTACATCCAGCTACTGGTTGGCCAGACACATCTTTGAGAAGTTTTTCTTTCTTCTATGGATAAGCATTTCTTAGCATGTAAAGTTTTTTCATCTTTCCAGGCTGGTGGATGTTTGACTCTTTTCTGTTGATGTCTCTTGAGCTTCCTAGCCTGATCTTCAGACTCCAAGATTGACAGTGGGCAGAGATTGGTCTTGTTAACATGGCAATCAAGAACATGGACCAATCTGAGCAGCTTCAGGTGTATATCCATCTACCTTGTACACAATATTTCCAATGTGTGAGCTCATCTGCATATAACAAGTGACTTACTACTAAACTAAGTTTAGAATAATGTTTGTGCCTAGGATCAGACTTAAAGCGATTAGCTTTTGAATACAGCATGAGAACCTACTTTGATACCAATTGTTAGTTCCCAGTAGGCACAATAGATCTAGAAGGGGGGGTTGAATAGATCCTTTTTATTTCAAATACTTTTCTCATTTATTTTGTACTGCTAATGAATTAACATAAGACAAACATAAGAATCTTTTCAAGCACGACGAAATAAGTAAAAGATCCCCTTCATTGATATATTCGTAATCATACATATATTGTTCTTAGAGTTAGTTCAGTTGTAAGCAGTTAAAACATACATAGCAGTTATAGCAGTTAAGTATATAATGTAAATGACATAAAGTAAATGACACAAGGGGTTTTAAGTGGTTCAGAGAATCAACCTCTTCTGCTTTCAACTAGCAGGATTTCCACTAAGGAAGGGCAGCAACCTGAATCACTAAGATTCCTTCAAGACCAGCAGCCTTGGGACTTCAGTTCACTAAGAACTTTTCAAGGCCAGTAATCTTGGAACTTCTCTAGTTCCCTAAGAACTCTTTAAGCCCAGCAGGCTTGGAACTTCATTTAGTCCCTCCGAATAAGGACCCCTCAGGCCCTGGCTTCTTGTTGTTGAGTTGTTTGTTTGTTTGTTGGAGTTAGTGCTGAGCTGCTAAGATGTCTTTATGCTCTGAACATCTTCTGTACTTAGCAGCTTGGCATGATCATCCTTAAAGTGCAATTGAGTGTTGCATGATGCTCAGCTTCTTTAGTTACTCAATCACTTTTGATGATCCCTTGATGAACTGCCTTGAAGATCATTCTTCTTGATACTTTATGGCTATACATGATGAGTTTCTAAGATGACTGTAAGCTCTTCTGCTAGGTACTTAGAAACTTTCTCATGCTTGCCACCATGATGGCGTTGGTGATCTTCTTTCTTGATACTTGATGCTTTCTCATGATGGACTTGCCAAGATGACTGTAAGCTCTTCTCTCTGGTACTTGGAGTCTTCCCATGATGGACATCAAGATGACATTGATGCTCTTCTTTCTCTCGGCAGTTCAGAACACTCTTCTTGTAGTAGAACTCTCACTTCTACTTCTTTCTTCTTCTGTCTCTAAGTGTTCTTGGTGGATCGTAGAGTGAGCTTTCAGACTTTCATTGGTCACTCATTATTTACATTGGTTAGATCAGTCCACTATCTCTCCAAAATCAACAACTCCAGCAACCCTTGATCTTTGAAGCTCTAGCTGATTTATACTCCTTCTCAATCTTCCCGTTGGAAAGTAGTCGTTGAAAGCACTTCAAATTGCTTCACAGATCTCAAGTTGTTTGGTGCAGACTGAAAATGTGACATAACATGACTTTCTGACACTGCAGTCTACTGTTTCTCCTACCCCATCAGAGATGTCACTTTAATGTCTTGGGCAGGTCGACGAATTTATTTTCCTCCTTCTGATTTCTTGATCAGAGGTTGTCCTTTTGCATCGATACTCTCAATAAGCTCTTGTCTGAATATCACTCTTCAGATTGAACCATTGCCAATGTTTCAATCTTCGGATGACCGAACTCTATGATTCTGATGCATGCCGTCTTGGACCTGATCGTAGTGTCTTGTTGAATGTTGCTTATTAACTGGTAGAGTTAACACTACGATCCTGAAGAGTGTTGATTGAATCTTTAAAGTACAACACCTCTTCCTTCTCTTGTGCAGTGCTTCAACACTTCTGTTTACCTCAACAGCTCTCAGAGACTGATGGCTTGACTTCTTTGTTCTGGCCCCTTCTGAATAGCAAGACACTTCAGATTTGTGGCGTGTCTATCTCGCTTTCTCCTTGTGATCTCTCGTTCACTTATCATCAATGGACTGACCCAATGCTTAATTACTTTAGCCTTGTTCTTCAGAGGCTGACCAGTATCTCTGTGTATACTCCATCAGTTCTTTCTTTGTTTGGCAAACATTACGATCCTGGTTGCTTCCAAGATCGTTGTCTTTTGTCTGCTTGACAGCTACTGCACTTGCTGACTTTCCTTAGTCAGTTACTAAAGTCTTCTTCTGATCTTCTTGTGAAAAACTTCATTTCGAATGGTTTCACAACTCAATCTTGATGCTGATTGGGTTGGTGCTTAGATCTTCTGTTAGCTTGCATGCCATTCGTTGAGTGCTCTTTGGTTTCCTTCAGGTGGGATGTATCTATGTAGTGCCTACCAGAGGCTTCATTCCTTTGGATATTCTGGGAGTGCTCATTTGTTGAGAATCGTATTTGCTCTACGATTCTGCCTTGGCATTGTGAGCACATCTGTTGAGGTCTTAGTTCTGCACTCTACGATTCAGCTTTAACTGTACAGACACTACGACTCCGAGATCAGATCTTGACACTCTACGATTTCTGTCGTTGTGCTTGTTGTCTTCATTTGATCTTGCTCGACTACGATCTCTGCCTCTGGTATGATCAGTAGACTCTACGACTCTAAGTGTAGTCTACGATTCTTGACTTGGCTTCGGCAGATACTCGGTCGGCTCGTAGGCAAGCTGTCTCTACGATTCTGAACATGACTTCCTCAGCAGACTATGGCCCTGAGGAAGTTCTCCTCAACATACTACGATCCTTTCCTCGTCTCTCCTGGCAGTCTACGAACTCTGAGATCTACTATCTTGCATACTACGATTCTGCCTCGATAGCTCTCGAGTTTTTCTTAACTATTCTAGCAGACTACAATTTCTGGTGCAGTGCTCGACGATCAGACAAGCATATCTATTACATCATAAGATCAACCTAACATGCTTGATCTTTCTATATTTATAGTCCTTGTACATCATTTCTTTTTAAGGACGTTACAAAGCTGTTTTGCTTATGTAGGATCAACCTAACATATTTGATCAATTCATTCTAAGTCCTTGTACATATGTTTCTATTGTCTATTAAAGGACTTTAAAGCTTTTCTTAATGCAAGCATACTTTCATATTCATTCATATATATCATAATCAAATCATATGTAAATAGGAATAACATTCACATACTTATTCCAGACAATTTGTTTTGCAACTGAGCAATCAACTCGGATTAAAAAGTGTTGATTCAAAAGATCATCCTGAAATTTTAAAACACATTTAACAATTAAAAGACATTCCTTCTTTATGGTAGGATAATTTAAAGAAGGTCCTTTCCAAACTCCTGAAGTAAAACGGATAAGATCCTCTTTTTTACGGTTAGGATTAAATTGTCTTAGAATTCCACCATATCCCGTATCAGAAGCATCAGTTTGAACGATCTTCTTCCATTCATGGTTAGGTAGGGAAAGACAAGGTATCTGTTTGACCTTGGTTTTAATTTTTATTGCTGCATCAGTATGTTCAATAGTCCAAGGTAAATGATTTTTCCGTAATCGAGTATACAGAATAGCAGCATCTTGGGAAAGATTCGGATAATAGTCTCGAATATAATTTAGACTACCCAAAAATCTTTGCAGTTGGTTAATACCTTTGATTTCATCTGGAAATTTAGATGCAAATTCAATACATCTGTTAATTGGAATAATAGTTCCATTGAAAATATTATGTCCGAGAAATCTGATTTTTGTTTGGAAAAGTTTCATTTTAAGGGCAGAAACTACCAAACCATTTTTTATGATAACATTTTTAAAAATATTTAAATGTTTAATATGCTGGTCAATGGATGAAGAGAAAATTAAGACATCATCAATATAACAAATAATAAATTCAGTAAAAGGATTAAAAATATCATTCATGATATGTTGAAATTCAGAAGGTCCATTTTTTACACCAAATGAAAGAACATTCCATTTATAATGGGCAAAGGGTACTGTAAAAACAGTTTTATAAGTATCATGTTCTCTAATTTATATTTTCCAAAATCCTGATTTCATGTCAAACTTAGAGAAAATAGTAGCATCATGAAGTTTGTCAAGGAGGTCCTTCTTGTTTGGAATTGGATATCTAATCCATTGAAGGGCTTCATTAAGCGGTTTATAATTGATAACGAGTCGGGGAGTTCCTCGCTCAATTTCTGAATTTTTATTAACATAAAAGGATGTACAACTCTAGAGAGAAGTACTAGGTTTTATTAATTTTTTATGTATAAGATACTCAATTTCAGTTTTGCAAAGGAGTAAATATTCCTTTTTCATCTGACTGGGTCGAGACTTAGTAGGAATATTTTTCTCATTGAAATTAGGGATATAAGGAAGAGAAATAATATGCTTCTTCCTATTCCAGAAAGTATTCGGGACATCACTACATATTTCAACTTGAAGAGTTTTGTAAATTAATTTAATTTTTTCTTGTAAAGAAGGTTGTAAAATTCTCTGTTCTGTAATAAGAAATTTTATTTCCTTTTGAATAAAATTAATATGTTTTTCTTTAGAATAAATCATGTGCTTAACTTGATTTAATTCTTTAGTATAAGGTTCTGTTATAAATTCAAACACAATATGCATGTTGTTAAGAATAATATGAATACCTAAAGTATCAATTTTTGAAATAGGCATCAAAAGACACAAGAAAGGGGTGCCCAAGATGATACTTTGATTCATATTACGGATAAGGACAAAAGAAGTAGGTAAACATAAACCTTGATTACAGATTAAGGCTTCGGGGATTTTATATTTAATATTCATAGTATTTCCACTTACACTAGTTAAAGATTGAGTGGTTTTCTGGAAGTATTTAGTAGGAATTAATCCTTCCTGGATATAGTTTATGTCAGCACCACTATCAACTCAAGCAATGGCGTCTTTAATAATAAAATCCAAATTAATAACAAAAGTTATTCTGATATACCATTTATGAAAGACTACTTGATTCATAAACATCAAATAATGTTCAAAACACTCTGGTTTATCAGAAGATTCAGTTTTGGAGGATTCTACATGATTATCCTGTTTAAGGTTTAACTGTTGTTTGATATTATTTAAATCTTGAAAAATAATAACATTAGTATTTTGTAACTGTTTTATTTCAGATTTTAAAATATTTATCTCACGTTTAAGATCCTGGATAGTAATAGGCTTTTCAGTGGTAGAAACATTTTGCATATATTTCATAACTTCTCTCGTACTGTATTGATCAATGGGAAGAACATCTTCTGTTTTTTGATTTTTATAACAGATTTCCAAAAATTTTAGCTTAATTTCTGGATCTTTAATCTGATCAGCTAAGTCGAGAATGGATTTTTGAGTGTTTGTTAAGACATTGATTGTGACGCCCCCAAAATAGGTATACAACACCTATTCTGAGTCGCCAAATACATGGTACAGAAAGTAAACTACAACTTCAATAATACAATTATCGTGCAAAATACGACAACACATACTGTGAGTTTAAATACAAATATTGTCTTCTAGACAATATCCACACTCAAATAAGTCCTCAATACAATTATTCAAACATTATTTTACAGAAATAGTGAGGACTGCTAAAACATCTTTCTAGAACCATTACTCCACACCCCGACTAGATCCTGTTATGTTCTCACCTCTTTAGAAGAAAAATGGAACAAAAAGGAAAAGGGTGAGCTCAACTAGCCCAGTAAAGAATATTATGACTAAGACAATATACAACAAATTATCATTAGTATTCAACAGGGAAAAATCTGATAGAATATAATCGACAACAAGTTTTAGATCAACAACTGCAGCGGAAATAGCAAACCATTAGAAGAGTCAAGTAGAGAATGAATTCTACTATCTTCTAAGATTTAAAAGTCCATCATCAATATTTTATCCCTGTAACATCAATTAATAATCATCTTTATCCAAATATTCATCTTTGCACTATAGGCCAAAGATATTCATTTGTATCACCTGTCAGTCATGTTCATCTCAACACCTGTTCATCTTTGCACTACAGGCCAAATATATTCATCAAGTAATCATACATCTTTGCACTACATGCCAAAGATATTCAGTAATATCATCATTTAGGACTGAGGATAATGAAAAATATCTTAAAGAGAACGAATCCAGTGAGACAGAAGGACAAATAGTAGGTATTCGTATAACAGTTTATCCAAGATCAATAATACTTCATAATAATCAATTGTGAAGCAGAATTCAAAAATAAAGATCAAAATATGGATACAATCAAAGATAGTAACCATAATAGACATCTCAAAATATCAGTACTTTTGGTCGGAATACCGGTATAAGGCTGAAAGAAACTTGCTCTGATGAATAGAAACTCTCAAAGTATCTAAATACTCACAAAATACACTCAATAATCTGGAGAGAGAAAGAGAGAAAACTTATTTCTGGTGTGATTTTTAATTCTAACTTAGCCCTCTATTTATAGGAAAGTGTTAGCACGCCGAAGTAGACTCAACTTGCAACCTGATGGCTTTACCTGCTACTATTCCCACCCACCACATTTGAATAAAAATCTCAGCACATTTCTTCACCAACCAAGAGTGGGGCCCACCAATTCTAGAATTTTTCACCAAAATGATTAACTCCGAAAATTCAACAATTTCTGAACCAGTCATCTTGTAAAATTCATAATAAATCATACGTTCATTTTTAACGGTTCAAAATTTGTGGACATATACTCAACTTATATATGTATAACATATCCAAAAATTACCACGATCCAACGGTCGGATTAAAAATTATAACCCCCGTAAAATATCTCAAAAATCCTGATTTTTAATACCTCCATTCCGACAAAAATACTGATAAAAACCTCAACATAACTCCTTTATTTTTAACCACAAAAATATATCCCTCATTTATATCCACATAAAATAAATATTTCCTTATCATATGAATCAATAATTAATTATTCACAAATAATATTACAGAATCACATTTATGACAACCAGGCCGTTCCCAGGAAAGAGGGGGCTTTCCAATAAGGATTTCTCCTTACTGGCGCGCAATTAGATGACCAAACCTCTCTTTAAACAGAACATTCTAGACATTGCCAATAATGTTATCTAATAATATTATTCAAATAATATGAATTATTGATATGATAAAGGAAAATACTGTGCAGCAACAATTATTGAAACAACAATAATATAAAATATCAACGCAACAATTATTGAATCAATAAAATGTTGAATAATAATTACTGTAACAATTATTGAGTAGTGCCTTCTTACGTAAGAATCAATAATTGGTGCAATACCGTGTGCTACTGTATTTTAACCACCGGGTATTCCAACAGTATTAACGGTAACAACTACGCCGTTATTTATAAACAACTTATACTTGTCGTTTTCTTCATCCAATCACTTTACGTTATGGGGTCCACACAAGGCTGCGCCGTCGTACGAATATTCCCCGACAGCAAGAATATTCCACGACCAAATGAATATTTCCCGACAAAATGAATATTTTATAACCACTTGCTTATTTTGCAAAATTTGCACATTTCACCCATAACCAAAGTATTATATCAAATTAACCTCTTATTATTCACAATAATATTTAGAGAAAATTTGATTTTATTCATTAATAAGCTGGGGTATTACATTGATACTGGGTCCTCCAATATCTAAACCATTCATTTCGACGATAGCTTTCCAATAGTCAGCTTCAGTAGTTGTATTACAGTTATTTATTGTACAGATTTGACATTGTTCATTACCAGAATCATTGCCAGATTCAGAAAAGAGTTCAGCTAAATCATTTTCTGAACTTGGTTCAGATTCACTGTCAGATAAACAATTAAGAATTTGATGCTGAATGTCCTCATCAAGGGACATTTCATTAAGTTTCTGTTTTAATTTTGATTTGCATTTATTAGCAATGTGCTCTGTTTTACCACATTTATAACATTGAATATTAGATTTATCTTTTCTACTACTGGTCTTTTTCTTCTTTGTAGATTTTTCAGGGGTTTTGTTCTTATAAGATCTCCTAAAAGAACGTCGTCGGTAAGGCTTAGAGGCCTTCGAATTCTGCTACCATTTAGCCTTATAGGGATACTGTAATTTTGTCTCATAAGAGAATTGGTCACAAATTTCTCCTATCACATGTCTTTTAGTGAGATTCTGTTTTTTCATTAATTGTTGAAGTTTCATATCATTGCATAATGATAATCCTTCTTCAATAATTACTGAAATCAGATGGCCATAAGAGTACTAGTCATAAGGGATACTCATACGGTCATGCTTATCTATAAGCTTTTTACGGATCTTTTCATCAAACAAAGTAGGAAGTCCATCAATGAATTTGGCTTTCCAGTGTTCACTGTTAGCATCCGATCTTTGCATAACTTTCATTAAAAAGACATCCTTATACCATCTAAAATGGGTTAAGGATGGGCAACGAAGATTTTGTAAGAGTTCTCTACTCCTATCAGTATTCATAAGTCCTGATCCAACAAAATGATGGAGAACAACTTGAACAAGGGTGTAACAAGCATCTTCTCTTTTTGTTTCCAGTTTAGTAATAGGATCAGTTTCATTCTTGTAGGATTGAAGAATTTCAGTTCTTTGTTTTTCAGTAAGTGCATTATCCCACCATCCTTTAAGAATGCCGGTAAATCCATTTACTAAGAAATGAAAGATCTGATGGTCTGTATTATCATTCTGTTTACAGACAGGTGCATACATCATGATATGATGGATGGTTTCAAAAATTTGATATTTTGTCTTACCATCAATATTCCATTCATAAATGGTTTTACCATGGTAAAATTTTTGAGAGTGAAGAAAGTCTTCCTCATATAGAATATCTTGGGGAGTAGGTCTGGGGTAATAATACCTACTAGGTCCAGATAAAGCCATTCGATTTATAGGCTTGTGACTGTAAATGGTTTTATTAATATTTTGCATTTCCTAAAAATTATTTTTGATTTCCAAAATATGAATAGGAGAAATATTATCAGAATTTTCTTCATCATTATCAGTACTATTATTACTGGTGTGTGAAGAGGGTTGTCCAGACATCATATTGATCTGAGACGTAGAAGCAGATGTAAGTTTTAAATCTTTTATTTTATTTAAAAGATTATCAATAAACTCATCATTAGATTTAGAATATTTCATTTTAAAATTGCTAACTTCTAATGGTGGTTTTATGGTTACAGGTTGAAGATCAAGCTTTGGAGGAATAACTTGACAATTATCATTAATATGATTTAATTGTTCTTCAATTCTGGTTAACTGTTTTCCTACAGTTTGAAGGAATAAATTAGTATAATTATTCTGTTCAGACAAAGGCAAAATATCTTTTATCTTGACCTCTTCTTATTGGTGTGGTATTTCAGATATATCAATATACGGATTGATGACTAAGGGTTTTAAATTCTCATTCCCAGAACTAAGTTCAAGGGACTTAGGAGGGGGATGAATGGATTGGATAATATTACCACTTGTGGTAATCCAGTCCTTTTGGATTCCAGTTAAAACATTTTGTTGATTTTCAGTGTAAAATTCTGACTTTGAAACAAGATCATAATACCACTTAGTAAATGATAAAATACACTGGTTCTTATTAAGATAAGCATAATAATTAGCTTTAATATATGCTAATTTTTCATTATCATGATTTTTAAAATACCAATTTCTAAAATTCTGGTATTTATCCTGTATGAACTCCTGGTTTAAACATTGACGAATTTTACTATTAGGAAAAAAATCCATTAACATTCAAAATTCATATCACTAGCAGTTAGGCTATAAGGTCTTCTGTTTTGAGGAGTATTTGTTTCATAGATACCATGAGGTATTTGGTTTTCAGAAATATGAATTCCCCTAATTAAGTCTTCATTTTTAATAGACTCATTACTGGGATTCTTAGACTCTTGATAAACAAATTCTAAGGGATCAGACACAGATTGTCTTAATGATTCAGGAAAATCAATATTATAAGAGACATTATTAATAGATCGACTTCGGGTAAAAAGTCTCTGAAATTTAAATAAATATTTCCATTACTGGTTTGGACAAGATCTTCTATGGATTGTCTAATTATAAGTCTGGTAGGAACGACATTAGTAATTTGTCATTGTTTCGGCAATGTAATTTCTTCCCAAGGAATCATTCTGGGAATAGCCACTTGACTACTAAAAATATTAGTGTCTATAAGAACAGTATGTCCTTGTTAACTTTGTTTTCGGATATAAGGGTTTAAAGTAGTTAAAACTTTAAGATGAATACGGAATAATATGGCAAAAGGAGGAGATCCAGGTAGATACTCATAACCATGAGATATAATTCTCATCTCTAAAACTTTTGACAAGTTATTATCAGTTAAGGCAACACTTAAATTCGGGTAAATATTGAAATAAACTGGTCCATGGGCAAGACTAGTTTCAATAGCTCCCATAAGAGAGGCTTTCCAGTTAAGACACCTACCATCTCTAAGGGTGCACTGAATACTGGTGTTTTGGCCAAGTAAACTCAAAGGTTTAAAAGCTACTTGGACAAGTCCTATATGAACATATTTATATTTTTGCAGAAAAGGATATAAATCTTCAACATGCAATAAATATAATATTTCATCATTATTCTGCAAAGGAACAACATGTTCAAAGGTTTTAATTATTATTTTACTGATAAAATTAAAGGTTCCAATTTTATAAATTGTTTCTGGTTTGATTTTATGAATGATCCATTTTTATAAGGCTTCCTTTACATCCTAATAGGCAATAAGTTCAGTTGTTTCTAAAGTAGAAGCTGAGGCATTAGCTACTGTTATCACAGATGAAGTAGAAAAATCAGTCATTCTTCAAAGTGAGCATATATACATAATTTATAAGTAATATATTCATCAATATGTCGATAAACTAAACATGGCTTTGATACAATTTATAAAATTTATATGCATAATTTAAGTCGATTTGTGATTTTTAAATTAAAATTAATTCTAATAGTTTTAGTCGTAGATAATGTATAAAAATATTATATTATGTGTAAACAATATTACAAAATATAATATTTATGATTTTAGAATATAAAATCGATTACATCAATTTTGGACTTTGAAAAATAACAAATAAACTTATATTTCAAAATGAATAAAGTGTTATTTTAGGTCTCTTGAGTTAATTAAGCAAGTAATGCAAGATCACATACTTATGCTGCTAAAAATACTTATTTCTTTTATATTTAAAAAATATATAATTTATAACATACAAAAATACAAGATCACGTACTTAACTTTTTTAAATATGTTTTGTCGGCAATGTTAATCAGACCTAATTATGTAAAACAATCACAAAACATAAATAAAACCATATATTAAGAAGCATCAAATAACATTATAAAATGTCAACTATATATGCAAATAAAAGCATAAATTTATATCAAGAATGTGCAAATGTTTCTCTTCTCGTATTATATTCATACCTACTAAGAAATTCTTCAACTGTTTATATAATTTCTCCATATTATACTGTTTGATCGATCGAATCTTCAACTAAAAGCAAAAATTAAAAAACGGTGGAGAAGATTCGGAACAAAGCTAATATTAATGGAAGAGAAATTAAAAGTGGAAGTGGGAGTGGAAAAGGAAGAGGAAATCTGAAGAGTTCAATGGAAGCTATGATTTGTATACGGAATTAAGGGGGTATATTCAATTAAAATTTTTAAAAACTTTTAAAAAATTTAAAAGTTTTGTTATATTCAATCAAGACATTTAAACAGTTTATAAAAGTTTATTGGTATTCAATTACAACTTTTTTAATGTCTTTAAAAGTTAGGTGACATTGAATTAAGATTTTTACAAAGTCTATAAAAGTATTTTAGTATTCAAAAAGTTATAAATTTTTTAGATTTCTATCAAATGGTAGAGTTTGACAGACTTTAGAAGAATAATTATAACTATCAACACATATCCAAAGTCTGACCTCATCTCTAAAGACTTCTAAATATTAAACACAAAGATGGAAATTCGTAAAGAGGGAACCAAAAAATTCGCGGTGTAATATCCAGAAAAACAATAATAAAAAAATAACAATAAAAAAATAACATTTAAATTTATATTTTAAACAATTTAATTGGACTTTGTCTTTTATTGTGTCAAACTAGTTATTTATTTTATATGTGCTAATAAGTGTAAATATGTGAATGATAAATTAATTTGGTAAAATTTGAGCCTTAAAACTAATTGATTTTAATTTGTATGTGAATAAAATTAAATCATATTATAATTAAGAGAATTAACAAGATATATTAATAAGTAAATAAATAACTAAAGACATAATCTGTCTCGCGGTACGTATAATCGAGAAAAGAGAAAAAAGGCACAATAAATTAGTAAATAATAAAGCGGCCGTTCGAAAGCTTCCAATAGAAAAATGAAATAAATTTGTTTAATAAAAGTGAGATAAAATCATAAAATTCTCATATCAATTGTGAAGATTATGTATGTATATATATTTAAATTTTTTGTCTTATTATTAATTATACTGTATGATTTGGTAAAAGGAGAGATATATATATATATATATATATATATATATATATATATATATATATATATATATATATATAGTAATAAAGCAATCAATATGGTATTGAATCACACGCTCACACAAGAGTGTGGATTTTGTTTTCTGCGAAGAAAATAAAATAAAAATATGGAGCCAATAATTGAATGATCAGAAGCCATGTAATAAATATATTATAATATATATGTATTCTAATGTTTAAATAAAATAATATTGTCATAACTTAAAATTTTTGTATAATATATTTTTTGAAAGTTGTTATCATAAGCAGTGGATTATTATTTATAATATATGCACTAAATGTAAGACCCCAACTTTTATAAATAAAGATGAATTTTCTATAGATATCATTTTGAATATTATGGAGTTAATTTGATATAATGTTATAGTTGTGGGTAATATTTATAAATTTTGCAAAGTACGCAAGTTGTTATATAATATTCGATTGGTCGGGGAATATTCGTTTTAACAGGGAATATTCGTACAACGACACAATCATTGGTGGACCCCACAACAGAATTATTGTCGGATTGAGAAAACGACAAAAATATTTTATTAAAAATAACGGCGTAAATTTTACCATTGTTACTGTTGAACTACTCGGTAGTAAAAGTACAGTAATACGTGTGGTTGCATAGTAGCACACGATATTGATTATTAATGCTTATGTGAGAAGTCACTCAGTTTGATTCAATTATTGTCAGTTAATAATATGAATTATTTAGCGATAATGACGTTTTGTTTTATTCGTATTATTAACGTAATAAAATAGAAACATCTTTTTATATAAAACAGAATACTTTATTAAAGTTATTCTATAAATAGAATATATTATATTTTATTTAAACGATTTTTCTTTAAATATGGACCGTCAGATTAAAGTAATCAATCTGGACCGTTTATGGATTAGTTACTATGCATTCTATTTTTCTATAAATAGCAGCTCATTCCTTCATTATTTCTTACGAATTCACTGAACTCTAGAGAGAGAAACTATAGAGAGAAACTATAGAGAGAGAGAAGAAGAGCATTCTGCTACTTAACTACTTCCTTATTTCAGCTCGTCTTTAAAACGGTAAGGGGTGTTATTCTTTCTTATTCATGAAGAGAACTGTTGTTATTCCATTTCTTATTATTCTGTTGGAATAACCTGTATACGTGGTCTACCCTATACTTGGTGACATTCTTCTATTATTCTGTTGGAACATCCTGTCTGTGTGTTTTACACTGGACCTGGTTCCGTTTTTATTATTATTCTGTTGGAACATCTTGTCTGTGTGTTTTACACCGGACCTGGTTCCGTTTTTATTATTATTCTGTTGGAACATCCTGTCTGTGTATTTTACACCGGACCTGGTTCCATTATTTATTATTCTGTCGGAATATCCTGTCTGTGTGTTTTACACCGGACCTGGTTCCATTATTTATTATTCTGTCGGAATATCCTGTCTGTGTGTTTACGCTGGACCTGGTTCCATTATTTATTATTCTGTTGGAATAACCTGTCTGTGCGGTCTATCGCATGCATGGTGATTTCTTTTGTTATTCCATTCTTTATTGTACTCAGTTGGTTAAGTTTTGACTTCTATACTTCATGAAATTTGTGAAATATCCTTGATAATTGCGGTTCATCCAGTATCTTTTCATGAAAATATTCTTCTAAGTATTCTTGAATTTTACTCCACAAAGCAATATCATGTTGACAATTTGGACGTTGTTAATTCTTGGATAAATTAATTCTTGAACTTGTTTTATTGAATTCTTATATCATTGTCATCATCCTCATGTTTATATTATGTTGAAAGTCATCTGTGGCCTGTAGTGCATAGATGGACTTGGTATGATTATGACCAGGGATTATTCGGTGTAATCATGACCGTAATGTTACAAATGATGTGGTAAAAGTTCTCATTGGCCCGTAGTGCATTGATGGACAGTTGTTGGCATGATCATGACCATTAATGAATATACGAATATCCTTGGCCGTAGTGCAGGGGTGATTCGATGATGTGAATTATTTTATTAAGCTGAGTCTCAGCGATCACAGTGTTGGAAAATCTTTTAAATCATAAAAGATAGTAGAGTTTATTTTCTACTTGACTCTTTTAATGGATTGCTTGTTCCGCTGCAGTTAAACTTGATGTCTGTTATATTTTATCAGTTTAACATTGTTGAAGGCTAATGATAATTTATTCTGCATTATCTTAGTCATAATATTTTTACTGGGCTAGTTGAGCTCACCCTTTCTTTCACTGTTCTCTTCAGGAAATGAGAACGTAGCTGGGGCAAGTCGGGGAACGGAGTGATGGTCCGAATGATAGTATTAGTTAGTAGTCCTCACTATTCTATGTAATGGTGTGTTAATAAATGTAATGAGGACTCCTTTTGAGTATGAATACTCTCTAGAAGATAATATTTGTATTCAAACTCACAGTTTATGTTTTGTCGTATTGTACACGACAGTTGTATTAGTAAGTTGTATTTGTATTTTGTACTATGTATCTGACGACCCAAGATGGGTGATGTATACCTAATTTTGGGGGCGTCATAGTTGGTATCAGAGCTTAGGGATATGATCCCTGGCTAGGATGTGAGAATAAAACTAGGAGGGGAGAGACGGGGAATTCCTTCGCTAGTATGACCTACCTAAGTTTATTTGGTATTTAATTGGTCGGTCAAAGTATATGGATAATATGTTATATGTTAATTAACCCTTGTTTTGTTGCAGTATTTGCAAATGGCATCCGAAAATGTTGAGATAAACAATGAAGCACATGAGACCATTGAATCACCAACGATCAATGCTCAGGGTAATGTGCAACCAGAGGACAATAATCCTTATGAAAATAATAACACCGATGAAATGGTGAATGATGGGATGGTCAGAGACTTTATGCAATTCATACAACAACAAAATAACTCTCGGACGGTCACCGCTAAGCAGTTCAAGGAGCAATTCATGCAACAACGGGCGAGAGCGGCTCCTATCCAAAATGAAGGAGGAAACAATGACAACCCACGGTTGGTCACCGCTAAGCAATTTAAGGAGCTAGGACCACCGGAGTTTTTGAGAAAGCCAGAACCACTTAAGGCGGAGACGTGGTTAAAGTAGATTACCAAGATATTTGATGTCTTGGGATGCTCCGAGGAGCAAAAGGTTCCCTTTGCCACTTTTATGTTGCGTGAAGAGGCAGATTACTGGTGGGAATCGATTAAACGTACTCAACCTGCCGCACTGAAGATGTCTTGGGAGAAGTTTCAAGAGCTGTTCAATGACAAATACTTTCCCGAAAGTGTTCGTCACATGAAGGAGGTGGATTTCATCAAATTGGAGCAGAATAATATGACCGTGTCGCAGTACGAGGCAAAATTTGTGGAGTTATCCCGGTTTGCGTCCCACCTGGTGGATAATGAAGAAAGAATGACGCGGATGTTTTTAAGAGGTTTGAAGCCGGAGATACGTCAACATCTTGTTTCTCATAAATTGTGTTTGTATTCAGATGTTGTAAATAGGGCTCAGTTGGTGGAGCGCGATAACGAGACAACGCAACCAAAAGAGAGCAGCCGGTAAAATGATAATACCAGTGAGAGCAGTCATCGAAGCGGTGACAACAAGCGTGGAGGGAATCAACAGGCCAGAAATGGTAACCACTTCGGTGGTAATCAGGGCCAAAATAATAAGAATGAGCATTTCAAGAAGAGGAGATTCAACAATGATGGAAAGACGTCAGCACCAGCACCTGTCGTTAAGGAAGGAGAACGACCACCTATCATATGTTTCAAATGCGGAGGGGAGGGGCACATCAGTCCAAACTGCGCGATGCCGTCCAAACCATGTTATAATTATGGAAGAGAAGGTCATTTAGCCCGGTTTTGTCGTTTACCGAAGACAAATTCAGCTAGGATGGAGGCACCAAAGGCCGTCCCAGAAAAGTCAAAACCGGTTGTGCAAGGGAGAGCGTTTGTTGTGAACTCCCAGAAAGCAAGGAACCCGAATGAGGTCATCACGGGTAAGCTTATCATAAACTCTAACGAAGTCTATACTTTATTTGATACCGGTTCTACCCATTCTTTTATTTCTCCTACTTGCGCTCATCGATTAAATTTGATTCCGGAGAAATTAGACTTTGACTTAGCTGTTGAAACTCCATTGGGAGAAACCTTCATTACATCCACGGTTTATAAGTCTTGTTTGGTTCAAGTTGGTACCCACACATTACCTGTCGATCTGATTTCGTTAAAAATACTTCCATTTGACGTGATTCTAGGGATTGATTGGTTAACTACTCATCATGTAAAAATTGATTGTTTTCGTAAGGTTGTTAGCTTTCATATTCCTAATCGACCTATTATGCGAATTCAAGCAACCAAACCATTAAAATCAATCGCTGTCATCTCAAGCCATAAAGCTATTCGTTTATTGAAAAACGGATGTCAAGCTTTCTTAGCTCATGTCACAGATCTAAACAAAAATACGTCAGCTTTGAATGATATTTCTGTTGTTAATAAATTTCATGACGTATTTTCCGAAGAACTTCCTGGCCTACCCCCAGAGCGTGAAATTGAATTTTGTATCGACCTTGAACCCGGTACAAAACCCATTTCCAAAGCCCCATATCGAATGGCTCCTATTGAACTTCAGGAGTTAAAGACCCAACTGCAGGAATTGTTAGACATTGGTTTTATTCGTCCTAGTACTTCTCCTTAGGGTGCTCCTGTTCTGTTCGTGAAGAAGAAAGATGGAAGTATGCGACTTTGTATTGATTATCGGGAGTTGAATCATGTCACCATCAAAAATAGGTACCCATTGCCACGTATTGATGACCTGTTTGACCAGTTGCAAGGAGCACAATTCTTTTCAAAGATTGATCTTCGTTCTGGATATCATCAGCTGAAGGTTAGAACTGAGGATATTCCAAAGACTGCCTTCAGAACTCGGTATGGGCATTATGAATTCTTAGTTATGTCTTTTGGATTGACTAATGCTCCTGCTGCCTTCATGGATATGATGAACAGGGTATTCAAGGAATATTTGGATCACTTTGTGGTCGTCTTTATCGATGACATCCTTGTTTATTCCAAAAGCCGTGAAGATCATGAGCAACACTTGAGGCTGGTACTCCAAAAGCTTCGTGAATACAAACTTTATGCCAAGTTGAAGAAATGCGAGTTCTGGCTGGAAGAGGTAGCATTCCTTGGGCACGTAGTATCAAGTCGTGGAATATCTGTTGACCCGGCAAAGATTGAAGCTATTCAAAGCTGGGAGCAACCTAAATCAGTGACCGAGGTACGTAGCTTTCTTGGTTTAGCTGGTTATTATCGGAGATTTGTGGAAGGATTTTCTCGAATCGCTACTCCATTAACTCAGCTGACTCGGAAAGATACAAAGTTCGGTTGGAGCGAAGAATGTGAGCAGAGTTTTCAAAAACTCAAGAGGAGACTCATTTCAGCACCTGTTCTAATAATACCATCTGGCTCGGAGGGATTTGTCATCTACAGTGATGCTTCGAGCAAAGGGTTGGGATGCGTTCTCATGCAACATGGAAAAGTCATAGCCTATGCATCAAGACAACTCAAGGAATATGAGAGGAATTATCCTACTCATGATCTAGAGTTGGCAGCTGTTGTCTTTGCACTTAAAATTTTGAGGCATTACTTGTATGGGGAGAAGGTGGAGATCTTTACGGATCATAAAAGCCTCAAATATTTCTTCACTCAAAAGGAACTCAACATGCGACAACGACGTTGGCTTGAACTGTTGAAAGATTATGATCATACCATTCAATATCATCCTGAAAAAGCGAACGTGGTAGCTGACGCATTGAGTAGAAGATCATATGCAAGTATGAGTACGATATTGTCAACACAAAGACCCATTTTGCATGATTTGCAAAGGATGGAGATAGAGTTAAAGACTCCAGGGACCCATGTGATGATGACGAATATACGAGTAGAACCGACTTTAATCGATAAAGTTAAAGCTGCTCAAGCTACAAACCTGGAGCTGATGCGTATGAGGAAGAAAGTGCAAGAAGGTGCTATGCCGGAAGCAAGAATCGATGAAGAAGGAATACTTCGAGTCAACTCCAGACTTTGTGTTCCTAACAACCCTAATTTAAAGTATGAAATCATGATGGAGGCGCACAACACACCGTTTGCAATCCATCCTGGAAGTACCAAAATGTATCATGATCTTCGTCATACATTTTGGTGGAGCAATATGAAGAGAGAGATAGCGTTGTTTATCTCAAGGTGTCTAACTTGTCAACGAGTCAAAGCGGAGCATCAAGTACCAAAAGGTCCATTACAACCACTTAAAATTCCAGAATGGAAGTGGGAGCACATTACCATGGATTTCGTTACCGGTCTTCCTAGGGTTTCTCAAGGTATTGATGCGATTTGGGTCATTGTTGATAGATTGACCAAGTCTGCTCATTTCTTACCGATACGAGAAACTTATACACTTGAACGTCTTGCTCGTATGTACATAAATGAGATTGTAAGACTGCATGGTATGCCAGTATCCATAGTTTCTGACCGAGACCCAAGATTCACTTCACGATTTTGGGTTAGTTTACAAAAAGCTATGGGCACGGAGTTACGATTTAGTTCAGCATATCATCCTCAGACGGACGGACAATCAGAGAGGACTATTCAAACTCTTGAAGATCTATTAAGACTCTGTGTCTTTGACTTCAAGGGAAGTTGGGACAAGTTCTTACCATTGGTGGAGTTTTCCTACAACAACAGTTATCAAGCAAGTATTGGCATGGCTCCATTCGAAGCATTGTATGGAAGAAAATGTCGTTCTCCAGTATGCTGGGATGAGGTAGGTGAAGCAACGTTGTTGGGACCGGAGTTGGTTCGTATGACTACAGAAAAGATTCAAACGATTCGACAACGTATAAAAACCTCACAAGATCGACAAAAGAGTTATGCTGATCTTCATCGAAAGGACGTGGAATTTGATGTAGGAGATCATGTGTTCTTACGTGTTGCTCTATGGAAAGGAGTTACGAGATTTGGAAAGAGAGGAAAGCTCAATCCTCGATTCATCGGTCCATTTTTAATCCTCGATCGAGTAGGAACTGTGGCTTATAGACTCGCTTTACCGCCAAGTATGTCTCGTGTTCATAACGTTTTTCACATATCCATGTTACGCAAATATGTGGAAGACCCGAACCACATTATTGAGTTAGAACCGGATGAAATAGCGGAAGATTTGACGTATGAAGAAGTTCCTGTTCAAATCTTGGATAAGAAGGAACATATTCTACGCTCCAAGGTTATACCTCAAGTCAAAGTTTTGTGGAGAAACCACGACGTTGAGGAAATGACTTGGGAGTTAGAATCTGAAATGAAATCAAGGTATCCTTACCTCTTCGACATACCAGGTACGTACCCTAATTTCGAGGGCTAAATTTCATAAGAAGGGGAGGTTGTAAGACCCCAACTTTTATAAATAAAGATGAATTTTCTATAGATATCATTTTAAATATTATGGAGTTAATTTGATGTAATGTTATAGTTGTGGGTAATATTTATAAATTTTGCAAAGTACGCAAGTTGTTATATAATATTCGATTGATCGGGGAATATTCGTTTTAACAGGGAATATTCGTACAACGACACAATCATTGGTGGACCCCACAACAGAATTATTGTCGGATTGAGAAAACGACAAAAATATTTTATTAAAAATAACGGCGTAAATTTTACCATTGTTACTGTTGAACTACTCGGTAGTAAAAGTACAGTAATACGTGTGGTTGCATAGTAGCACACGATATTGATTATTAATGCTTATGTGAGAAGTCACTCAGTTTGATTCAATTATTGTCAGTTAATAATATGAATTATTTAGCGATAATGACGTTTTGTTTTATTCGTATTATTAACGTAATAAAATAGAAACATCTTTTTATATAAAACAGAATACTTTATTAAAGTTATTCTATAAATAGAATATATTATATTTTATTTAAACGATTTTTCTTTAAATATGGACCGTCAGATTAAAGTAATCAATCTGGACCGTTTATGGATTAGTTACTATGCATTCTATTTTTCTATAAATAGCAGCTCATTCCTTCATTATTTCTTACGAATTCACTGAACTCTAGAGAGAGAAACTATAGAGAGAAACTATAGAGAGAGAGAAGAAGAGCATTCTGCTACTTAACTACTTCCTTATTTCAGCTCGTCTTTAAAACGGTAAGGGGTGTTATTCTTTCTTATTCATGAAGAGAACTGTTGTTATTCCATTTCTTATTATTCTGTTGGAATAACCTGTATACGTGGTCTACCCTATACTTGGTGACATTCTTCTATTATTCTGTTGGAACATCCTGTCTGTGTGTTTTACACTGGACCTGGTTCCGTTTTTATTATTATTCTGTTGGAACATCTTGTCTGTGTGTTTTACACCGGACCTGGTTCCGTTTTTATTATTATTCTGTTGGAACATCCTGTCTGTGTATTTTACACCGGACCTGGTTCCATTATTTATTATTCTGTCGGAATATCCTGTCTGTGTGTTTTACACCGGACCTGGTTCCATTATTTATTATTCTGTCGGAATATCCTGTCTGTGTGTTTACGCTGGACCTGGTTCCATTATTTATTATTCTGTTGGAATAACCTGTCTGTGCGGTCTATCGCATGCATGGTGATTTCTTTTGTTATTCCATTCTTTATTGTACTCAGTTGGTTAAGTTTTGACTTCTATACTTCATGAAATTTGTGAAATATCCTTGATAATTGCGGTTCATCCAGTATCTTTTCATGAAAATATTCTTCTAAGTATTCTTGAATTTTACTCCACAAAGCAATATCATGTTGACAATTTGGACGTTGTTAATTATTGGATAAATTAATTCTTGAACTTGTTTTATTGAATTCTTATATCATTGTCATCATCCTCATGTTTATATTATGTTGAAAGTCATCTGTGGCCTGTAGTGCATAGATGGACTTGGTATGATTATGACCAGGGATTATTAATGTTACAAATGATGTGGTAAAAGTTCTCATTGGCCCGTAGTGCATTGATTGACAGTTGTTGGCATGATCATGACCATTAATGAATATACGAATATCCTTGGCCGTAGTGCAGGGGTGATTCGATGATGTGAATTATTTTATTAAGCTGAGTCTCAGCGATCACAGTGTTGGAAAATCTTTTAAATCATAAAAGATAGTAGAGTTTATTTTTTACTTGACTCTTTTAATGGATTGCTTGTTCCACTGCAGTTAAACTTGATGTCTGTTATATTTTATCAGTTTAACATTGTTGAAGGCTAATGATAATTTATTCTGCATTATCTTATTCATAATATTTCTTACTGGGCTAGTTGAGCTCACCCTTTCTTTCACTGTTCTCTTCAGGAAATGAGAACGTAGCTGGGGCAAGTCGGGGAACGGAGTGATGGTCCGAATGATAGTATTAGTTAGTAGTCCTCACTATTCTATATAATGGTGTGTTAATAAATGTAATGAGGACTCCTTTTGAGTATGAATACTCTCTAGAAGATAATATTTGTATTCAAACTCACAGTTTATGTTTTGTCGTATTGTACACGACAGTTGTATTAGTAAGTTGTATTTGTATTTTGTACTATGTATCTGACGACCCAAGATGGGTGATGTATACCTAATTTTGGGGGCGTCACACTAAAAATATAATAAATAATTTAACTATGTAACAAAATTTTAATCTTAAATATAATAATCTTTCGATTTTATATATTAGAAGTATACAAAAGTCTATCATAATTTTGATAAAAAATTTATAAAAATTTGTTACTTATTTCATGGAGTCAATAAAAGTTATTTTAAAAAAATCTTTAAAAATTTTAAAAGTCATTAAAATTCACAAATTCTACAAAAGTTTATCACTTAATTTTTTTTTTTTAAATCTCAATTGGAGGCTAAGTTTTCCAATTAAAAGGATCGTCATATGAAAGTATTGATTCAATAATTTATAATTTTGATAATAATATTATTTAAAATTAAGTTAAAACACATTAAAATTTAAAAATATTTTAAATTAACTTCAAAAATTATATAATTCCAAACAAAGAGGATGTAAGTTAATATTTAGTTAATTTTATAATTAAAAAGAAGACAATTTTTGTGAACATAATTCTATACGTAGAAAATTAAAATAAAATGAACATGAAAATAACCTAAAGTTTAATAGGCTACAATCCGGATTGTTTGGGTTCCCCTCTCCCGTTCCCCCGTTCCCCCGTGTCTCTTTCTTTCCGTGCGTTTGCTGTGTTCTTCCGGTGAACACGTTCACCCTACCAATCAATGCAACGCCACCCTCTGCTCTGTATACCCTTTGGAAGAAGGAGAAGAAGAAGCTCAACAACTTCATCAATGGCTTCTAGTAGCTGCAACGATTCATGAACTCTCTCCTCGTCCGAAATGGTAAAGCCCCTCAAAACCCAATTTCTCTTTTACCTCCATAGGCTTTATCCTGTATTGGGTTCTCATTCTTTCCTCAATTTTTCATCTCAACCCGATTTTGTATCTGAAATCTGCTCCGCAACATTAGTGTATAAGGTTTGTCACATCTTAAGCCAGTCTCAATGGCACTCAAGCTCAGAACTCAATCGTTTGAGCCCTAATCTCAATCCCCATCACGTTTCCAAGATTATTGACGCCCATAAAAGCACTGATTCTGTTTTGACATTCTTTTATTGGGTCTGTAAGAGGCCTTTCTACAAACATGACAGGAACTGTTTTGTGGCCATGTTAAATAGGCTCATCCGTGATCGGCACTTTGAGCCCACGGATCATGTTAGGATTTTGATGATCAAATCGTGTAAAAATGAGGAAGAAATGAAATGGGTTGTTGAGTATTTGAATGAAATTAGCAAGAAAGGTCTTGGGTTTAGTTTGTATAGCTGTAATACTTTGTTGATTCAATTAGGTAAGTTTGATATGGTTGTGGCTGCTCAAAGTTTCTATCAGCAAATGTTGAGTAGTGGGATCCAACCGAGTTTATTGACACTAAATACAATGATTAATATATTGTGCAAAAGGGGGATGATTCAAGAGGCTGAGTTTTTTCTAAGTAAGATCTATCAGAATGATTGGAACCCGGATGTGTTTACATATACATCTCTAATTCTCGGTTATTGTAGGAACAGGAACTTAGATGCAGCATTTCGAGTTTTTTATAAGATGGTGAAGGAAGGGTGTGATCCGAATTCGGCAACCTATTCCACTCTTATAAACGGGCTTTGCAATGAGTTGAGGGTGGATGAGGCACTGAACATGCTTGAAGAAATGTTTGAGAAACAAATTGAACCTACAGTACAAACATACACAGTCCCAATTACTTCGTTATGTGTGATTGGACGTGTGAAGGAAGCGCTTGATCTTGTATCCCGCATGGGGAGGAGGGGTTGTTTGCCGAATGTGCAAACTTACACAGCTCTAATAAGTGGGTTGTCTCGATCAGGGAAATTTGAGGTGGCAATCGGATTTTACAACAAGATGTTGAGGGTTGGCTTGGTTCCGAATAAAGTTACGTACAATGTCTTGATAAACGAGTTATGTACAGCAGGGAGATTCAGTGAAGCTCTAAATATTTTCGATTGGATGGAGAGACATGGTAGCTTGCCAAATACTGAGACCTACAATGAAATTATGAAAGTCCTGTGCATAGTTGGACAAATAGAAAAGGCTATGGTACTTTTCAATAAAATGCTGAAGGTGGGTCTGCCACCAACAGTTGTTACATATAACACGCTCATTAGCAGATACCTAAAATCTGGTAATTTGAATAATGCTTTGAGAATACTGGAATTGATGAAGGAGAATGGATGTGAACCAGATGAGTGGACATATTCTGAACTTATTTCAGGGTTCAGCAAGGCAGGTAAGCTTGATTCAGCTTTAAATTATTTCCAAGAAATGATAGGACGGAATTTGAGGCCGAATCAGGTCAGTTATACAGCTCTGATAGATGGTCACTGTAAGAAAGGAAAATTCGATGATGCGATGTCATTACTTGAGAAGATGGAAGCAGATGGTTGCAGTCCAAACACTGAAACTTACAATGCTTTTATAAATGCTTTCGCCAAAGAAAATAGGTTTGATGAAGCAGACAGACTATGTGCTAAGATGGCAGAGATAGGGTTGCTGCCAAATGTCATCACCTACACAAGTTTGATTAATGGGCTTTGTCGGAATGGTGGAACACATCATGCATTCAAGATTTTCCACGATATGGTAGAAAGAAATTGCTTGCCTAATTTGTACACTTATAGTTCCCTCATCCACGGGTTATGTCTAGAAGGCCAGGCTGATCGTGCAGAGCTTTTAATTGAGGAAATACAGAGAAAAGGATTGGCTCCTGATCATGTGGTGTATACCTCATTAATTGATGGATTTGTAATGTTGGACAGGCTAGATCATGCATTTTTCCTTCTTCGACGGATGGTTGATGTGGGCTGCAAACCCAATTATCGAACTTATAATGTCTTGTTGAAAGGGTTGCAAAAGGAATGTCAGTCTGTTGTGAAAAAGGTTGCAGTCCAACATGAAGCAGTCTACAGTTTCAGTCCAGATAACAAGGATATTAGCTTTAAAGTCGTATGTAAGCTGTTAGTTAGAATGTCAGCGAATGGTTGTGAACCCACTGTTGATACCTACAGTACTCTTGTCGCTGGTCTGTGTAGAGAAGGAAAAATTAGCGAGGCACACCTGTTGGTTAAAAATATGGAAGACAAAGGCTTATGCCCTAATAAAGAGATCTATTACTCTCTCTTAGGTGCTCATTGTAGAAATCTGAGAGTGGACACTGCGTTAGAAATTTTTAACTTAATGGTAAAGAAAGACTTTACACCTCATTTATCAAGTTATCAAGTGCTTATTTGTGCTCTCTGCAAAGCAAATCGAGTTGAAGAAGCGCTAGTTGTGTTTGAGAACATGTTTGAAACACAATGGAATGCTGATGAGGTTGTTTGGACAATATTAATTGATGGGTTGTTGAAGCAGGGGGAAGTAGATGTATGCATGAAGTTTCTTCACAAAATGGAAAGCAAGAACTGTGCTCCTAGTTCCCAATCGTATGGAATATTGACAAGAGAGTTGTCGCAAGTAGACAAATGTTTTGATACAAATCAGGTTGCTGATAAAAAAAATTGAGTCATCTAATAAGCAATGATGCATCAAGTCGAGGTTTCTTTTGATTAATGAAGACATACATGTGGTGTTTCCCCTCCAGAACCCATTGAGCCTACATTAGATGGCATCAGAATTCCACTGAGTGGGAAAATGTTTTGATACACATCAGCTTGCAGATAAATTGAGATGTCTGAGCTATGATACATCAAGTTTAGGTTTCCCTTGATTATTTGAGTTATACAAATGTGGGTGTTGACCATCCAGACTCTGTTGGGCCTCCTTTTGATGGCCTCTTATACCTGCCAAATGGAATGACCTTCACCCTACCTGTAAATCAAATGTTGAGCTGCAGTTAATTCACACCTACATCAACCAATAAAAGTGAGCATATGGTGCCTTTCTCTTGTTCAGCTTATACTTCGCATGTTTGATTTTCCCTTTTCAGATGTTCAGTAGAAGAAATGTCGTATAAATTTTGATGGCCTCTTTTTGTTATAGAACTGCTCCAGTACGTCGAACTTTATGCCTCTGATTATGGATTTTGCTAATAACGAGGGAACTAGCTTTTAGCCTACAAGCGGAAGCCAGTCATTTTCAGGTATAAGAATTTTTTTCCCCAATAAATACTTTTGTAGTAAGATGTTTAGTTCTCTCTGAACTTTGTTCAGGAGTTTACATTACCAATTTGTGTCTGCAAACAGAATATAACCTCTGTTTGAAGAGTTATTGGTGTCAAAAGAATTCTTTATCATTTTCTTGGGAACTTAATCTAGTCAATGTGCTAATTCAGATTATTTTGCCAATATGCAATACTGATATTTGATTCATTGATGCTAGAATCTGTGTGAGGCTTAAGTGGGAACCTTTTCTGTGATTTATTCCAAAACAATCAATACACCTTCTTTACTAGTAAAGGACATGGGACTCTGTCCTCTACAATTATGTTGATAAAGTAGTAATTAATAGTATTCAAAACTGTTAGGGAGGCTCTTGAATATATGACATAAAGTTGAGATCACTGCACAGCAATTCACTGATAAATTGATGGCCATTGAATTAGTAAATTATGATGAAAATTTTGGGTTAGACAATTAATACATTCAATAGAGAGGCTAGCATGCTGAGAATCTCATATATAATATTTGGAAAGTTTCTATTCATGTATATTGTCAAGATGAGAGCGCTTAGTTTGATGTGGTACGTGGAACGAAATCAGAAACAGAAATCGTCACTTTTCGTGGTACATAGTACGGTGGGGGTAAGTTTCTTTGAATCGCTTAGTTGGTACAAAATACGTTTATTCGGAACGTGGTACACTGACAATAGAAAAACAATTAGTTACTTCCAATGATCATTACCTGTCAAGAAAGCTTGAAATGAAATTGTGATCTTGTTAACCGCAATACAAAAACAATTAGTTGCTTCCAATGATTACTACCTGACGAGAATACTTGAATGAAATTGTGATCTTGTTAACCGCAATACCACATTAGTGGTTTACGATCTTAATACTGATGGATTAGTGATCACATGTACTGTATGAAATGATTGGTGATTATCATGCAATCAATTATGTTAATGCGGTAGTTTGTCTGGATTTATTGGCTGTTATACCTATATGTATTTTGGTTGCAGTTGATGAAAATTTGCTACGGTATTCAATGACAGATGATTATCATATCATGCAATCAAATTATTTTAATGCTTAAGTTGCTGAATTTGTTGGGTACTAATAATATATGTATTCTAAATTGTTTTCATATTGATACTAGTGTTCACCACTTCACCCAGGAGATTATTATACAAGGGGCTTCTAGATTTCTGCTGACACTGCTAGCACATCAATTTGGAAGAAGCTCAAAAGTATTTTCCTTGCACTGTAGCGAGTATCTGCTACAGAATTGCTAGTTACCACTGTTTTCTCGTTGTGAAGGGAGTATCTGCTACATAATTGCTCAAAAGTATTTGTTTGGCTTTATGTTTTAGTAGGAATCATCTAGTAGTTTTTAACGGCGGTGCTAGTCAATTATGTGAAAACAAAAGGGTCGTTTCTGCAGTGTCTTGTTCCGGAAGCTGGCAGATGATACCTTTGATCTCCAGAAGCCACCAATGGAGAAACCATCCTCTCCTCTTATTTTTTTGGTACAAGAAAATTGATGGAAAACTCCATTGTTCAAATTGAAACTTTACAATGTTCACAAAAAAGGCTTGACTTTTCATATATTTTTCTGTCTTTTTCTCTTTGGTAAATAGCAAGACATGCTTGGCTGCTGCTACTTTTGGATGGAAATGGGAAAGACCGAATTTGGAGTACATGAGAAAACATGCCTCATTTGAAATCCATAAATTATAAAATAACTGCAAGTCAATCCGGACTAGCAGTGTCAAATTTATACGAAGTCCACAGACTAAATACAAAAAAAAAACTTTGATTTTATCTTAGGAGTCCACGCAGATAGCTGCATTGTGATTCTCTTTTCCTCTCATTTTCTGTATAAGATACAAGTGATATATACCCTTAAAATTTCTGTTTCATATTGTTAGTTCTATCATTTTGTGTAATTAATTAGTACTCACATAATATATGCAAATATCTCATTTCACATTAACGAAGTTTACTATTTACTAATTTAGAAATTATTCGCTTGAAGAAAATTAATTGTCAATACCACTACATATTGTAACAATCTGCATTGCTCATAAATCAGACTTCTCACGTTCAACGTTTTCAAGTGGTTATTAATCTCTCTACACACAAAAGATGGTAAACGGGTAAGGTATTAAAAATTGATAAAAGAAAAAGAAGAGGTTGAATTGAATTTAGCTAGGTTTGGTCTATTTCCTCCAAATATTCATTCTAATTCTTGTCATTTTCTTCACACCGTTATCTCTCCCGTCTAAACTACACTGAAAGAGAAACATGGAGAACGAAAAAGATGAATAAAAACATCATCATGATCTCTCTTATACCAACCAAAAGCATTACCCATCTAAACCAATATATATATATATATATATATGCAGTACCGTCCATCTTTTAAGTAGCCTAAAGGCCAAGTTTACACGACATTACCTAACCATTTATTCCCACAGACAATCTTCCAAATGCTACTCTCCATTTCTTTTGGACATATACTCTCACCCTTTTCCTCCCTTCAAAATGTCCCTTTGCTTTCATGGACACCAACTCAGCTTACCTTATATTAGAATTCAAACTTTTCTTCTTGGATTTAGTTCCAGAGTGGCCGATTCTCCTGTTCAAGAATCAATTAGGGTGGCTGAAAATCACCAGTTAATTGCCAACAGAAACTCATTCTTCTCCTATATAAGCACATTACATTGTGGTACCTCTTCAAACTCCCAAAAAGTTACAATTAGTCTTACCAACCACTCAAGCTCTCCTCCTGTTAGTTCTGCAGCATTCTACGCTATTACAGCTTTCGACTCCATGGGAGGGCAAAGTGGTGATCCAACTGTTGTCAGCACCTCGATTGCTCTCCTACAAGAAAGATTCAGAAAGTTGCAAAAGATGAAGGAGAAGAGAGAAAAAGATGTTTTAACCATGTTTTCGGAATCTGAGCAGATTATGCCTGTCACGTCTTTTGAGCCTGTCAGGATGTCCTTTCAAAACGATACAATTTTTCCATCTAGACCACCTCATCAAGATTCACTCTCTCTTGGACTCGACTTCTACAGTAAACATGCAAAATCTCAATCCATGAAGACCTCACCCTCTACAAAATTATGGTCCAGTGGTGCAGCAGCAACTGTGAGCCCATCGTATACTTCGGAGAGACCTGACGTTGATACTTCACTCCATCTGTAGACAGACAATCTAATATTTCTATGTTTCAGTTTCCTACTGAGCCTTTTATTTTCTTCTGTACTTACTGTAAGAAAAGGAAGAGGAATAAGAAGGAAAAACTATTGTTTATAGATATTCTCATCAACTTTGTCTTTGCCAATTACAGGGTCTTGAGAGAAGCTACCGTTTGGACCCCCCTGATAAAATTTCTCATCATCACTCTGTTCTGAATTTTCATCATCTCTCCATTTCCTTTTCCAAATTCTGGGGATCATGCGAGTGATCTCTTTGGTCTCTGTCGTTGAATCATGATCTATCCGTGTAAATCGGACGGCTCTAACCTTTCTACAATTTCCTGCCAATATCTGCAGCACAGAATAGAAGACCACAAACAAATTTAGTTCTATAACAGCTACCAAATCATGCCTTAATGCAAATAAAATAAAATAAATAAATAAAGGAAGGAAGAAGAAAAAAAGGTTCTATCAAACACTGAAAGGGGAAATATTAATGGAAAACCAAGCATCAAGCAATGACGACAGATAGAGGCTTTGTCATATACAATAGCCGAGGAATGACATGTATGAATTTGTCACGACTATTTTTTGCCATGAACTAAATTTTGTATGTGGAAATTTGAAAAGTTAGATACCAAAGACAAACAAAACTTCCTACAGAAACCTTGAATAGAAGAAGGCTTGGATAATTTTGCAGCACAAATTGTTTTTCATTTAAAAATTCCACATATTTCTATTTATAAGTAAAAATTCTACACAATTAATGGATTAAGAGCATGTGCTTTGGAGTTACAGTTAACAGTGAACTATACTCTGAATTAGTATAATAGACATTGTCAGGAAGGCTTCAGTGTCTAAAACTATATTCACAACCAGAGAAATAGATAAATCAAATCTCGGAATGCAATAATGTGCTCAACCTATCTAAGTACTTCTAGTAAAGAATTTAGTGTATCATGCGGAGACTTCAATTATGGGTTCATTCCCTCTTCCAAGAGTTGCTCGTGAAAACCGCAGCTATCTATCAGTCGATAAACTAGAAGGGCCATTCAATCCTGCTTGAGCTTGACCTTTGGCTTTGTTTTGTGGGCGTATGATAAATATGATAAATCCGACGCAAGAGACAGAAAGTCCGGGACCTCAAACTATGGGCATATCAGTTATTTATCCAACGTAAGGTGTAAGGAAGGCGTATGAGCAAAAATAGCCCAAAAGAGGAGTGAAACAAGAAGAAAATTTTGGGACGAGAATTTATCTATATGGGGATAATATGCTAGCACTATATACTGATGATTTCAAAAAGTGTCACGACCTTGCAAAAGTATAACTGTGAGTACCTCAAGTCTGAATATTTGATGTGTATTCTTCTGATCATGACGTTCAGTTTCTGCTTCACTGTAATCATTGGTCTCTTCTCGTTTTGCCTTCTCAAGCACTACTCTGATACTCTCACCTGTTCTTGGAATATATCCGAATGTTTCACATATGAAGCCAGATACCGTCTCATATTGATGGGCCTGTAATTCATTACAAAAACAAAAGAAATTGAGTCAAATGAATATTTAAAAAATGAAGTCGGAGCTTAAATAATTGTGGTCTTCTTTGTGCGGGGAGCAGGCTAAGCAGCAAGGGAAGATATTCTGATGACAGATAATTTGTGGAGGAGAAAACTCATAAATTAATTCAACGTTTCACATATGAAACCAGATACCGTCTCATATTGATGGGCCTGCAATTCATTACAAAAACAAAAGAAATTCAGTCGAATGAATATTTAAAAAATGAAGTCGGAGCTTAAATAATTGTTGTCTTCTTTGTGCGAGGAGCGGGCTAAGCAGCAAGGGAAGATATTCTGATGACAGATAATTTGTGGAGGAGAAAACTCATAAATTAATTCTTATGTTTTGTTCAAGGTGGATAGGGAGTGGTGCTAGATAGAATTCCATGAAAAGAATGCTTTCCCCCTCTTTATCAAGCACGGAAGTAGCTGCCTTTTTTATGGGAAGTGGCAAGGAAAGATATTTTGACATGATAATTTAAGAAGGAACCTTACATAGGTTATCTGGTAGGTAATGTAAAGTGAATGGGTTAGAGCATTTATTACTACATTATACAGTAGGAAAAAGTTGTGAATTGTACTTTCTCCTATAGTTTCAATTATGCCAGAACACTTGAGGAGTTCACTCAAGTTGATCCTCTTGTTGAAGAGGAGATGCCTATTATTAAAATTAAAGCAAAAAAATGTAACCCATCATTTGGGTTCAAAGTGTCAACTTAACCAACATATTATTCTTTAAATTAATTTTTGGAAGAATGAATTACAAAAATAGCTAGCTAGTATATAAAGAAACCCTAAATCCCATTTTTCTATGTAGAAGCAAAGAAGTTATCGACAAAAATACCTTTCATAAATATAATAAGCTAGAACAACCTACAAAAGGAACACACCTCTGGCAAAATGATATCCAGATCTTCCGAGAGTTGATCAATTGATGTATTTGCATCAACATCAAAGACTCCTTCTGCTCGCATTACAACATAGCCAGTTTTTTTCTGAATTTCCTCCTACAAGGCAGCAAATCTACATGTTTTATACAAGCTAAAAATAATATCGTTTTTAATGATTCAAGTACATGCAGATTGCAAACTTTCAATCTTTAAAAAACATTGCAAAACATCATTAACCACGGCTTTTACACAGGACTCCCTAGCCTGAACAGCAGGAATGGATTGCATTATGTAAACACCTCAAGTCAATTGATTACACACAAATTCTGAGCATTTCATTTGGTTAAATGCTAGGGAACATTTACTAAAAGTTGGAAATTCAAAATACATGACCAATTACCTTCGAGTCATTCTCATCAAAGATTTCACCAACAATTTCCTCGACAACATCTTCCAGGGTAACTATCTGCTCCACCCAGAAATACAGAGATTTGGCATTAGATCCCAGTAGGAATTTGGAAAATATTATCTATTTAAAATTGTTAATGTACTAAATATTATTCCCTCTGTTCCACAAAAAAAGAGCCTTTTTTTTGATAGTTTAAACACATACACACATGATGTCCTCAAGTTTTACCATCTCAATTTCATATCATGCCATCACTACTAAACAAAATACTCAAAATTTAAGGAGAACTATGAAACAAAATACATCCCTAAAGTTTGTAAGTTTTACAAATGAGAATCTTCTTGTGATGTGTGAACATAGGGAGTAATAGTTGTCAGGGTGAATACAACAGTTAAATCACAGCACAAAAGCTAATAAAGCCTTGCTAGACAGCATCACACCCGCAAGCAATTAGGGAAAACTGAGGAGTTCTGTGTTAGTTATGAAACTATAGATGGAAACAAGGCATTAGAACTAAAAAATTAACACAATCCACATAATGAGGGCCCCTACACATCACTGGATTGACCAGGTATTGGTAGAATTGCTTGTAAAATACAACTGGCAAAATTTATGGAGATATAAGCTGAAACAATTGTGCATCCAAATGCAATTAATGAGTATGCATACTGACAAATTCCATGGATGATATTGGAAATATCCTTTCAAATCAAAGACATAATAAATAATTCTAAATAGAATTTCAAACATCAAGGGCATGAGCATACTCCCACAGTTCCTCCATATTCATTAAGAACTACAGCCATGTGAACCTTCCGGATGCGGAACTCCCTGAGAAGATTCCAGACGGACATTGAATCTGCAATATCATTAAGTCAAAAATATTTATTCTGAACACTTTTGTTGAGAACAAATCAGAGTTCATTTCATTTACAGCAGAGCAGCATCAATATAACAGACAGTCAAGCTTGAACTCCTAGACAAATTAATGACCAATATTTATGTACAAACTATGTAGAAACCAGAATCACAGTATCTTTGGAGTCTGGAAGCATAATACATCCACGATTGTTAAAGAAAAGTACCAGGAACAAAATATGCAGGCTTGTGTGCAATATCTCCCACAGTTGAGCTTTCTAGTATTTCTCCCTTCAAAATTGAAATATATGTAAAAATTATCATTGTTATGCAAACTGCACAGCATATCGTATGAGTGATAGAAAATATAAAAAACTAGCTTGCCTTTTGAACATAATCTAGTAGATCCATTGCATAAGCAATACCCACAATATTGTCAATCCGCTGCTCAAATACTGGTACCCTACAGACTCATCTTGACACTATAGTTACCAAAAAACTAAGAAAACGGTTACCAACCACTAATGAGCTTTACATACCTGGAGTATTGATGAGTCACCCAGAAATGGTGGAAATCTAATAATGTTGCAGCCGCATCAATGGCAACCACATCTATAAGAGGTGTCATCACCTCCTTAACATGTGTATCTTTTATCTCCAACACATTTTCAATCATATCCTGCAAAAATGGTACTTCAGTTGGATTTGCAGTGATAAGATCGTTGCATATATTCAGCAAGTAGATCAGGTAAAGTACTAATAATCACAAGCAGGACTAGCAACAAATACTAAATCTGAGTAGCACATAAAACCTTTAAAGTTGTAAGTCACCTGTTCTTCTTCCTCAATTGCTCCACTCGACTCGGCAACTCTCAGCATCAACTTCAGTTCATCTTCAGTGACATATGGTACGCTAATTGATTAAAAAAATTTGGCAATTATGTAAAGTAAGAAACATAAAGTTCGCAAAGGGATGAATCAAAACCAAAATGTAATTGAAAAAGAGGATGTAATATAAATTAGTGTCCTTTTCTTGAGAGCACTAAATTTAATCATTTGCAAAAACAATTGAAGTAAGCTGACTACCAATTTATTCCTCATAAGAAACATCACTATATTCCATTGGCACTCGTATTTCAAAAAATAATTAGTGAAAAGGGAACAAAACTGGCACAGTAAGATACATCAATTATCATTGTGAATTTGTGATATGTGGGATAGTGGGATGTGGTTCAATCTCACCTGAGAGGATTCTTAATTATTGACCATGCTACTGTAAGGAATAGGCAGAGATATAGAAGTAAATATAGGATTAGTGGGGGCATAGTTGTAATGCTAATTGGAATTAATAAATGATATTGTGAACTTTCCTTTTTCTCTCTACGGTTCTATCTTATGATTTCTCCTTTGTCTTCTTCTTCCCCAAATTTTTTCTTAATTCTTCTCAAAATCCTTGTCCTACTTCTCTGTTCCTTACAATTGGTATCAGAGTCGTTCCAATCACAAGGATAATGGCCACTGAAAATCAAAATTCTGCAACCCTAAAAAATAATTTCGAGAAATTTCGAGAATCTATAAAATAACTGCAGACTTCTACGGATGAAAAGTTCAAGCAAGTCATGAAGAAATTTTATGACTTACGAGCTTCCAATGGAAGAGGTCTGGAGGTGTCTGAAATGAATATCTTAGGCTCAAATAGTGAAGAAATTAAAACTACAACATATGTTAATCAAGGAAATGGTGGCGCTCACAAGGTGTTTGATAAAAAGGTCTACAAGAGGTACATCAAATAGGAATGTCTTAATTTCTGGCTTTAATCAAGATGAAGATTGTTGGTGTGTTGAGACCTATGAAAATGTGACGGAAACTACCCAACGCATGAGTTGAAAGGTAGAGGTTTGGCCCTTTAAAGTGAGGACATCAAACAGGAGAGGAATGCTTAGCTTGGGCGTGGATGGGAATTAAGGAAATCAAATTTGGACTGATCCAATTCAAGTTCCTGTTGGACTAGTTACGAGGGCACGAGCTAAAAGATTCAAGGAGGGACTTAATGGACTAATCCAAGAGATTTGGGCTAAAAGGAGTTCAACTACATTCATTAAGAAGAATGATTTTAAGTTAGTTAAATGTGCCAGCCCATGCTATGTCAGAGCTCAGCAGCCCCAACGCCAACACGCTAGGGCCCTAGCGCCCCATCGCACCCGACGCCAGCGCCTCTGATTCTTCAGGGCCGCAATGCTTGGGTCTGGAAGAATTTGAGAAGGAAATTGCACGTAATTTAGGAAGTTTTTCAATTCTAATGTAATTAGGAAGCTTATTAGTTAGGTTTTCAATTCAAAAATAATTGTTTGATTATGTAATTTGTTCCTATTAGAATTAGGGTTACTTTGAGGAGTATAAATAACGAACATGGATGATGTACTTCATATTATCAGATTATTCATTACTAAAAATACTTGTGATATTGTTTTCTCTTTTGATTTTTTGAGAACTCCTGAACTGTTCATAGCTTACTGTAAGGTTAAACTTGACTTATCATACAACAATTCATAGTTGTGTGACATCTTCTACCTATACCAAGGTTCTTCTCTCAAAGGGTCGAGATTCCATTTAACGCAAAATTCATTGCACTGTCGATTGTACCAAGTTTCTCACTTGGTTGCAGTGTCGTTAGTGTTCCACCAATACAACTTTGCTAGAAACAATCCGGACGACGACCACCTTACGCAAACGTGTCGTGAAGTCTATCAACATAGGAAAGATGAAGATACATGCAATTCTCTCAACGCTAGAGGAAATTTTTCATATTTTTTTCAGCATACCAGCCCCGCATCATATCGATAGCGATTTTGATCTCCTCCCCAAGCCTGCCTAACCTACTTGTGTGTGAAAATGCGACGAAGTTAAATTTTCTTAAGCTTCCAAAAGAGGATAAGAAAAATATGGTTGATAAGGCCTCTTGAGGAGAATAAAGTAACCAAGGAAGGGAATGCATTCTTTGAAGTTGCATGAGTTGCATATAAAGTGTTTGATGAGGGAGACCATGTGACCCATACGTTTGTGTTTATTAAGTGTGCAAAAACTTATATTCAACACGTTTATTGGAGTTTCAAAATTTCTAGTGGCATATTGAAAGAAAAACAAAACAGATCTAAGCGAAAGAAAGAAGAATAAGTCGCGATGTGTTCTAATAGAAGAAGAAGTCGCGAAGTTTTTTCTTATTTATCTTTACTGACTCTTTCCCCATTAATGTACGAAGGGAAATAAAACTCTTGTTGGTATCATCTTGACAAAATTTCATTAACGTCCCCCATAGTTTGGTAATCAAGTCCAACCCTTAAGTTTTAAGTTTTGTACTTTACAAATTTCACTCTTTCAGGTAGGTCCCTGTAATTTTTTTTTATTTTAAAAAACACAGTGTTACAAGTTTTTTTTTATAGGTGCTGATATAATTGTGTTTTTAATGTTACTCAGTAAATATGTTTGGGTTTTAATGTATATAAAATTTCATTGTTCAATATACTTTTAAAGTAAAATAAATAATATATAAATTGTACACTGAAACGACTTGTCGCTATACGGACGCCGTAACATTCGTCTTATAGCCTAGACGTTTTGGCGGTCAGCTACCGTCGTGTCTCGCCGAGGTGTCGTAACAACTATGGTGGGGACAGTATCGTAACATGACTATAGTGTTGAAAATAGAGTATTTCAATGCTCGGCCAAATGGGTCGTTGGAATATGCTCCAAAAGAATAGCACAATTGGGTGCAGAAAAGTGCTACAACCGATATCTTTGTGAGTATGTCCTTAATTTGATTTTGCCAGCAAAGCCACCTTTTCGGCCTTGACAGTTTAAAAAAATTGTTGGAAACTCGGGAGATCTCTTGAAGACGGTGTTTGGAAAAGAAATTGATAGTTATGATGCTGTTATACGAGACATTGAGGCCCCTGTTAATGAAAATATAAGTATGTTGGCATAAAGAGGGATTTTTGTCTTGTAATAAGGGGTGCTGCTCATAACGTGGTCAAGATCCTTAATGGCTCAACTGATGAGGTACTTATAATTAAAAGTGTGACCCACAAAGACTTCAATGCAATGGTGAATATACCTCCGAGTGCAATGGGGTACACTTCCATAGTTTAGAACATGTGTTTAGTATGATTATAAGGTCTTCCAAATTGCTGGTTATAGGCAGAATGAAGAACTAATAAATGAGCAGAACAGGTATACAGATTCTCGATGCACATTTTTAGCCATGATTTATGGGTATGTCGAGAAGGTTGGCCGTGCAAACAAGAAGCATTTGCTCATTTTTGACCTTGGTGGAGTAATTTTTCCCTCTTATCTTCTGTCAATTAATCAATGCCCAAATGTTGAAAGTACTTTAGTTTCTATGTCGGCTGAAATGGGTGTAATTAGTTGTTGTAGTATGGCTTACATTTTTGCTGAATGGGATTTAATGGATTGTTTAAGAAAATATTTTGTGGTGACTTCTGGATTAGTTTTGGTAATCAAGACTGAAGTTCTGCACCAGTATGGCATATTGGGTGGTGAATTTATTATGTCAAAGTTGTTTGATGGAATACTTCAGTGGAATCATACTGCCTGGAAGGCAGTAAAAATAGGCTATTGTGGGAAGTCAATCGTCATTATTTTTTACCCGGGCGGTTGCGCTCAATGTGGGAAAGCAAGGGAAGCCCTGGTGGAGTTTTTAATTCGTTGTCATGATACTTTTATAGCAAGTACTAGTTCCATAAGGCTGTGGCAAGATGACTAGCACCATTGATAATCTGCAAGCATTGCTAAAATTCAAATTTGATAGTAGGGTGTTTATTTTTGACCCAGGAGGATTTGCTGACAGCTGCACTTGAAGATGTGGATATTGTCGTGGAAGCTGCACAAAAAGCCCTGGCTTGGAAAGGAGTGAGTGACTGTGCAATATCAACCTTACCTTTGGAGCATGTTGTCCAAAGTACTTGCTTGTTTTTCCTGCAAATCAGGTATATAGCCTAAAACCTTGTCTTGGAGTTGGGCTAAATAAAAATATTTGACTGGCAAAAGTGAAGAGGCTAGTGTGAAGGAAGCTTTAGAATTATCTCATTTAATTTAAAGGGAAGGGTTCTCATCACTCTTGTTGTTGCGGAAATTCTTATATGGGTCCTTGCACAAGCATTACAAGGTCAGGAGTATAGATCTCTCATGAAGCTTTCAGAGTCTTGGGTATTATTTGAAAGCAGCAAGGGGGGCCTTTTTTATTTTCCTTCTTTCGTTGAATATGTTACTGCTATTTGCTGTGTCCTATTTTTCAATTTCTTGTTTGTCAGAAACCCCACCCTCGAGGGCAAGGGTATTTTTGAGGAGCAAGGAGTGTAAGGAATAGGCAAGGATATAGAAGTAAATACTATAGGATTAGTGGGGGCATAGTTGTAATAGTGGTATTCTAAGGTAGATATATAGTTGAGTTGTAATTCTATTTGGAATTAATGAATGATATTGTGAACTTTCCTTTCACTTTCTACGGTTCTATCTTTTGACTTCTTCTTCCCCAAATTCTTTCTTAATTCTTCTCAAAATCCTTATTCAACTTCTCCGTTCCTTACAGCTGCGTACAAACTGCTCCAGGATATTTGATTCAACTATTAGGGAGGCACGTTGAGGTGGATGAACTTGAAAATCATATGGCCAATGCCATCAATAAAAATAAATAAATCCCTAGAGCCCTGTCCGGCAGCATTTACTGCTTTTAGAGTCTTCATAAGCTCAAATCTTACAATATACTCAAATCTCAAGAGTAGACAATAAAGAGACTAATTTCATCAAGCATCTAAACACCCCCCCCCCCCCCAAAAAAAGTGATAATAATAAAATAAAATATATAAAAAAAGCAAAAAAAATACCACAATAAAAGAAAAACATAATAAAGGAGGAAAGAAGAGACCAAAATCAAGATGAACCACCAGAGAACTATTTACTTAAAATTAAGTTCAGCCTTAATTTAGCTTGTCATTCGCTGTCCAAAAACATTTTGTAAACCATAAAATATTTGCTCATTAAAGCTAAAAGACATTTTTTTTTAAAACATGAACTGCAAGGAAGAAACAGTATAGATTACTGAAGAAATCACCTGCTTCCTTTTAAACCGAGTAACTTGAGCATCCCCATTGACAAAAATGTTACAATTCTTCCAACGGGATACAGTATCAAAGAAAGCCATGCAACTGGTCGAACCTAGAGGTTTTACATAAATTACTTATCACATTAATTTGGATTAGCATTAATGACGCCACAGTTATTAAGTGGGAATTGAAATGCATATAAAACAAAATTGACGAATTATACACACCAGGTTAATTAAGTTTTATTAATCTGAAAGAAAATCAAGCATACCACAAATCTAGCAACTTCTGTAGCATGGTGAACGGCTATACTTTTGGGGGTAATCTCAGTAAGGAGCAAAATAGCTACCTGCAACCGAACACAAAAAATTTAACATAATTGACTTATTTTAAAAGTACCGACTGATAAAACATAAAGCGTAGATTCAAACATACATTAAAAATATATAAGTAATGTACAAGTCATAAATATTTGACCAAGACTAACATATATTTGATTATATTCTGACAAAAAATAATAATTTCCTTCAGAATCTTGGGTAATAATCCCTCAATCCCAAAATAAACGAGCTAATTGTATTTTACCCCTGATTAAGAAATAAATTTCTTCCCCAAGTGTATTCTGTCAAAAAAAAATTGTTTTCTTTTCTTTTTTGGGGAGTGGGAGATGTGGAGGGGGTTCTGCCTTCAATTTGGGGTACTTATGCAACTCTTTGACTTTGCTTTTATTTTTTCCTCCATATATCTAACCTTTTCATCTTTCATAATATACTGTTCACTCCTCGTACATTCTTTAAAATTTCACTTATATCATAATTTAGGATATACTAACATTTTGCCTTCATAAATGGAAGTAATTCTGGGTATAATAAATAATAAATTTCCATTAAGTACTAAAAATAGACGTAGCAATCTATTTAAAGTACATATTGCTAAGCTAGGTTTAAAGTATTAAGTGCCCCAGGAAACACAAGGCAATTTAGGCTCTTCTTGTATGCTAATTGTAATCCCCACAAATCTGTCATATCTCCCTTATGTCAAATAAAACCAGATACATCAAATACTTCTGCCTATTAACTCAGTTCAGCACCTTTAGGTCCATATTAAGCCCTCAGAAGTACAGCAGTAACCATAATCTAGAACAGTACATTAGGCTAAATCAAGAGCAATGGTGGGGGGAAGGGAAGGCAGGATGAAGGGAAATGCCATCTGCTGAGGAATTGACCTTAAGGGATCCAAAGTTTTTTGTTCATAAGTTTAGGGAGATCCAATGTTCAACTCAGTTTCTACTTTCTAGCCACCTTTAGAGTTATATCCGAGTAGTTAATTGGTTATGGCATCTTTTCAATTTGCATATTTCAATAGTATAAGATTTCATATCGTATTATAGTTTACCAACAAAAAATAAAAACGTTTCATACTATATTCTACCAAAAATCAACTTGAGAAGTATGTACTTAGGTATGAAACACAAATATCTTGGCCTGATGGATTAATAATATATATGGTATTAAGTTAGGAAAGGTAACAGACACGCACAGAGGATTGAAAAAAAAAATATGTGGGTCTAACTAGCAAAATGCATTATTATAAGATTATAGTCTATAAGCATTTCTTTGACAACAAATTCTAAAGGGCTTCTGCTGCTAATCATCACCATATACTCTTTGTTCATATAGTTGATTGAATGAATGCACTGGCACTTACCGTCATTACACCAGTAGCTGCAGTAACACCAGCTTCACCAAAAAGTGTTGTTGCTGCCTCTGTGACTAGTGCTGTAGCTCCAATATTGACAACACTGAGAACACAATATGAAACTTTTAAGAAAAACATTTTATACTGTGATTTGAAACATTAAGAAGTATGCAATCGAATTGTATGGTACGTTGTGCCAATAAGAATGGTTGTAAGGAAACGTGTGACATCACTATGAAGCATTCTGAAGACACCATCCTCTGGCTCTTTTTCGGCCAGCTCACGCACCTGTAATAGAAGAAACATGGTAACTGTTCATTACAAAAGCACTGAAATCAATAAGAAAACCTTTCGGCCAAACTTCTGCTTTTTCATCAATGAGAAACTCCACTAGGTCAAAACATAAGATAGGGCAAGGACAACGATAAGTGAAAAGCTGCTATAAAGCTGCCATTTCTTGATCATTCAAAAACAATTCAATAACTTATCGAGTCCTTACAAAATCGCGTGTGGTTTAGGACAAGGTGAAAAGGAGTAAGAGTACCTATCCCGCAGAGAATCGGTAGAGAAACACACCATGAAAGCAAAAAACTTTTCTCAAATCATTAATTAATTCAACTCTGAAAAATAATGAAGAGTACATCAACTTATATAGGAGATTAGAAACCCTAACTCTTGGATATCAAGTAAAATCTTAATTAAAAAAGAAACAATCCAAATAATTAAAAACTCTAGAACATTCTACTTTCTTATAATATTCTACTACTGTAATTAAATACTAGTATAATTATATAAATAATAACATTAATTTATCTCTAGCAATAATATAAAGCAATTAATTAATAATCCTAAAACTCCCACATATTGTTCCACATCACTGTGGGCGTGGATGATCAGAAGATTGAAAACATGCCTTTTAATCCTCAGGCTAGCAATAAACAGGGATGTGAGATAAGGTGAGGAAAAACAGTTGGATCATATATGAAAAGGGGGTTCTTTGAGTCATAGGATGCAGAAATCATATGGATAATCCCAGTCTAGTGTTGCATCTGTTTTTCGGGGTGGGGGTGGGGGTGGGGGTGGGGGAGGAGGGGATAACCGAAGGAAATTTATTAGAAAACTTTAAGCATGAGAAAGTCTTGGGTGACTCTAATGTTCATGTGTTGATCGCTTGTAATGTAGGAAATTTTTTAAGAAACTAGACCTACCTTCTTCATTTGTAACATTTTCCATTGTCCTCATACCTAAAAGTCAAGGCTGCAATTGGTAATACTATAGCAGAGCCCTCTTAAAGCTTTATACTTTAATTTTTTATAGATCTTAATCATGTGAAAATCTTTTTGATTTTAGTAAGAGGGGGATGACAAGGGGAGGAAATTGATGGTGCAAGAGTAAATTTTCATACTTAGAAGTGAAATAGCACCATATATATATACTGGATTTGTAAATTTCAAAAGCGGTCCAAGGAAATTTAAACAACAAACGTCCTCTACTATTTTCCTTTCAAGTTGAAGCAAGCCAATAAGAAACCCCTTCAATTGGCTTTCCTAGGCCTTCTATGAAACAGTCAAGAGATCCACCAAAGTTGTTACGTCAGTAACATAACTTGTGTATTTACCGTGTATTAAGCATTGTATTCAGAAACTTACATCCAAGACACCTTAGCAAAACTTTTGCACTGTGTACAGCCTGTTGTAAGACATCCCTTACTGTAACTTTTCCATAACTTTAATTATTTTTTTATCAGTTAGTTTGACTCTAAATATAGGGATTGGGGCAAGTAACCTTCCCGCACTTTGAGATCTACAAGTCCATAAATATATGAACTAATTTTATAGATATATTTTAATACCCCCCCCCCAAAAAAAAAAGGCAACTTCACCGATCAATCTTTCCCAGCATGATCATGGTATCATATACTCAACCATCTTAAGTAGCAAATATAATGAGATCAAGTTTATATACTTACACTATATAAGACTCCCAAAATGCTTGGATTTTGGTACCAAATAGCATTACCTATATTCCTTATTCTTTAGCTTCACAACACGCCTAGAATTTACTTCAAAACCAGCACAAATATATCTATACACAGACAATAAAACTTCACAATAACATTATAAGATAAATTCCATTCAAAATTTTGGCTGTATTGCATCGAAAATCCATATAACAAGTAACAACAACATACCTTCCAAGGCCACAGGGTAGTAATTGAAGTCTCGGCCATAGAAAAGAAAGCAGATAAGCCCAAAAGTGCAGCCAATATCAAACCTTGCTCTTTAAAAACACACAAAACCTGTAAAACTTTAGGCCAAATACTCTTCAAATACACCCCACCCGCCAATCCTTCCATTGCCAAAGCTCTTTGGCATTTAATTACGCTGTAACCCAACACAGCCAACACAACCACCCGCTTTCCTAAAACCCCAAAATTCTCCAATTTTGAATTACTTAACGATTCACTTACTATTTTGCGTTCCTTATGGTGGCTAACTATGAAGTTTGAGCGAACTCTGGAGCTGTAAATGACTGGGCTTCGGAGGACTTGCGGGACAGGGTAAAACATAGTCGTTTTGGTGGAGTAAGGCCGCGATTTTGGTGGGAGTTTTAGAGGGAAGTTTAATCGGCGACTGCAGGTGAAGAAATGTGGATATGTGGGTGTAGTTGTGATAGGGGGAAATGTATAGCGGCTGAGAGACGAAGGTTTTGCTGTTAACTCCATGGATTTCTTTAGTACAAGCTTAACTATTCATATAATTATATATACACATAAATATGTAGTGTATTTGAAGACGAATAGAGGAGGATAGTGGGCGGGTGGGCTGGGATGTCATTCTATACGAGCCAGCCAAATCCCAGAAACGTGTCTTTCCTTTTTAACTCTCCGGTCAAAAGTTTGATTGCGTTTGGGAATAAGCTATCGAGACAGGCATCCAACCATATGGAAAATGATATACATATCACAAATATTTTATAATATATAACAAAACTCAAAAAATATCAATCTCCATTTCATAAAAATAATTTTATTTAAAAGCTTTATAAATATTAAAAGTATATTTTATATTTACTCATAAAAATATTAAATTAATAACATGAGATCGATAATATCATGACATCCTTATAATATTGTAACAATTGATTTGATATTAATGAAAAATAATCCTTTTTAAAATAAAAACATTACAAATGAGATACTTATTTCATACGTAATATTAGCATTAATTAAGAAATATATAAAGACGGGAAAAAGTACCATTTTCTCTGTATACATTAATTAAGAAATATACATTTCTAAGTACATCATCTAATACATCATCTCTGTGTACAGCTAAAAAATACAGGGAAAAGGGGCACAGCCGCCCAATAACTAACAGAGGTTTATCAAAAGATATAACGAGAATGGGGCACAACCACCCAGTATCTAACAGAGGTCTATCAAAAGATATAGCGAGAAATACATCAGAAGAAGTAAATGGTGTTAATGTCTACATCATCTATCATATCCATATGATGTAACTCCTTCTGAGTCACTGGATCTCCGCCAAGACGGATATCAGGCCGATACAATGGAGGATTTGCACCGGCAAAACCATATGGGCCACCTGAAGGGCCAGCCCATGAGCTGGAAGGATCAAAAGTATCCGCCTCGGAAGGATCTCTACCCAAATGCCGGATGAAAAAATGTGCTCGGTCCAACTGTCGGGTCAAGCTATCTATCTGCGTCAAATAAGTAGGCTCTCAGACGCAGGCCATCCAATCCGTTATCATCACGGATCCAAGAACCATATTCCCCATGAACTGAGTGGTGCGGGTCTAGGCTCCAATGGTACGAGGGGACCACCAGTGGTAAAATACCTCCTGAGTGAATGGACCCTCTGACAAAGTAAAGCCGTCAACTCCCATCAACAGGATATCACTGACAGACAACTGCGACACGTGCCAATAACGCCTAGCAGGAGGACAGATCGGTATACGGATCTCTCTTGTAGTGCTCCTAATAGCACGCTCTCCCAAATAGAGCTCCCATCCTCCATCTGTAAAGAGAGGAATCCGACGGGTGGACATCACATGCTCGACACCAGTCGGGAACCCATCCTCAAAGCCAACTGTCAAATGGTCTCCAGAATAGGGAACCCATGTAATGACATCAGCTGTCAATAACTCCAACTGTAGGCAACAATGGGTGAAACCCTCAGCTACAGGAACCTCCGCCAACGTGGAGTGATGCCATCGCAGTCCCCGTTGGTAGGTGTCTAAACCTAACACGCTAATGGGACGCAGACAGAGGAGCCTCTCATAGGACCAAAACTGCCAACTCAAGAGCAAACATCTGCGGTCAGTCAACACTCTTAACCTGTACATGAGAAATCAAAAGAGAAATACTCACCAGCAGAGAAATACTCACCAACAGAAATAGGTAAAATCCTAGCCAAGCATCTGTCAAGCCCTGCGAACGCATGCGCATTCCCCTAAGGAAATAGGCAAAGGTATAGGAGCCCCAGTCATACTCTCCAATACAATTCACCTCTCGTGTGGAGCTGACCAAAGCAAACGACATCGTGGAAGAGTTATCCGCTATGAAACAATCCCGGAGGATGACCAGGAACAATCGTCGAAGAATGCGATCCCTGACTCTCACATCATCGGGTATGTGCTCACTCAACGCCCCACTCATAGCATCTACACTCAAAGGACCAACGCAGACTGTCCTACCTTTGAGCGCCTCAGCTGGGATTCCTAACAAAGACTGACGGCAGTCAGGGTAATGTTCGCCGCACAAGGCAATGACGCCCCTCCAAACTCTATACCAGTGATAAACCGTCAATCCATCGGCGTCAATGCGTCATCATCACCTCGCAGTCTAACAAATGAAGAGACTGAGTCTGGTGAAACCAGCGCTCAGACAACGCCCTGAGGTAACCCCAGGGATAACGACGGGGAAGGATGGAAAAGAATGCCTCAAAGCCCCAACCATGCACAATCTCTCGATACTCTGGATGAAGAGTCTGATATAGAGAGTGTATGCTGAACCAGTTCCCTCGAGGCTGTGTAAAGAACCTACATCACAAAAGCAAATCAACATCAGAACCTTTGCTCCTCATCAATAGGGAAAAGGAAGATCAAACCCAACATTTACCTCGTTCGCATGCAAGTAGACCAATGGGTGGCGACTCAAATCATCCAGAAGCTCTGGAATCATCACATTAATGCCGGGAAGATCCCTGCGAGGAGTATGAACAGCAGGAGCGGGGACCGCAACCGGTACATCCTCCTCCTTGTCCTCAACATCCGGTACCTCAACCCGGAAAGGATGAATCACTGCCTCCACCAAACGACGAGGCTGTCGAACTGCGCGAGGCCGAGGCACATCAGAAGCCCTCCTCCTCACACCTGAAGTGGTCATGCGGAAACTATTCAGCTGATCCGGATCCATAAATCTGGACACAAGTCTCTAAATCACCTCAGAAAGGGTGTGGTAAATTCTAACCTGGAGTTTTTCAAATGCATTTATGTCTATATGCATACATGTATTACTTTAACATACGACTACAGTAGAGTTAAAAATGCATGTCTATTTAATGCCTAGACTCTTGGAAAAAATTTCGCCACAGTCTCTTTTGTAAAAAGGATTATCCATAAGCACATAGGCATGACTAGGTGGCCATTCAGTAGCACACCAATCCACAGTTATAAACATCCTATAGGAATAAAAATATTAAAGTCATAATCCGTAAGGGTAACCTAATTACCAGGATTACTTTGCTTTACAACCTTTGCTCATTTGTCCTCAAATAGGATAAGAAATAGCAAAAAAAAGGTGCCAATTTGACTATTTCGAAAGTTAAAATTTTTCACATCAATATGTTCAGCATGGTTCAATACTAACATTTACTATGTTGAATATTTTTTATCAAGTCATATGAGCATGCATATTCACTACTATGTGTTTAGAAACATTTCATATGATAACTCATTTTTCAACAGATAAAAACTGGAAAAGAAGACATGCATACGTTACCAGGATAGTGCAGAACACTTATACGGTGACGAATTTTGCAGAAAACAGCCCGAACTCAGCAAATCTGAAGAAGAACTCTCGGATTCTCTATGTGGCACGACTTAAAAATGACTTGTGAAAGGGAAATGGCCAACAAATACACCCACGGATGGCCGCAGGTGTACCTGCGGCTATCCTAGGTGGGTTCCACCCCTTCGACTCGGTCCAATTTGAGTTGTAAATAAGGTCTCACAAGCTGAAAAGTCAAATCAGGAAAAAAGATGCTACGCGATTAAGCGAAAAAGCCTGAAATCCTGATTTTCAAAGACCAAACTGCGGGTTTACATATCACTCATTGGTATTCGCCCAGACACAGGGTTCACAACACTGATGATCACAGTTGTTGCAAACTACACTCGACAATACCTCACAAAGGTCCAATGCCATCAAATTGGGGTTGTGATTCCAATTGCAACCTCTCCCCAGCGAAATTTTTTTACAACATCACCTGTTGAAGCACATTTCAATGAAGGTCAAGCAACCTTGACGTTATTCAGCCGTTGGCAAGTAAATCTAGCTAAGCATCGGAGGTGGTCCGATGATCTCATCCGTTGAAGCACATTTCAACAAAGGTCAAGCTACCTTGACGTTATTCAGTCATTGGCAAGTAAATCCAGCGAAGCATCGGAGGTGGTCCGATGATCTCATCCGTTGAAGCACATTTCAACGAAGGTCAAGCAACCTTGACGTTATTCAGCTGTTGGCAAGTAAATCCAGCTAATCATCGGAGGTGGTCTGATGATCTCATCTGTTGAAGCATATTTCAATGAAGGTCAAGCAACCTTAACGTTATTCAGTCGTTGGCAAGTAAATTCAGCGAAGCATCGGAGGTGGTCCGATGATATCAGCCGTTGAAGCACATTTCAGCGAAGGACAAACAACCTTGACATTATTAGTCGTTCGCAATTAAACCCAACGAAGCATCGAAGATGGTCCGGTTATGGTATCCGTTGAAGTACATTTCAATGAGGGTTAGGCTGCCCTGATAACACAAACTGTTGGCAGTAACTCCGACAGAATACTAAAAAGACCTGGCGATACAAACCATCGAAAACTATCCTCATTGGGGAGGACCGACGATGGAATATGTTATACAAGTCTCATCAGACAGAGCATAACTCCCCACGAGTCTCTCGTACATGAGAGGTGCATCCTCAGTGGGAAGTCTGTACTCAGGATTAAGGACTTTGGTGATAACCCCAATGTCAACATCTTGGAAGTTCCGGTAAGCTTTGGAGTAGACATCCAAGCAGTTTATCAGGATCATCAGTGATAACTCCAGTCCTCAACATAAGTCATGGGAGCAGAAAATCATCACATCCCGTTGGAAAACGGTCCAAAAAACCACATTTATCATGCATTTGCATCATATTGCATTACATTGCATCATGATTATCCTATCACATTTCAAGTGTCTAGTATTCTTTATCCTATCCATGCCATTACATTGCATGAATATGATAAAGAGGGACATCTGTAGACACTCAAAATTTTGCATTCCTGTTACTAACCTTGTAGGAGGGCAAAATCGTCTTCTAGAGATAACCCTAGAGGTCAAATCAGCTCAATCCCGGAGACAACCCCGGGATACTCAGTTTTCCATCTTGTAGATAACCCCGAGATACTCAGTTCCGATCCTGAAGACAACCCCGGGAGATTCAGTTTCAACCTCGGAGATAACCTTGAGGGATGCAGTTCTAGTTTTGGAGATAACCTGGAGAAGTTAGTTTTAACCTCGGAGACAACCCCGAGGCACTCAGTTCCAACCTCGGAGATAACTCCGGGAGGTCAGAAGCACTTCAGAGACAACCCTGAGGACATTTAATACTCACAGCAGTCCAATCTAAGAGATAACCCTGAGCAATGACTGATAAATCAGCCCAGAGCCAGAGATAACCTTGATGAGGGGCAAAATCATCATTTTGCCACCTCGATCCCACATTCATGTCGTCTCAACACCATTCCATGCCACATTCTACACAAAAGTGTCCCACAAGAACCATAGCTCAAATCACGAGTGACTACTACACAAGACAGTACACCGGATAAAATTTGAAGACTTGAAGATCTGGTCATGGACCCATCTTCCCAACTTCGTACAACCTCTTATCCCATGTCATTGTGTAGCTCTCGATAACAACATTCCTAAAAGGTATTACACGTCTCAATTAGATGCCCAGATTGAAAGTAATGAAGGTTCGAGCGAATAACGCGTTGCACGAATGCACGTACTTCGAGACGGAGGGACCTGCAGAGCCTGGGGCACCCCAAGTAGCTGTAGGTGGACCTTCGGCTCCCTCCTATATAAATAGAGGGCTTGGGGTGGCTATTTTAAGAGAGAAAAAGGCGAGGAAGCCCTATCTATTTTAATGTGTACACACTTTAAATTGAGTGCTTTCTTTTTCCAAACACTTGTGAACTTGTGTTTTGCTATATTTTACCAGTGAAAACTGAGTATTCATTAATTTAAAGCTATCTGAAATCTTCTTGGCAGCCCACTGTATGACATCTCAGATTTCTTTAAGCCTTTCCTCACTTCCATCCACTCATACTTATTCACGTTGAGAGTCGTGTTGTGTGTGTATGCCCGGACCATCGGTCCGTGGCTTTTATTGCTTTCACACACACACACACATACACACACACACACACACACACATATATATATATATATATATATATATATATTATCGAATTCGATTCGATTGAGCCTGGGTGTGATATCCGGTGCGTTTACCACTTATATATATATATAAATACTTATATATATATATATATTTACATTTTTGTCAGGCCTGAAGATCAATTCGTGGTCATTTACCGCTTTATATATATATATATATATATATATATATATATATATATATATATATATTTATAACTTTTATGTAAGACCCCAACTTTTATAAATAAAGATTAATTTTTCTCGAAATATATTTTTGAATATTATGGTGTGGATTTGATATTATGTTATAGTTGTAGGTAATATTTATAAATTTTGTAAAGTAAGCTAGTGGTTATAAAATATTCGATTGGTCAGAGAATATTCGTACGACGACACAATCATTAGTGGATCCCACAACAGAATTACTGTCAGAGTTAAAAAATGACAGAAATATCTTTTTATAAAAATAACGGCGAAAGTTTTACCGTTAACTGTTGAAATACCGATGATAAAAAAACAGTAATACGCGTGGTTGCAAAGTAGCACACGGTATTTGATGCTTACGTGAGAAGTCACTTAGTTATACTCAATTATTGCTACAGTAATTGCGGCATAGTATCTCACGTTATTTGATTCAATTATTGTCAATATTTTTATATTATTAAATCAATAATTGAGATGACAAGTTATTCATATTATTATTTGCATGATTAACAATTTCTAAAAAGTTCTGTTGAGGAAAGGGGTTTGGTCACCTAATTGCACGCCAATAGGGAGAAATCCTTATCGAAAAGCCCCCTCTTTCCTGGGAACGATCTGGTTGTTAATATTGCGAGTTATAATAATGATGAATAAATGTTATTAAAAATATTGAGGGGATTTGTATGAAATATTTGTTGTAAATTTTGGCTTATTATTTGGACCCCCATTTACCCATTTTTTAAAATAATCGGTTGAAGATTATTCAGTATATATATATATATATATATATATATATATATATATATATATATATAATATATATATATGTGTGTGAAAGTGACATTTGGGGTGGGGCTCACATGTGGGATGAAATGGAAATGGGGTGGGGGTGGGGGTGGGGGTGGGGGTGGGGGTGGGGGGAGGGATATTACTTAGACGGGAGGGAAGTACTATATATATATATATATATATATATATATATATATATATATATAATAATAAGTTTTATTTTTTATGAAAAATAGAATATATTATATTTTATTATGCATAGTATTTGCATAGTATCTGCATAGTATTTGCATAGTAAATCATGTGAATTCAGTTTTTCGCCCGTGAAATTCGTCAGAATTCTCCTATGCAGTCCGTGAATAAAATTTCTAAATAGTATCTTTCCATTCTCCTATAAATAGGATGCTTAGTTTAGAATTGAAAATTACACTATAATCAAAAAATTCTTCTTCTATAATATTGAGCTTATTTCTTTAGAGTTTAAGGAAGTTTTGAGCGTAGAAAATAGTATAAATTTTCTTCAAGAATATCCCCGCTATACCAGTTAGAATACTCTCCTTTTTAAGGTAAGGGGTATTATTTATTTCATATTCGCTTACGATATTATTTTTCGTATTCGTAATAAATTTTATTTCGTTCAATATTCGTAAAAATATTATCTTCATTTAATATTCATAAGGAATATTATCTTCGTTCAATATTCGTAAAGAATATTATTTTCGTTTAACAGTTGTAAGGGATATTATTTTTGTTCAATATTCGTATGAAATAATAATTTCTTCCATACTCTATAGTATGTAAGTAATAATATTTCGTTTCAGATTCTAAATTCTTCACTCATTTTGTTAAGTTTTGGCTTCTATACTCCATGAAATTTGTAGAATATCCTTGAAATTTACTCTTCATTTAGTATCTTTTCATGAAAATATTATTCTGAACATTCTTGATATGTTTTAACTTTTTCACGCCGGAGTACTATTCCTGAAGTACTGTTCACGGGGTACTATTCACCTGGGGTACTATTCACGACAAAAATTGATTTATTTTCCGTCCAAATCATTTTTGATACGATATTATTCTTGAATTTTACTCCACAAAGTAGTATCATGTTGACAATTTGGACATTATTGAATTCTGGATAAATTAAATTATAAAGTCTTTAAAATTTATCATTGTTCCCATTTAATTGAATTCTTATATCATTGTCATCATTCTCATGCTTATGATGTGGTAAAAGTCATCTTTGGCCCGTAGTGCATAGATGGACTGTTGATTGGTATGGTTATGATCATGGATTATTTGGTATAATCATGACCTTTAATGTTACAAATGATGTGGTAAAAGTTCTCATTGGCCCGTAGTGCATTGATGGACAGTTGTTGTAATACCCAAGAATTTTCACGTATTATTAAATGAATATATTAATGAAAATAAATATTTATTTGAATATAAATGATTTTGTGTTATAAGACGAGTTAACTCAATTATATTAAAGTAATTAATGTGGAGTTGTAATAAACTTGTTGAAATGCCTTGTGTGGCATCGTGATGAGAAATAGTAGTGACTATATTGATTAGCGAAAGAATTGTTGAGGCAAGCAATTAATTAATAGCTATTAAAGAATATTGATTAATTGCAAATAATTGTGTGATTTCATATAAGTAATGGATATACTTAGATTGACAAGATCACTCTTGTGGACATTAATTCATGTCGTGTAGAACGAGTTTGGCGTTGGAGGATGGCACTGGCTTGAAGATAAACCAGTCTTGGCAATGTCAGGGTACGGCGCAGCTGCGCCATCCCAGCAGTACAAACTGGCGCAGCTGCGCCAGTGATAAGTTGGAGCTGGTTAATTACTACTGTAGCACTGAATTGGGACATTAATGTTATATGTGTGACATAAATAAAACCATATGATAGGAATATATTGGGATGAAATGAGGTACCTAGTAGCACCATGGTATCATATGAAGTTGTAATGCATAAATGATTAATTATCTGGGTATTCTAGAATCTGAGAAAGGAATTTAATGTTTAAATAAACATTAATATTAAATAAGATTATAATATGGTTATGTGAGTTGTAGAGATAATTATGGAACTACCCGGACAGTAATATCTGATTGCATTATTTATTTGCTTGTATTTAATGTACATGAACTATATGATGTGAGTATATAAATAACCCTAAATTCTCTTAATATAGTGATACTTGGACATTAAAACTATTTTTGGATAACAAAGTAACTAAATGGGATTGAGCTAAGCTTATTGCTGAGATTTTGCATTTTGTCCCAAATTGAGTGTCACCAAGTACAATGAACAGTAGCTGAAAGCGAGAACACGTATTCTCCAAAAGGCTAGACTTAGGTGATGATGGCTGAGCTTTTGGGTGGTTGGCCAACCCTTGAAAAACCATTGTTTCATTCCAAAACACCATGGATACTACCCTTCATGCACACCCTAAATTCAGTCCAAAGTCCTTCTATAAGTAGCAGACTAAATTCTTAGTTGGTGTTGCTTGGAAGTGTCTGATAATTGCTAAGTGTGGAATTAAGAGTATACAAGTGTTATAAGGACTTGGAGGTTCAATTAAGTAGCAAGTTCATTCATATTGCAGAGGTATAACTCCATTCCTTACTTTCCATTTTCAGTTTCTGTCAAATGAGTTTTGAGTTCTTGAATTTGGTGGAGTTGGATGTTAAAAGGGTTGGGTAATGTCCATATAGTTGTTATATGACCACATAAGCATGTTTAAACTGATACATGATTGTTTAGAAACGAATTCATGAGTAATTTATGTGGTTGGGCTAGTTTTCTGCCGAAGCAGACTGTTATTGGCTTGAACCAGACATGACGCAACTGCGCCGGATTAACATTGAGGCGTAGTGCAGCTGCGCCGGGCTCTGAGTTCTGTTTTTGACTTTTGTTTTAAAGCCTGCTAAGTGATGATCAACTGTTATGACTTAAACTAGCATGCAAACATGTGTAAGGGGTATATACAAGTATGTTAACTTAATGTGAGCATGTTATAATAGATTAGGATTCATGAATAATGGAAGTATGTAGTTGAAATGAATTTAGAAACATTAGAAATGAACTTGATGAGTATGAGTGCCATGTTTATGTACTGACTCGCAAGCATGTTGGTATAATTTCGAAATGCATGATGTATGATTCTTAATTTCTTTGTTCATATCCGCTTTATTAGGATTTGTGTTAAAGAAGTTTTCAAGAAAAAGATTAGCATAGTGAGCTAACATGCATGACTACTACATGATTTATATTCTGACCTTGCGAGCATGTTAACATGACTTGACTACATATGTTTAGAGCTTTGAAGTTGTCTTGTATGTGTTAGATTGCATAGTTCAAGTCTAAAATTGTTTCAAAAGCAAACTTGAACATATTTTCAAAATCTAGTTGCATCATATAGATATCTAGATGCTAAAGGGATAAGATGTCATGTTATGTCTATAATATTCCTAGATATGATTTATATGTATTGAACATAATGATTTCAAAACTAAACATGAGTTTAAAGCATGATTCGAAGTATTAAACAATGATAGTAGTGAACAAGCAATATGAATACTACAAGTATATATATTAACAGATTTTGAAATCTCTATGTGGACATATAGCCAAGTAATGAGACGTGGTAACCGCTTGATATTGTTATGCTTTAATACCATGTAAGTTGCAAGTTCAAACTTGTACAAATGAACTCAAGAACGGTCGTATGATTATGTGATCACCTCTAACATGTAGATATGATAGAGTATTAGTACATGAATGTGTAAGAATTGGGCAAAAACAGAAAGTGCAAAGCTCAACCTTGGTCTGGCCAGGGGACAGCGCAACTGCACCGTCCCTAAGCCTAGACAGGGCGCAGCTGCGCCATTCTGCAGTCATGAATGGTTTTTGTTTTTGATATGATGTTTGAAGCATGCTTATATGATTACTTTAACTTGTAATACATGGCAAATATGTTATGTAATGTGTTAAGAAGCATGCTAAGTGATAGAGATGAATGTTAATTATAACTTTCAAATGTTAAGTCCAAAGAAATGTTTGCAAGAAATAAAGCAATAAAGACATTGTTTGCAATTGTGATGTCTTACCAACTGAATTGTGCTATGAAAATATAGGATAAGTGAGGTGTATGAAGTTACAACTAAGTTAGACGTTTATGTGTACATTGAACTTACCTATATGAGTTTATATGACTAATGGGCATCCTATACATATAATATGCTATAAATAGGATTCGAAAGTGTTGAATTATTAACGTGGATAGACTATGCTTAAGGCAAGTATTTGAACTATCATTTACATTGTGCAAGTATCCTAAACTCTTGCATTACTTTATTCGACAAATGTCGTAAGCAAACCTTATGTTATATTACTTTCTCGTTCAATTGAGCTAGTATGTTAAACTCTTGAGGAAACTATTATTCATGTTAAACTTGGTATTGTTCTTGAATATTGTGAAAGTGTCGATGCCATTTGATTCGGCTAGACTATATACATGTTTATAAAACTGTCCAAATCAATTGATTGGTGTGAAAATCTTAAAAACTGAGTTGAACAACCCTTATGGTAAGAGGAGTGTATGTTGTTGGAAACCCCAACACATGAGTAGATTATTACTGTGGTGTTATGCATAACTTAGAGTATTATAGACTGATCATCTATAGTATTTGATTCTTTTGGATTATCAGTTTAGTATTGGTAATTCTAGTAGATGTTCAATAGTCCTTAGTGACTGCTAAGTATAAATTGTTTATCCAGTTGGATACATTGATAGTCTTTGAATTCATATATATCCGTTGATTTATATTGAATTATCGTTCTTATTCCAAGAATTGTTGATATTCATTATTCATAATATTATTCGGAAACTCTGAACTATCTTAGAGATGATACTTTGATATTTTAGACCTGTGTTATAAAACTCTTTACCCTTGTTGTATATTACTTGCTGGGTAATTTGTGCTCATTCTTGCTTATTTAAAACCTTTCAGTTAAGGCGGAACAGGGAAGTGTATCTGGGCAAGGGCAAGGGCAAGGGCAAGGGCAAGGCTACCGACTAGCTTATTCCTTTATGTTTAAAAGTGTTACGTCGTATTAAGACTATTTTCAGACTATGTTTAAGCTTAAGTAGGATTATGTAATAAGTCTTTATTCGATATTATTATGTAATCTTTTAAGTACTGTAGGTTGCTAGATTTGGGGGAATAATTATAATAAATCATTGTATATTATTCTAAATTAGATCTTCCGTTGTGAATGTGTGATTTTAGTTATTATGGTTTAACATGAGAACGTGATGAACCGAATTCGAGTGACCAAGTGGGGGTCCGAATTTGGGGGCATCACAGGTTGGTATCAGAGCCTTAGTTATAAACCTTAGGAACGAGAGTCCTTAGATTATAACTTAGGAAAACTTAGAAGTTAGGAAGGAGATAAAACTCATATAGAGTTTTCTTTGAAAGACTTAGTGCGTTATGAAATGTAACTTCATTCTATACAATGAACTTATGTTTATTTAACATTTTGATGGAGTTGTTGTTTGTCTTGTCTTATGTTGGTGATTGTAGGATGACTGACATGGGAGGACCTAGCCGATTAGTAGAGGAGGAGTCGCGTGATATCCACGTGGTATATGAGGCACCATTGATAGCAGAACCCATACCAGTAGTGGCCCCTATTGATGATGATGATGAGGAGGAGGAGATGGAGCCTCTACCTGAGGAGTCTAATCCGGAGGAGCCTGAACCTATGGAAGATTTCGACGAGGTTACTTTTGAGGATCGGATGTTAGGGGAGTATGAAGAATAGATTTTAGAATTAGGATGTAGAGTCGAGGAGCTAGAGACTGAAACTCTTGAGAGGCAATTAGTGATGCAGGAAATGGATGTGGAAATTGCTCATCGTAAGGAGGCAGGGATCCAAGTGGGGATCTTGTTTCACCGATCAATGGCGAGGAACGTTGAGTTAGCAGGAAACCTAAAGGAAATGGAACATAGGGTTTTAAGTGAGAGGACGGAGAAGGAGGCTCTCCGAACTCAGTTAGAGATGGAGGTAATGGATAGGATTCACTTCGAGGAGAAGTGGGAGGAAGCCCATGATAGGGTGGATGATCTAGAGGATGAGGTGCGGTGCAAGAGAAGGAAGATGGGCTATGCTCTATGCACAGCCATGTAGAGGTTGATCGATGGGGTGAATCACTACCCAGCTCAGCAAGGACAGACCCGACATACCATAAGTCGGGATATGGTGGTACACATTACGCAGAAGGAATATCAGAGCGCCGTGGAGCGTGGGATGTTAGATTGAGTCTAGAGGGAAAAGCTCAGTAGTGTAGTATTTTTATTTATGTGTTGTTTAATATGTTATTGTAATCTCAATCGTTAGTGTAAGATGTGAGATGATGGTAACCCCAACTTTTGAAAAGTGTTGGAGGGGTAGTAAGCTAGTGTTGTCCCCGTCTTTTGTGATATTAGGGGATATGTGTTATCATTTATAGCAGTATGCTAGAAAAGAACATGTATTGTAACCATTTGGCATATGAATATAAATGATCTTATTTCAGGAACGTGTTATAAACCTTTAGTTCTTTTCAATTGAGAAATGTCTAAGTTTTATAATTAGATAATAAAATAAAAATTTTGTGATGCAAAAAATGCCGCCCAGACGTAGAATAACTGTCCCAGAAGAGTCAGTAAATGATGAGAGAGGACCAGTAGATCCGATACAGAGACTTGTAGATTTATTGGGAGAAGCTCTGAGGGGAAGAAATGAGCTTGTACCACCCATTCCCTAAGCTGTCCCAGTAACAACCTTCAAAGATTTTAAGAGTGTAGGACCCCCAGAGTTCACGAGAACTACTGACCCGATAGTTGCGCAAACCTGGATCAAGGAGATCGAGAAGGCCTTCACTATAGCTCGCGTGGATGAAGACCAGAAGACAGTATTTGCCACATACATGATGAGGGGCGAAGCAAACTATTGGTGGAAAAGTAATCAGCAGAGAGCGGGGGAAGGAACGATATCATGGGACAGGTTTACGACGTTGTTCTTCGTGAACTATTTCCCAAAGAGTATGAAGAGTAGGATGGAAGTGAATTTCCTAGAGTTAAAGCAAAAAGATTTGACGGTGGCACAATATGCAGCTAAGTTTAATGAACTAGCGCGATTTGCGGAGCACCAAGTTGGGGATGAAGAAAGGAAGGCGAGACGCTTCGAGCAAGGGTTGAAGCCGTGGTTGTATAATAAGGTATCAGTCTTCTAGATTGATTCCTTTGCGACCTTATTAGAGAAGGCATTCATTGCAGAAGGTGGCAGTGAGGCCTTAAGTTTATATCATAAGGAGAAGAAGAATAAGAACACTGGTAGTGAGCATCGTGGAGGAAGCAGCAGCGGAAGGAGTAACTCTAGAAAGAGGAAATGGGAAAACAACAACAACAGAAACAATAATCAAGATGGAAGTCACCAGGAAAACTTCAAGAAAAGGACCGAAGCTTGTAACAAGTGTGGAAGAATTCATCAGGGGGAGTGCTGGAAGGGAAAAAGCATTTGCTATAATTGCGGTCAAGAGGGGCACATATCGCCAAATTTCCCAAAGCCAAAGAAGATCAGAGGATGTTTTGCTTGTGGATCAACAGAGCACCAGATAAAGGATTGCCCGAAGAAGGGAAGCGGTGGAGCTGGCGGAGGCCAGAGAGGAAGGAACAAGTTAATGATTGGTGGACCTGGGCAACCCAACCGATCGACCGCCTGAACCTTTAACATGACCGTCCAGGATGCAGTAGCTGCAAAGGACGTGGTGTCAGGTATAATCCCAATCAATAATATAAATTCTTATGTATTATTTGATTCGGGTGCTACCTGTTCATTTGTATCTGAAGAATTTGCTAGTAAACTTAGTACACCCTGAAAACGTTTAGAAGATCCTTTGAATATAGAAGTTACGAATAAGGAAATAATCCCTGTAGAATGCGTTTATTGAAATTATCGTGCAAACATTAGAGAACATGAACTGAGCGTAGACTTGATTTCTATTAGACTAGGAGAATTTGACGTAATACTGGGAATGGATTGGTTATATAACCATGCGACGGTAATTGACTGTTAGAACAAGTGTGTGAACGTTCAGACTCCGAGTAAGTCTAAGGTAGTGTTTCATGGTAGCTCATCGCTTACTCAATCGTGTTGTGTTATGATGATGCAGGCCAAGAAAATGTTAAGAAAAGGATGTGTAGGCTATTTAACTTACATCATGGATACTCGAAAGAAGGGAGTAGAGATTAAAGATATACCCGTAGTGAATGAGTTTCAAGATGTGTTTTCAGATGATCTACCTGATCTTCTGCTAGACAGAGAAATTGAATTCGTAATAAACTTAGCACCCAAAACAACCGATTTCGAAAGCTCCATATCGTATGGCGTCAGTAGAAATGAAGGAATTGATGATACAACTTCAAGAGTTATTGGATAAGGGTTACATTTGACCAAGTGTGTCTCCTTGGGGAGCACCAGTGTTATTCGTGAAGAAAAAGGATGGATCGATGAGGCTCTGTATCGATTATCGAGAATTAAACAGAGTAACAATCAAGAACAGATATCCAATACCGAGGATAGACGACTTATTTAATCAACTGAAGGGAGGGAAATGTTTCTCGAAGATCGACCTACGGACGAGATATCACCAACTGAAAGTGCGGGATGAGGACATACCAAAGACTGCGTTCCGAACTCGTTATAGACATTACGAGTTTTTGGTAATGTCATTTGATTTGACTAATGCTCCAGCAGCATTCATGGACTTGATGAATCGAGTTTTCAAGCCATACTTGGATAAATTCGTAGTAGTTTTCATCGACGACATTTTGATCTACTCAAAGACAGAGAAAGAACACACCGAACATCTAAAGATTGTTTTTGAGGCACTACGAAAGGAGACGATGTATGTGAAATTTTCAAAGTACAAATTTTAGATGAAGAAGGTTCAATTCTTAGGCCACGTGGTGGATGAGAACGAAATCTCAGTAGACCCCACAAAGATCAAAGCGGTAAGTAATCGGGAACAACCGAGAACACCAACGGAGGTAAGAAGTTTCTTAGGGTTAGCCGGGTACTATCGAAGATTTATCCAGGAGTTTTTAAAATAGCGACCCCGTTCACTAATCTGACGAGGAAGACGGTGAAATTTGTATGGACCGACAAGTACGAAGAGAGTTTTCAAGAGTTGAAGAAGAGATTAAGCGAGGCACCTGTATTATCACTACCAGATGATACGAGAGGATTTGTGGTGTATAGTGATGCACCGCATAGAGGACTGGGCTGTGTGCTGATGCAGCATGGCAAGGTCATTGCGTATGCGTTACGACAATTGAAGGATTACGAAAAATGATACCCTACTCATGACTTAGAGTTAACGGCAGTAGTTTTTGCGTTAAAGATATGGAGGCATTATTTGTACGGAGAGAAATGTGAGATATACACGGACCACAAAAGTCTAAAATATATCTTCACACAGAAGGAGTTGAATATGCATCAGAGAAGGTGGTTAGAATTGATCAAAGATTATGACTGTAATATTCTTTATCACCCGAGGAAGGCAAACGTAGTTGTCAACGCTCTGAGCAGTAAAGGAAGGGAGAAATTATTTCAACTAACAACTCGGAAGGAGTTAATAAGAGATATAGAGAAGTTGGAAATAGAGGTAAAGGGACCCGAGAGGTCTGAAGAGAAGTTATTTGTAATGGAAGCTTGTCCGACATTGTTGGATAGAGTAAAGGAAGCACAGGAGAGAGATAGAGAATGTGAGAAAATTAGGAAAAGGATCACAAAAAATGAGGAAAAAAAATTTCAAATAGATAAAGACGGTATCTTAAGATTCGAAGGGAGAGTGTGGGTATCGGCGGTAACCGAGTTAAGAGAAGAGATTTTGCATGAGGCACACAATACGACATAATCCGTTCATCCGAGAGGCACAAAGATGTACCGAGACTTGAGGCAACATTTTTGGTGGCCCAATTTTAAACGGGAAGTCGCATAGTGCATTAGTAGATGTTTAACTTGTCAATGCGTAAAAGCAGAGCATCAGCGGCCAATTGGTTTACTACAACCGTTGGAAATACCAGAGTAGAAATGAGAGCATATTACGATGGACTTCGTGGTAGGACTTCCAGTCACGTAGAAAGGTTTGGATGCCATTTGGGTTATCGTGGATCAACTTACAAAGACCGCATATTTTCTACTAATCAAGATCCGTTATAGTTTAAATCAGTTAGCAAATCTGTACGTAAAGGAAATTATTTCACGACATGGAGTGTCGGTATCGATTGTTTCTGACCGAGACCCGCGTTTCACGTCAAAATTCTGGAAAAGCTTGCAAGAGAGGAAGGGAACACAGTTAAGGTTAAGTACTGCTTATCATCCTCAGACAGACGGATAAAGTGAGCGAACAATACAAACGCTAGAGGACATGCTTAGGACTTGCGTGATGGACTTCAAGGAAAATTGGGACGACCACATACCCTTAGTTGAATTTGCGTATAATAATAGTTACCATGTGAGTGTCGGTATGCCACCGTACAAAGCTCTTTACGGAAGGAAGTACAAAATGCCATTATGTTAGGACGAAGTCGGGGAACGACAAATATTCGGACCAAAGTTAGTACAACAAACCACGGATGTGGTGACAGTGATAAGAGCCAGACTAGTAGCAACTCAAGATCGCCAGAAAAAGTACGCGGATTTACATTGGCAAGACCGAGAATTTAAAGTCGGCAGTTTTGTATTCTTGAAGGTATCTCCATGGAAGGGAAAGATCCGTTTCGGCAAGAAAGGAAAACTGAGTCTAAGATTCATAGGACCGTTCGAGATACTAAAGCGAGTAGGCGAAGTAGCGTACAAAGTTGCACTACCACCTGAGTTGGAGCACATCCATAACGTGTTTCACATATCCGTGTTGCGTCCGTACAAGCCTGACTACAAGCACGTGATTTTTTATGAACCCATTCAAGTGGAGAAGAATTTAGCGTATGAAAAAATTTATGTCCAAATTCTAAATAGGAAAGAGCAAACTTTAAGGAACAAAGTCATTTTTTCTGTAAAAGTACTTTGGCGTAACCACGATATCGAGGAGGCAACGTGGGAGTTAGAAGATAGGATGATGAGGGATTATCCCCATCTATTTGTGTAACCTTGTAGCAATTTCGGGACGAAATTTTCATAAGGGGGGAGAATGTAATACCCGAGAATTTTCACGTATTATTAAATGAATATATTAATAGAAATAAATATTTATTTGAATATAAATGATTTCGTGTTATAAGACGAGTTAACTCAATTATATTAAAGTAATTAATGTGGAGTTGTAACAAACTTGTTGAAATGCCTTGTGTGGCACCGTGATGAGAAATAGTAGTGACTATATTGATTAGCGAAAGAATTGTTGAGGCAAACAATTAATTAATAACTATTAAAGAATATTGATTAATTACAAATAATTGTATGATTTCATATAAGTAATGAATACACTCTTAGATTGACAAGATCACTTTTGTGGACATTAATTCATGTTATGTAGAACGACTTTGGCATTAGAGGATGGCACTGGCTTGAAGCTAAACCAGTCTTGGCACAGTCAGGGTACGGCAAACTGGCGCAGCTGCGCCGTCCCAGCAGTACAAACTGGCGCAGCTGCGCCGTCCCAGCAGTACAAACTGGCGCAGCTGCGCCAGTGATCAGTTAGAGTTGGTTAATTTCTACTGTATCACTGAATTGGGACATTAATGTTATATGTTTGACATAAATAAAACCATATGATAGGAGTATATTGGGATGAAATGAGGTACCTAGTAGCACCATGGTATCATATGAAGTTGTAATGCATAAATGATTAATTATCTGGGTATTCTAGAATCTGAGAATGGAATTTAATGTTTAAATAAATATTAATATTAAATAAGGTTATAATGTGGTTATGTGAGTAGTAGAGATAATTATGGAACTACCCGGACAGTAATACCTGACTGCATTATTTTATTGCGTGTATTTAACGTACATGGACTATATGATGTGAGTATATAAATAACCCTAAATTCTCCTAATATAGTGACACTTGGACATTAAAACCATTTTTGGATAACAAAGTAACTAAATAGGATTGAGCTAAGCTTTTTCCTGAGATTTTGCATTTTATCCCAAATTGAGTGTCACAAAGTACAATGAACAGTAGCTGAAAGCTAGAACACGTATTCTCCAAAAGGCTAGACTTAGGTGATGATGGCTGAGCTTTTGGGTGGTTGGCCAACCCTTGAACAACCATTGTTTGTGACAACCCCAAAATAGGTCCATTCCACCCAACCCATTCTGAGTCGTCAAATACATGGTACAGAAAACAACTACAACTTTATTACAACAATTGTCGTGCAAAATACAACAACACATATGCTGTGAGTTTGGATACAAATATATACCAAATGTGACTCATGTTCCAACCGTAGACATCACCTCACAATAACACCTTACATAAAGGTATAGTCAAAAACTGTTTTAGAAATTAGAATCTTTGGGAAGTGCTCAAGGAAACCTTCGTACATGGGAGGCCACGCATCTAGGTTATGATAGATATCATATGGCCACAGAATTATCCTTGGTTGACCCAATAGACCCCAAAGAAAAACGAGAAGATTACTATCATATTCTTCCCAATGGTGAGTCTTCTCTTGACTTATCATTATCTCCACTGTATCTAACTAAGAATTATACTTCAAACAAACACCAAGATTATATAGGTAGTGCTTGTAGATATACTCGGCAAGCGGATGTGCACAATCATGTCTTATGATGACACGAGGTTGTATGTCGTTAGACATCTTGTATTATAGTGGCAAAACACCCTTCCAACGTTGGGTTCGCCTCACCCTATTTTCTTCACCAAATATAACTACTAAATGATGTCCACCGTTCTATTCTCTTGTTACCCTCGCTCGACCCAGCTACACTCTTATTACCTGAAAGGAATTGTGAAGCAAAAGGGTGAGCACAACTAGCTCAGTAAAGAATATCATGACTAAAGATAAATAAATTATCAATAGTCTTCATCAATAATAAATCAGAGATTTAGAACATATGGTAAATGATAAAATTTCAACCATAGTTGCAGCGGAATGAGCAATCCATTAGAAGAGTCAAATAGACTATAAAGTCTATTATCTTCTCCATGTTAAAAATCCACCAACAATATTTTATCCATGTAACATCACTCAACAGTTCCTTTCCACAATCATATGAATAACTCATAATCATAATTGTGACTATAAATTTTTCTTCGCACCCAGGACGAAGAATATTTTCATCACCTGTCTTTACCTGAAACATCAAAGATCATGGTTATACCAAATCACAGTTCCTGTTTATAACCATACTAACAAATCCATCTTTGCACTACGGGCCAAAGATATTCATCAACAAACCATCTTTGCACTACGGGCCAAAGATATTCAACAACAGTTCATCTTTGCACTACAGGCCAAAGATATTCATCAACAGGCCATCTTTGCACTACATGCCAAAGATATTCATCAACAATTCATATTTGCACTACAGGCCAAATATATTCATATCTCAAAGAAATATATAATCATTTCAGAATTTATATAAACAATAATTATAGCCATGTTGATCAATTCACCTTTGCACTTAAGCTTAAGATATTCAATTATAAATTCAATGGTCATGATCATACCAGTCACAATTCAACTTTGCACTACAGGCCAAAGAGAACCTTAGTCATGATCATACCAATAATCTATCCATCTTTACACTCCAGTGAAAGAGAATTTCAACATCAGGGTTATAAAAATATTATATATGATGATAAAAATAATATGATCAACATATAGTTTTAATCTCAAGAGTAATATTCGTAACTCATGAATAGTAACCCCGACACAAAAGATAGAAATTCTACAATAAAATTCATACCAATATTTCGGTATAATGATATTGAAAGAATAATATTTCTTAAGCTTATAAACAATTTATTTTAAATTGTTTACACTTTACTAAATAATGCATTTAATCATTCTAAAATACCAAACTCATAAGATTTTATCACCAATAATCAAAACCCTCATCAAAAATCTGCATATACCTCATATAGGATTCTCAAGCCATAAAATCCTATTTTCCAATTTTCTTACTTCGCATAACATATTTAATTCATTTACTCATAACTAGTCTATTTTCATGAAAAATACCAAATCAGTTCCAAAAATATTTCTTTTCTGGAATTTAGCATAATATAGTCCCATAGTGAACATATATTTTTCTCAAAATTTTTAAAAGTCATTTACTATTTTTCATATGGCCAAAATAGCCGAATATTTAGACATTTATCAAAAATTGTACTTTTGTACAAAATTTCTGAAATTCACAGAGTATACTTCTATCATATACATGTACTCCCAATAAAAATTTTATCAATTTTGGAGTTAACCACAAGGAATTATAAGCTGTTACTTCTAAAATAGTCTTTTCTCATAAAATTCATAACTCTCAATCTATATATCCAAAAATCACCATTTTTGGACACAATCAAGAAAACTCATCAAAATATCATTTCAAATTTTTCCAGAATTTTTGAAGATCAGAAAAATTACGAAGCTGAAAAACATAACAACCCTTAAAATCCCTTACTATCCCTTACCTTAAAAGAGCAGTACTTCTGACTGGATATCGGATATGATGCTGAAAAAAACTTGCACTGATGAATAGCAACTCACCAAGTATCTAAAAACTCACAAAATATGCTTCATAATATAGAGAGAGAAAGAGAGAAAGCTTATGTTTCTGGTGTGATTTTCAATTCTAACTTAGCCCTCTATTTATAGGGAAATTTTGGTAGGTTTGACCTGCAACCTGATGGCTTTACCTGCTACTATTCCCACCCACCATATTTGAAATATAATTCAGCACATTTCTTCACCAACCACAAGTGGGGCCCATAAATTCTAGAATTTTCCACCAAAATGATAAACTCTGAAAATTTAACAATTTCTAAACCAGTCATCTTGTAAAATTTATAATAAATCATACGTTCATTTTTAACGGTTCAAAATTTGTGGGCATATACTCAACTTATATATGTATAACATATCTAAAAATTACCACGATCCAACGGTCGGATTAAAAATTATAACCCTCGCAAAATATCTCAAAAACCCTAATTTTTAATACCTCCATTCCGACAAAAATACTGATAAAAATCTCAGCATTAATTCCTTCATTTTTAACCACAAAAATATATCCCTCATTTATATCTACATAAAATAAATATTTCCTTATCATATGAATCAATAATTAATTATTCACAAATAATATTACAGAATCACATTTATGACAATCAGGCCGTTCCCAGGAAAGAGGGGGCTTTCCAATAAGGATTTCTCCTTACTGACGCGCAATTAGATGACCAAACCTCTCCTTAGACAGAACTTTCTAGACATTGCCAATAATGTTATCTAATAATATTATTCAAATAATATGAATTATTGATCTGATAATGAGAAATACTGTGCAGCAACAATTATTGAACAACAATAATACAAAATTTCAACGTAGCAATTATTGAATCAATAAAATAAAATATTGAACAGTAATTACTGTAACAATTATTGAGTAGTGCCTTCTTACGTAAGAATCAATAATTTCAAAAATATTATGCAATACCGTGTGCTACTGTGCAATAACGCGTATTACTGTATTTTAACCACCGGGTATTCCAACAGTGTTAACGGTAACAACTACGCCGTTATTTGTAAAAACTCAAATTTGTCGTTTTCTTCACCCGACAGTTATTCGTTATGGGGCCCACAAATAGCTGCGCCGTCGTACGAATATTCCCCGACAGAAAGAATATTTCACGACCAAACGAATATTCCCCGACAACAATGATTATTTTATAACCACTTGCTTATTTTGAAAAAAAAATTCATATTTCACCCATAACTTTAACTTTTTATCAATTTAACCATTTACTAAATTGTAATTATAAGAAAAATTGAATACTTTTATTTCATAAAATTCGGGGTCTTACATTGTTTCATTCCAAAACACCATGGATACTACCCTTCATGCACACCCTAAATTCAGTCCAAATTCCTTCTATAAGTAGCAGACTAAATTCTCAGTTGGTGTTGCTTGGAAGTGTCTGATAAATTACTAAGTGTGGAATTGAGAGTATATAAGTGTTATAAGGACTTGGAGGTTCAATTAAGCAGCAAGTTCATTCATATTGCAGAGGTATAACTCCATTCCTTACTTTCCACTTTTAGTTTCTGTTAAATGAGTTTTGAGTTCTTGAATTTCAAATTCTTAAATTTGGTGGAGTTGGATGTTAAAAGGGTTGGGTAATGTCTATATGGTTATTATATGACCACATAAGCATGTTTGAACTGATACATGATTGTTTAGAAACGAATTCATGAGTAATTTTTGTGGTTGGGCTAGTTTTCTGTCGAAGCAGACTGTTACTAGCTCGAACCAGACATGGCGCAGATACGCCGGATTAACACTGAGGCACAGCGCAGCTGCGCCGGGCTCTGAGTTCTATTTTTGACTTCTGTTTTAAAGCCTACTAAGTGATGATCAACTGTTATGACTTAAACTAGCATGCAATCATGTGTAAGGAGTATATACAAGTATTTTAACTTAATTTGAGCATGTTTTAATATATTAGCATTCATGAATAATGGAAGTATGTAGTTGAAATGAATTTAGAAACTTTAGAAATGAACTTGATGAGTATGAGTGCCATGTTTATGTACTAACTCGCTAGCATGTTAAAATAATTTAGAAATGCATGATGTATGATTCTTAATTCCTTTGTTCATATCTACTTTATTAGGATTTGTGTTAAAGAAGTTTTCAAGAAAAAGCTTAGCATAGTGAGCTAACATGCATGACTACTACATGATTTATATTCTGACCTTACGAGCATGTTAATATGACTTGACTACATATGTTTAGAGCTTTGAAGTTGTCTTGTATGTGTTAGATTGCATAGTTCAAGTCTAAAATGGTTTCAAAAGCAAACTTGAACATATTTTCAAAATCTAGTTGCATCAAATGGATATCTAGTTGCTAAAGGGATAAGAGGTCATGTTATGTCTATAATACTCCTAGATATGATTTATATGTATTGAACATGATGATTTCAAAACTAAACATGAGTTTAAAGTATGATTCGAAGTATTAAACAATGATAGTAGTGAACAAGCAATATGAATACTACAAGTATATATATTAACAAATTTTGAAATCTCTATGTGTTATGCTTTAATACCATGTAAGTTGTAAGTTCAAACTTGTACAAATGAACTCAAGAACGGTCGTATGATTATGTGAGCACCTCTAATATGTAGATATGATAGAGTATTAGTACATGGATGTGTAGGAATTGGGCAGAAACAGAAAGTGCAAAGCTCAACCTTGGTTTGGCCAGGGGATAGCGCAGCTGCGCCGTCCCTAAGCCTTGACAGGGTGCAGCTGCGCCGTTCTGCAGTCTTGAATGGTTTCTATTTTTGATCTGATGTTTGAAGCATGCTTATATGATTACTTTAACTTGTAATACATGAAAAATATGTTATGTAATGTGTTAAGAAGCATTCTAAGTGATAGAGATGAATGTTAATTATAACTTTCAAATTTTAAGTCCAAAGAAATGTTTGCAAGAAATAAAGCAATAAAGACATTGTTTGCAATTGTGATGTCTTACAAACTGAATTGTGCTATGAAAATATAGGATAAGTGAGGTGTATGAAGTTACAACTAAGTTAGACGTTTATGTGTACATTGAACTTACCTATATGAGTTTATATGACTAATGGGCATCCTATACATATAATATGCTATAAATTGGATTCGAAAGTGTTGAATTATTAACGTGGATAGACTACGCTTAAGACAAGTATCTGAACTATCCTTTAGATTGTGCAAGTATCCTAAACTCTTGCATTACTTTATTCGAATAATGTCGTAAGCAAACTTTATATTATATTACTTTCTCGTTCAATTGAGCTAGTATGTTAAACTCTTGAGAAAACTATTATTAATGTTAAACTTGGTATTGTTCTTTAATATTGCGAAAGTGTCTATGTCATTTGATTCGGCTAGACTATATGCATGTTTATAAAACTGTCCAAACCAATTGATTGGTGCAAAAATCTTGAAAATTGAGTTGAACAACCCTTATGGTAAGGGGAGTGTATGTTGTTGGAAACCCCAACACATGAGTAGATTATTACCGTGGTGTTATGCATAACTTAGAGTATTGTAGATTGATCATCTATAGTACTTGATTCTTTTGGATTATCAGTTTAGTATTGGTAATTCTAGTAGATGTTCAATAGTCCTTACTGACTGCTCAGTATAAATTGTTTATCCAGTTGGATACATTGATAGTCTTTGAATTCATATATATCCGTTGATTTATATTGAATTATCGTTCTTATTCTAGGAATTGTTGATATTCATTATTCATGATATTATTCGGAAACTCTGAACTATCTTAGAGATGATACTTTGATATTTCAGACCCGTGTTATAAAACTCTTTACCCTTGTTGTATATTACTTGCTGGGTAATTTGTGCTCATTCTTGCTTATTTAAAACCTTTCAGTTAAGGCGGAACAGGGAAGTATCTCTGGTAAGGGCAAGGGAAAGGCTGCCGACTAGCTTGTTCCTTTATGTTTAAAAGTGTTATGTCGTATTAAGACTGTTTTCAGACTATGTTTAAGCTTAAGTAGGATTATGTAATAAGTCTTTATTCAATATTATTATGTAATCTTTTAAGTACTGTAGGTTGCGAGACTTGGGGGAATATTTATAATAAATCATTGTATATTATTCTAAATTAGATCTTTCGTTGTGAATGTGTGATTTTAGTTTTTATGGTTTTACCATGAGAACGTGATAAACCGAATTCGAGTGACCAAGTGGGGGTCTGAATTTGGGGGCATCACAGTTGTTGGCATGATCATGACCATTGGTGATAACATGATTATCCTTGGCCCGTAGTGTATGGATAATTCTTGGTCGTGATACTAATGAATATCCTTGGCCCGTAGTGTATGGATAATTCCGTGATGTGGATTATTTATTAAGCTGAGTCTCAGCGATGAAATTGATGATAAACTTTTTAAATCATAGAAGATAGTAGATATCATGCTCTACTTGACTCTTCTAATGAATTTCTTGTTCCACTGCAGTTAAACTTGATGTTTATTATATTTTATCAGTTTAACACTGTTGAAGGCTAACGATAATTTATTCTGCATTATCTTAGTCATAATATTTATTATTGGGCTAGTTGAACTCACCCTTTTGCTTTCATTATTCTCTTCAGGAAATGTGAACGTAGCCGGGACTAGTCGGGGAAAGGAGTTATGGTCCGAGTTGGTGGCTGTAGTAGTCCTCATTATTATATGAAATAGAGCGATAATAAATATAATGAGGATTGAATTTGAGTTTGGATATTGTCTACTAGACAATATTCGTGTAAAAACTCTCAGCTACGTTTTCGTCGTATTGTATAAGGAAGTTTGTATTTAAATTATGTACCATGTATTTGGAGACCCGAGATGGATGATGTATGTGACAACCCCAAAATAGGTCCAATTCACCCAACCCATTTTTGAGTCGCCAAATACATGGTACAAAAAATAACTACAACTTTATTACAACAATTATCATGCAAAATACAACAACACATATGCTGTGAGTTTTGATACAAATATATACCAACTGTGACTCTTATCCCAACCTTGGACAGCACGTCACAATGGCACCTTACATAAAGGTATAGTCAAAAATTGTTTTAGAAATTAAAATTTTTGGGAAGTGCTCAAGGAAACCTTCGTACATGGGAGGCCATGCGTCTAGGTTATGATAGATATCATATGTCCACAGAATTATCTTTGGTTGACCTAATAGACCCCAAAGAAAACTAGAAGATTACGATCATATTCTTTCCAATGGTGAGTCTTCACTTGACATATCATTATCTCCACTGTCTCTAATCGTGAATACTTCAACAAACACCAAGATTATATAGGTAGTGCTCGTAAATATACTCAGCAAGTGGAGGTGCACAACCCTGTCTTATAATGACACGAGGTTGTATGACATTAGACATCTTGTATGATAGTGGCAAAACACCCTTCCAACGTTGGGTTCGCCTCACCCTATTTGATTCACCAAATATAACTACTAAATGATGTATAAAATATAACACACTTTTCTATACTGCTTAGGGAGAACCTCCACAGCTAGAGACCACCGTTCTATCCCTTGTTACCCTCGCTCGACCCAGCTACACTCCTATTACCTGAAAGGAATTGTGAAGCAAAAGGGTGAGCACAACTAGCCCATTAAAGAATATCATGACTAAAGGTAATTAAATTATCAATAGCCTTCATCAGTAATAAATCAGAGATTTAGAATATATGGTAGATGATAAAAAAATTTAACCATAGTTGCAGCGGAACGAGCAATCCATTAGAAGAGTCAAATAGACCATAAAGTCTATTATCTTCTCCACATTAAAAGTCCACCAACAATGTTTTATTCCTGTAACATTAATCAACAGTTCCTTTCCACAATTATATGAATAACTCATAATTCATAATTGTAATTCTAAATTCCTCTTCGCATCCAGGACGAAGATAATTTTCATCACATGTCTTTACCTGAAACATCAAAGATCATGGTTATACCAAATTACAGTTCCTGTTTATAATCATATAACAATTTCATCTTTGCACTACGGCCAAAGATATTCATCAACAGACCATCTTTGCACTACAGGCCAAATATATTCATCAACAGTTCATATTTGCACTACAGGCTAAATATATTCATCAACAGTTCATATTTGTACTACAGGCCAAATATATTAATATCTCAAAGAAATATATAATCATTTCAGAATTTATATAAACAATAATTATAACCGTGTTGATCATTTCACCTTTGCACTTAAGCTAAAGATATTCAATTATAAATTCTATGGTCATGATCATACCAGTCAACAATTCAACTTTGCACTACTGGCCAAAGAGAACCCATAGTCATGATCATACCAAAAATCTACCCATCTTTACACTCAAGTCAAAGAGAAATATCATCATTAGGGCTATAAAAATGTTATATATGATAATAAAATCAATATAATCAAAATATCTAGATTTAATCTCAAGAGTAATATTCATAAATCAACTATAATTTGGTTAGAAAAAGAAACCAATTTTGTCATGAATAGTAACTCATGAATAGTAACACATGAATAGTAATTTCGTGAATAGTAACTAATGAATAGTAAACCCGACACAAAAAGATAAAAATTCTACAATAAAATCTATATCAATATTTCAGTATAATGATATTGAAATAACATTTCTTAAACTTATAAATAATTTATTTTAATTGTTTACACTTTACTAAATAATGAATTTAATCATCCTAAAATTCCAAACTCATAAGATTTCATCACCAATAACCAAAACTCTCATAAAAAATCTGCATATACCTCATATAGGATTTTCAAGCCATAAAATCCTATTTTCCAATTTTCTTACTTCACATAACATATTTAATTCATTTACTCATAACTAGTCCATTTTCATGAAAAATACCAAATTAATGTAAACAATTTTTCTTTTCTGGGATTTAGCAGGATATAGTTCCATATTGAACATATATTTTTCCCAGAATTTTTAAAAGTCATTTACTATTTTTCATATGGCCAAAATAGCCGAATATTTAGATATTTATAAAAAATTATACTTTTATCCAAAAAATTTGAAATTCACAGAGTACACTGATATTATATAGATGTATTCCCAATAAAAATTTTATCAATTTTGGAGTTAACCACAAGGAGTTATAAACGGTTACTTTTAAAATAGTCTTTTCTCATAAAATTCACAACTCTTAATCTATGCATCCAAAAATCGTCATTTTTGGACACAATCAAGAAAACTCATCAAATTATCATTTTAAATTTTTTCAAAATTTTTGAAGGTCAGAAAAATTACGAAACTGAAAAAATAATAACCCTTAAAATTCCCTACTATCCCTTACCTCAAAAGAACAGTACTTCCGGCTGAAATATCAGGTATAAGGCTGAAGAAAACTTGTACTGATGAATAGCAACTCACAAAGTATCTGAATATTCACAAAATACACTCGATAATCTAGAGTGAAAAAGAGAGAACTTATGAATTCTGGTGTGATTTTCAATTCTAACTTAGCCCTCTATTTATAGGAAAATGTTAGCACGCCGAAGCAGACTTGACCTGCTACCTGATGGCTTTACCTGCTACTATTCTACCCACCAAAAATTAGCCATCTTTCCCAACAACCAAAAGTGGGTCCCTCCCATTTCTAGAATTTTTCACCAAAATCATTTATAAACCTAATTTTCGAATCATTTACCTCTTAAAATTCATAACAAATCATTCGTTCATTTTTAACGGTTCAAAATTTGTGAACATATACTCAACTTATATATGTATAACATATTCAAAAATTACAACGATCCAACGGTCAGATTAAAAATTATAACTCACACAATAAAACTATAAGAACACTGATTTGATCTTTTAATACCTCAAATCCGACAAAATACTGATAAAATACCTCAACATTAATTCATTCATTTATAACCACATAAATAAATCTATCATTTATATCCACATCAAATAAATATTTCATTATCATATAGATCAATAATTAATTATTCACAAATAATATTACAGAATCACAATAATGACAACCAAACAGTTCCTAGGAAAAAGTGGGCTTTCCAATAAGGATTTCTCCTTACTGGCGCGCAATTAGATGACCAAACCTCTCCTTAGACAGAACTTTCTAGACATTGCCAATAATGCTATCTAATAATATTATTCAAATAATATGAATTATTGATCTGATAATGGAAAATACTGTGCATCAATAATTATTGAAACAACAATAATATAAAATATTAACGCAGCAATTATTGATTCAATAAAATAAAATATTGAACAGAAATTACTGTAACAATTATTGAGTAGTGCCTTCTCACGTAAGAATCAATAATTAAAAAAATACTGTGCAATACCGTGTGCTACTGTGCAACTACGCGTATTACTGTATTTTAACCACCAAGTATTTCAACAGTGTTAACGGTAATAACTACGTCGTTATTTATAAAAACTCAAATTTGTCGTTTTCTTCATCCGACAGTTATTCAGTTATGGGGCCCACAAATGGCTGCGCCGTCGTACGAATATTCCCCGACAGCAAGAATATTTCACGACTAAACGAATATTCCCCGACAATAATGAGTATTTTATAACCACTTGCGTATTTTGAAAAATTTCATATATTACCCTTAACTTTAACTTGTTATCAATTTAACCATTTACTAAATAGAAAAATTGAATACTTTTATTTCATAAAATTCGGGGTCTTACAATGTATACCTATTTTGTGGGCGTCACAGTTGGTATCAGAGCTTAGGGATATGATCCCTGGCTGAGATGTGAGACTAGAATTAGGAGGGGAGATATGGGTAAATCCTTCACTTGAATGACCTACCTAAGCTTATTTGTTATTTAATTGGTCGGTCAGAATATAGGGATACTATGTGGCTTGTCAATTAGCCCTTGTTTTGTGATAGTGTTAGAAAATGACATCTGAAAATCACGAAATGAACTCATATAGAGTTTTAAGTGATGAATAGAGGAGATTCATTTAAAGAACAAATATTGGAGTATAATATTTTGTTATACCAAAGATTTTATTGGGGAGTACTAATTAAGTTATTAAACTTGATTGTAGGATGTCACGCGAAGAAGAAATTAGAGATATCCATGTGGTGAGTGAAGAATTAATAGTTGCACCCGAGCTAGTCGCAGAGGTAGCAGCTGAGAGTGAGGAAGAAGAGGAACCTGAGGAGAATTTATTAGGAGAACTTTATGATCGAAATGTAGAACTGCAAAATCATATTTATGAGTTAGAAGAGCAGACTGAAGAACGGTAGGCGGTCGTGGAGCAAAGGGATACAACAATTTAAGCTTGTGCTACCCGGTATGTGATGCTTGAACAGAAGCAATCTTTGGCAGAGTATAAGATGATAAAGCTGGAATCTGAGAATTTAAATGTCAAGGATCAGCTGAAAGAAGAAACAACTAAACGAGTGAGAATGAAAGATGCATGGGTAAAAGCTGCACGACGCGTTGATATTGTGAAAAGAGAAGTCCGATCCAAGAAGGCTAAAATAGATGATATGTATTTCTCTTTTTGGACAGTAATTGGGAGAACCCAACATCGAGTTTTGAATTACCCTGTACATTGCGGTCAACCCCAATTCGATATGGATCGAAGATTAATGATTCAGATCATGGATCAGGAGTACGATGAAGCAGTTAAGGGTGAAATATGTCCTATAGCAAAATTCAATTCCAGTGGTAATGATGACACCAAAGGCTATCACAGACAAGTCAAAGTCGGTGGTTCAAGTGAGAGCACTTTTCGTAACTTCCCAAAAAGCGAGGAACAGAACGAAGTTATCATGGGTAAGCTAATCATAAACTCTTGTGAAGTCTTTACCTTATTTGCTACTGGTTCTACCCATTCTTTTATTTCTCCTATTTGCGCTCAACATTTAAATTTAACTCCGAAGAAATTTGACTTTAACTTATCTGTTGAAACTCCGTTGGGAGAGACATTCATTACATCTACTGTTTATAAGTCTTGTTTGATTCAAATCGGCAACCGCACGTTACCTGTCGATCTTATTTCTTTGAAAATAGTTGCATTCGATGTGATTTTAGTAATTGATTGGTTAACTACTCATCATGCTAAATTTGATTATTTTTGTAAGGTTGTTAGCTTTCATATTCCTAGCCAACTTATTATGCGAATTCAAGCAACCAAACTACTAAAGTCAATCATTGTCATATCAAGCCATAAATCTATTCGTTTATTGAAAAACGGATGTCAAGCTTTCTTAACCCATGTCACAGATTTAAACAAAAATACGTCAAATTTGAATGATATTCCTATTGTTAATAAATTTCCTGACGTATTCCCTGAAAAACTTCTTGGCCTACCCCCAGAGCGTGAAATCGAATTTTGTATCGACCTTGAAATCGGTACAAAATCCATTTCTAAAGCCCCATATCAAATGGCTCCTATTGAACTTCAAGAGTTAAAAATCCAACTACAGAAATTGTTAAACATCAGTTTCATTCGTCCTAGTACATCTCCTTGGGGTGCTCCTATTCTATTTATGAAGAAAAAAGATGGGAGTATGCGACTTTGTATTGATTATCAGGAGTTGAACCATGTCACCATAAAAAATAAGTACCCGTTGCCTCGCATTGATGACCTGTTTGACCAGTTGCAAGGCGCCAAATTCTTTTCAAAGATCGATCTTCATTTCGGATATCATCAGCTAAAGATTAAAGCTGATAAAATTCTAAAGACTGCTTTCAGAACTCGATACGGGCATTACGAATTCCTAGTCATATCTTTTGGATTAACTAATGCTGTTGTTTTCTTCATGGATATGATTAACCGAATATTCAAGGAATATTTGGATCATTTTGTTGTTGTCTTTATTGATGACATCCTCATATACTCCAAAAGTCGTGAAGAAAACGAGCAACACTTGAGGCTGATACTCCGAAAGCTTCGTGAAAACAAGCTATATGCCAAGTTGAAGAAATACGAGTTCTGGCTTGAGGAAGTATCATTCCTTGGGCACGTGATATCAAATCACGGAATATCTGTTGACCCGATAAAGATTGAAGCAATTCAAAGCTGGGAGCAACCTAAGTCAGTGACTAAAGTACGTAGCTTTTTGGGCTTAGCTGGTTATTATCGGAGTTCGTGGAAGGATTTTCACGAATTGCTACTCCATTAACTCAGCTGACTCGAAAAGATGCAAAATTCGATTGGAGCGAGAAATGTGAGAAGATTTTTCAAGAACTCAAGAGGAAACTTATTTCAGCACCTGTTCTGACAATACCATCTAGTTCGGAGGAATTTGTCATCTATAGCGATGCTTCAGGTAGAGGGTTAGGATGTGTTGTCATGTAACATGAAAAAGTCATAGCCTATACCTCACGACAACTCAAAGAATATGAGAGGAATTATCGTACTCATGATCTAGAGTTGGCAGCAGTCGTTTTTTGCGCTTAAAATCTAGAGGCATTACCTGTATGGGGAGAAAGTGGAGATCTATACGGATCATAAAAATCTCAAATATTTCTTCACCCAAAAGGAACTCAACATGCGACAACGATGTTGGCTTGAGTTGTTGAAAGATTACGATCATACCATTCAATAGCATCGTGGAAAAGCGAACGTAGTAGTTGACGCATTGAGTAGAAGATCATATGCGGGTACGAGTGCGATATTGTCAACGCAAAGACCCATTTTATATGACTTGCAAAGGATGGAGATAGAGATAAAGACTCTATTTTGGTGGAGCAAAATGAAAAGAGAGATCGCAGAGTTTATCTCTTGGTGTTTAACGTGTCAACGAGTCAAGGCGGAGCATCAAGTGTCAAAAGGTCCATTGCAACCACTTAAAATTTTAGAATGGAAGTAGGAGCACATTACTATGGATTTCGTTACTGGTCTTCCCAAGGTTTCTCAAGGCATAGATGCAATTTGGGTTATTATTGATAGATTGATCAAGTCTGCTCATTTCTTACCTATACGAGAAACTTATACACTTGAACGTACAAAATGGTTCGATTATTCGAGTTCGATATAGGTTCGAGGTGTTCGATTTCTTATATATAAGTTCACTCTAAATTGTTTCTAAAATTCTACATATAAATAATTGGTTTTGGTTATTTCATAATAAATTCTAATGTTTGTTTTATCAATAATGGTTAAATTTGTAGTAATTTTCTTTTTTTATTACTTAAACATCTTTTTGTGTTTTTAATATTTGATTATAAGTAAATATTTTTATTAAATAGTTAATAAATAATAATGTATACTTATTCACCTCTAAAATTTAATCAAAATAATTTTAGTATTTTCATAAGAATTTTAACAATGATTGTTGGATTATTACAATTTACATCCCTAATAATATAATAGATTATAAGTTATAACCTATGTCATAAATCACATAAATAAAGTCACTAATCATCATGCAATGACAATTTGACATTAATTAAAAAATGATACAATACAGTTGTTTATATTTACACGAGTTATTAAAATTGTTAAATCAAGATAGATAATAGAAAAATCAAGTCATCAAAGTATCGAAACTTCACTAATAAAGTGATAATCATTGTACAATTAGTCAATGGTTGTCAATTACTATTGTATATTAACATCTGTGACGCCCCCAAAATAGGTCCAATCCATCCAACCCATTTTGAGTCGCCAAATACATGGTACAAAAAATAACTACAACTTTATTATTACAATTGTCGTGCAAAATACGACAACACATATACTGTGAGTTTAAATACAAATATTGTCATCTAGACAGTATTCATACTCAATTAAGTCCTCATTATACTTATTGATACACTATTTTACAAAATAGTGAGGACTACTAAAACAACTGTCTTGAACCATCATTCCACACCCCGACTAGTACTCGCTACATTCTCGCCTCCTGAGAAGAAAAATAGAACAACAAGGAAAAGGGTGAGCTCAACTAGCCCAGTAAAGAATATTATGACTAAGATAATATACAACAAATTATCCTTAGTCTTCAACAGGAAAAAATTTAATAGAATACAATAGACAACAAGTTTTAAATCAATATTCGCAGCGGAAAATAATAATTCATAGAAGAGTTACGTAGAGAATGAAATCTACGATTATCTATGAATTTAAAAGTCCATCATCAACATTTTATCCCTGTAACATCAATCAATAAATATCTTGAATCAAATAGTCATCTTTGCACTACAGGCCAAAGATATTCATCAGTTGGTCATGTTCACCTCAACACCTGTTCATCTTTGCACTACGGGCCAAAGATATTCATCAGAAATCATTAATCTTTGCACTACAGGCCAAAGATATTCAATTATATCATCATTTAGGACTGAGGATGATGAAAAATATTTTAAAGGAAACGAATCCAGTGAAACAAAAGAGTAGATATTAAGGATTCGTATTTCAGCTATTCCATGTCCAAAAATACCTCATAAATAATCATAGTGAAGTAAAATTCAAGAATGATCAAAACATGGATACAATCAAAGCTAGTATCCAGAATAGATATTTGGACGAAAAGAAGAAAATTTCATTTTTCGGTGAATAGTAACTCGTGAATAGTAACTCATGAATAGTAACCCCGACATGAAAAGTTCCAAATTTGATAAAAATTTTCAACCAATATTTCGGCATAATGATATTGAAGAAATAATATCATTTTCGAATAAAATAACATCCCTTACCTCGGAAAGACTGTACTTCTGACTGGAATACTAGATATAGTGCTGAAGGAAACTTGCACCGTATAGCAACACTCAAAGTATCAAATACTCACAAGAATACGCTCGATATAGAGAGAGAAATAGAGAGAAACTTGTGTTTCTGGTGTGATTTTCAATTCTAACATAAGCACCCTATTTATAGGAAAATGCTTAGAACACCAAAGCAGAAAATTTAATATAATAATAATATATTTATCAAATTTTCCTTAGCCCACCTCTAGACATCTGATCTCAGCCCATTTATATTACATGTTAGCCCACTTAAATGCCAAAAAAACGTTTTTCTTCAAAATAATAAATAAAACTTCCAAAAATCAATTATTTCGGAACTTCAGAACTTCAATAATTCATAATAAATAGCCCTTTTATCAGAAAATTCGAATCTCGCGAGTTTTTATAGGAAATTCAATTCTCTACAACTTTGCAGAAGAAAGTTTTTCCAAATTCTAAACAAAAATTTACCAAAATTCACAAACGGGCGATTTTACTGTCAATAATAAATTTTCGATCAAGAATTGTGTCCACCAACACACAAAATATGTGTTAATCATTTAATGCCACAAAAATACTCTTCCTCCTCATATACTCATATATCCCACATTCATTGTAAAAATATCACCATCAATATATTATTAAAATAATATATTTAAATGAATTATTTTATCAGAAAAAATAAAACATTAATTTTCAACAATTGTCACATTAAAAATTTTCTCCATCTATATCCACATAAAATCAATATTTTTCTCATCATATAAATCAATAATTAATTATACATAAATAATATTACAGAATCACAGTACTGGCAACCAGGCCGTTCCCAAGAAAGAGGGGGCTTTCCAATAAGGATCTCTCCTTACTGGCGCGCAATTAGATGACCAAACATCTCCTTAGACAAAACTTTCTAGACATTGCCAATAATGTTATCTAATAATATTATTCAGATAATATGAATTATTGTTCCGATAATAGAAAATACTGTGTAGTGACAATTATTAAAACAACAGTAATATAAAATATCAACGCAGCAATTATTGAATCAATAAAATACAATATTGAACAGTAATTACTGTAACAATTATTGAGTAGTGTCTTCTTACGTAAGAATCAATAATTGGTGCAATACCGTGTGCTACTGTGCAACAACGCGTATTACTGTGTTTTAACCACCGGGTATTCTTACAGTATTAACGGTAACGCCGTTATTTATAAACAACTTGTATTTGTCGTTTTCTTCATCCAATCACTTTTCGTTATGGGGCCCACAAAAGACTGCGCCGTCGTACGAATATTCTCCGACAGTAAGAATATTCCACGACCAAGCGAATATTCCCCGACAATAATGAATATTTTATAACCACTTGCTTATTTGAAATATTTGCGCATTTTACCCATAACTAACCACATTAATCAAATCAACCATTACTATTTCAAAATAATAAATAGAGGAAATTAAATTTCATTTATTAATAATTTGGGGTCTTACAACATCAATTATCAATTATATAATCAAAAGTGTAAATTTAACTTTACCAAATTTTTTTAATTTTTTTAGTGTTACAGTCTTACAGACTTGCGAAGTATATATGAGACAGCGAGAGAGAGTGATTGACTAACTTTGATTTATCATTTATGCAATTAAGTAATCATATTTAGTGTAAAAACTAAAAAGTTGTTGAGAAAAAAAGTCCAATTAAACAATATGTCACACACTCACAGTACCGTTTGCATGAAATTAAAATAAGTTATTAATTAAAATAGCTTTGATCCTTTTATCTTAAAATTGTAGTTAATTTATTTAGTTTTAAATAATATAATTATGAAAATTATAAACTTTTTATAAAGTAATTCTCAAGATTTATTGTGACGCCCCCAAAATAGGTCCACATAACCCATTCTGAGTCACCCAATACATGGTACAGAAAATAAGTACAACTTCATTATTACAATTGTCGTGCAAAAGATGACAACACATAAGCTGTGAGGACTCAAATAAGTCCTCATTACAATTATTGATACACTATTTTACAAAATAGTGAGGACTGCTAAAACAACTGTCTGGACCCATCACTCCACATCCTGACTAGTTCCCTCTATATTCTCGCATCCTGAGAAGAAAAATAGAACAAAAAGTAAAAGGGTGAGCCCAATTAGCCCAATAAAGAATTTTATGAATAAGATAATGTAGAACAAATTATCGTTAGCCTTCAATACAGCAGATAAAATATAATGGACAACCAATTTTAGATCAATATTCGCATCGAAAATAACAATTCATTAGAAGAGTTAAGTAGAGAATGAAGTCTATTATCTTCTATGATTTAAAAGTTCATCATCAATATTTTATCCCTGTAACATCAATCAATATACATCTTGAACCAAATATTCATCTTTACACTACGGCCAAAGATATTCATTTATATCACCAGTTGGTCATGTTCATCTCAACACCTGTCCATCTTTGCACTACGGGCTAAAGATATTCATCAGGTAATCATTCATCTTTGCACTACAGGCCAAAGATATTCAGTTATATCATCATTTAGGACTGAGAATGATAAAAAATATCTTAAAAAAATGAATCCAGTGAGATAAAATGACACAGATTAGGGATTCGTACTTCGGTTTATCCAAGTTCAAAAATACTCCGTAATAATCAATTGTGAAGCAAAATTCAAGAATGAAGATCAAAACATGGATACAATCAAAGATAGTAACCATAATAAACAACTTGGACAAAGAAAAGAAAATTTAATTTTTCTATGAATAGTGTCGTATTCGTGAATAGAGTCGTATACGTGAATAGTAACCCCGACACGAAAAGGTAGAAATTTCACAAGTAGTACTTGTGAATAGTGTCGTATAGGTGAATAGTACCGTATACGTGAATAGTAACTGTATACGTGAATAGTGTTGTATACATGAATAGTGCCGTATACTTCGTGGATGTACCATTTAAATATTAATAATAATGAAATTATGTGGTATTTAAATCATATAAATATGATATTTTTGATTGAAAAATCATGATAATTGGTATTAATTATTTGAAAATTACGAGTCTTTGAAAAATATTTTGTCTGATAAATAAAATTATCTAAGATATTTGTGAACCAGTTTAAGTAGGGTCTTAAGTAAAATAGGCTCGACATTATCCGATTAGGCAATCAGGATGTCTAAATAGTACCGAACTCAACTCAAACTGAAATAGTTTGACTTGATATTAGGTCTTATATGTTTTATAGACCGATAGAATTATGTTGTAAGACCCCGAATTTTATGAAATGAAAGTACTCAATTTTCTTATAATTATAATTCTATTTAATGGTTAAATTGATAAATGGTTAAAGTTAAGGGTGATATGTGAAAATTTAACAAAGTAAGCAAGTTGATATAAAATATTCGTTGTGCCGGAGAATATTCGTTTGGTCGGAAAATATTCTTTTTGTCAGGAAATATCCGTACAACGACACCATCATTGGTAGACCCCACAACGAAATAACTGTCGGAGTTAGAAAATGACAGAAATATCTTTTTATAAAAATAACGGCGAAAGTTTTATCGTTAAACTGTTAAAATATCTGGTGGTAAAAGTACAGTAATACGCGTGGTTGCATAGTAGCACATGGTATTAATTATTGATGCTTACGTAAGAAGCCACTCAGTTTATTCAATTATTACTACAGTAGTTGATGTATAATATCTCTCATATTATTGATTCAATTATTATCACAATATCATCTGCATAATATTTTATATTACTAAATCAATAATTGAGACGACAAAGTTATTCATATTATTATTTACGATATTTGATAATGTCTAGAAAGTTCTGTTGAGGAGAGATTTGGTCACCTAATTGCGCGCCAATAGGGAAAAAATCTTATCGAAAAGTCCCCTCTTTCCTGGAAATGATCTAGTTGTTAAATATTGTGAGTTGTAAGATTAATGATGAATAATTATTAATAGATTAAAAATGTGTTTATTAAAGATAAGTGATATGTGGTAAATATTTATTCAATTTTTGATATAAATTGAGGGGTTTGATATGAGGTATTTGTTATAAGTTTGGCTTATTATTCCATGAGGAGATATGCTAATTTTTTAAACCGTTGGTTGAAGATATAATAGTAAATCAATTTGGACCACTGGTGGAAAGTTATAATAGTAAATCAATATGGATCGCTGGTTTAAAGTTTTAATAGTAAATCAGTATGGACCGTTGCTTTAAGTTTTAATAGTAAATCAATATGGACTGTCCGTTTAAAAGTAAATTAATCTGGGCCGTTCATAAATTAGTTACTATTCAGTCCTTTTTCCTATAAATAGAAGCTCCTTCCTTCATTATTTCCTACAAATTCACTGAAATTTTAGAGAGAGAATTATAGAGAAAAAGAAGAGGAGTATTCTGCTACTACCCTACTTCAGTATTCAATCTTTTACCAAGGTAAAAGATATTATTTTTTGTATTCGTAAGGGGTATTATTTCTTTCGTATTCATGAAGAGAGTTATTTTCTTTCAATACTCATAAGGGTTGTTATTCCATTCTTTATTATTCTGTTGGAATAACCTGTCTACGCGGATTACAACATGCATGGTGAAATCTTTTGTTATTCCATTCTTTATTATTCTGTGGGAATAACTTGTCTACGCGGACTACCATATGCATGGTGAAATCCTTTTGTTATTCAATTCTTTATTATTCTGTGAGAATATCCTATCTACGCGGACTACCGCATGCCTGGTGAATAATCCTTTATATTCATTTGTTATTAAATTGTGGAAATGATCTGTCTACGTGGACTACTGCATGACAGATGAAAATCTATTTGCAGTTTCGTATATTATTTCTTTTCATATTCTTAAATCTAAACTTACTATGGTAAGTATTGCTTCTATAATTCCTGAAATTAGTGGAATATCCTTGAGTTTTGCACTTCATCCAGTATCATTTCATTAGAATATTGATCTGAATTTTCTTATTAAATATCAATATTTTCACTCGGGGTACTATTCACGGGTTACTATTCACTCAGTTACTATTCACTCGAATATTATTCACCCGAGAATTCGGGGTACTTTTCATACCGAATTACTATTCACGGGTTACTATTCACTCAGGTATTAATCACTCGGGTATTCGGGTCATTTTTCATGTCGGGATACTATTCACGGGGTACTATTCCCGAAGTACTAATCACGGGATACTATTCACTTGGGTACTATTCACCCGGAGTACTATTCATGATAAAAATTGATTTCTTTTCGGTCCAAATTATTTTTGATACAATATTATTCTTAAATTTTACTCCACAAAGCAGTATCATATTGACAATTTGGACATTATTGAATTCTGGATAAATTAAATTATAAATCTTTAAAAATTTATCCTTTGCTTTCTTTTAATTGAATTCTTATATCATGGTCATCATCCTCGTGCTTATGTTGTGATAAAAGTCATCTGTGTACTATTGATTGGTATGATTATGATCAGAGATTATTCAATATAATCATGACCGTAATGTTACAAATGATGTGGTAAAAGTCCTCATTGGCCCGTAGTGCATTGATGGGCAGTTGTTGATTTGATCATGACCATTAATGATTACATGAATATCCTTGGCCCGTAGTGCAGGGATGATTCGATGATGTGGTTTATTTATTAAGCTGAGTCTCAGCGATAAAGTTGATGAAAAAAATTTTAAATCATAAAAGATAGTAGATATCATGCTCTACTTGATTCTTCTAATGGATTGCTTGTCCCGCTACAGTTAAACTTGATGTTTATTGTTTTTTATCAGTTTAACACTGTTGAAGGCTAACGATAACTTATTCTGCATTATCTTAGTCATATATTTCTTACTGGGCTAGTTGAGCTCACCCTTTTTAATTTCATTGTTCTCTCCAGGAAATGAGAATATAGCTGGGACTAGTCAGGGAACAGAGTGATGGTCCGAGATGGTGCATTAGTAGTCCTCACTATTCTATGAAATAGTATGATAATAATTGTAATGAGGACTCCATTGAGTGTGGATATTATCTAGAAGGCAATATTCTTGTTTAAACTCTCAGCTATGTTTTGTCGTATTTTACACGATAGTTGTATAATTAAGTTTGTAGTTATATTCTGTACCATGTATTTGGCGACTCAGAATGGGTGATGTATACCTATTTTAGGGGCGTCACATATATGATAATGTGTTTAGGTTATTTTATAACTGTGATGTTATTATTCTAATTTGTATATCGATATTATTAATATTAGGTCTTCAGACAAAGCTAAATAGATTGCATAGCAGTAGTCCGCGACAAAGGCAAGTTTTCTTTAACTCGACCTCGAGTTGTTTCATTCGAATATGCTTATGGTTAATCATTGCTGATTACCATGTCTATGAATTATTGATTCGCACTATGTTCATCAGGTATGAAAGGCTGATCACCTTCATTACCATCTAGTTCAGTTGATATGTTTATGTTCAATGTTCGTTCAGTTATGAAAATTTTTTCATGCTAGTTCACAATTATATTGTAGAACTGTAGCCAACTTATTATTTAATTCTTTCAATCATGATATATCATCAATTGAACTTATACTTGCTGGGCAAACTTGTTGCTCACCCTTGCTATATCATGATAAACATTACAGATTAAGACGAATACGTCGGATACAGGAGAAGCCAGTGACATTGTATGTCGGATAGATATGGAATACAAGTATTACGTGAAGGTTCTCGACCATGGGGATAGTATGTAAGTTTAATGTATAAAAAATTTATGTTTATATCTTTCGCAAACAGTAATAGTATTATTATACCAGATTCGTGGTGATTAGTACTTGAATCTAGGGCCTTTATAGTTGGTATCAGAGCCGTAGATTCGGGATTATTACAAGTTATATCATCATTTAGGACTGAGGATGATGAAAAATATCTTAAAGAAAATGAATCCAGTGAGATAAAAGGACAAAGATTAGGGATTCGTACTTTGGTTTATTCAAGTTCAAAAATACTCCATAATAATTAATTGTGGAGCTAAATTCAAGAATGAAGATCAAAACATAGATACAATCAAAAATAGTAACCATAATAGACAACTTGGACAAAGAAAAAAAATTTAATTTTTCTATGAATAGTATCGTATTCGTGAATAGTGTCGTATACGTGAATAGTAACCCCGACACGAAAATGTAGAAATTTCACAAGAAAAATTATACTTCGTGAATAGTATCGTATTCGTGAATAATGTCGTATATGTGAATAATGCCGTATACGTGAATAGTAACCTCAACATAAAAAGGTAAAAATATCATAATAAAATTTATATCAATATTTCGGCATAATGATATTGAACGAAATAACATTATTTACGAAGAAAATAACATCCCTTACCTCAAAAGAATAGTACTTCTGACGGAATATCAGATATAATGTTGAAGAAAATTTGCACTGAATAACAACTCTCAAAGTATCTAAATACTCGCAAAAATACGTTCGATATTATAGAGAGAGAAAACTTCTGATTCTGGTGTGATTTTTAATTCTAACTTAAGCACCCTATTTATAAAAAAATGCCAGAATGCCAAAGTAGACTAAAATTTAATAAAATAATATTTTAATAAAAAAATTCACGGACACCTCTTAACCAAACTCAGCACACCACAAGTGGGGCCCACCAAATTTAGAAAATTTCACAACAACCAAAATTGGGGCCCACCCATATTTTTAATAAAAATATTTATTTTTAAAACTTCAATAATTCATAATAAATAGCCCTTTCATCAGAAAAATACGAATTTTATGTCCATTTCATAGGAAATTTAATTCTCTACAACTTTGTAGAAGAAAGAATTTCCAAATTTTAAACCGAAAATAACCGAAATCTACATACGGATGACTTTTAATACCTCAATTCTAACAAAATACTAATAAAACACCTCAGTATTATTTCCTTCATCTATATCCACATAAAATAAATATTTTTTTATCATATAAATCAAAAATTAATTATTCACAAATAATATTACAGAATCATAATAATGACAACCAGGTCATTCTCAGGAAAGAGGGGGCTTTTCGATAAGGATTTCTCTTACTAGCGCGCAATTAGGTGACCAAACCCCTTTTCTAGACAGAACTTCCTTAAACATTGCCAATAATACTATCTAATAATATTAATTATTGATCTGATAATGAGAAATACTGTGCAGTAATAATTATTGAAACAACAATAATATAAAATATCAACGCAGTAATTATTGAATCAATAAAATAAAATATTTAACAGTAATTACTGTAACAATTATTGAGTAATGCCTTCTTACGTAAGAATCAATAATCCGAAAATACTGTGCAATACCGTGTGCTACTGTGTAACCACGCGTATTACTGTACTTTAACCACCGGGTATTCCAACAATGTTAACGGTAACAACTACGCCGTTATTTAAAAAAAACTCATACTTGTCATTTTTTTCATCCGAAAATTTTTCTTTATGGGGCCCACAAATGGTTGCGCCATCGTACGAATATTCTCCGACAACAAGAATATTTCACGACCAAACGAATATTCCCAGACAACAATGAATATTTTATAACCTCTTACTTATTTTGCAAAATTTGCACATTTCACCCATAACCAAAGCATTATATCAAATTAACACATTTTTATTCAAAATAATAATTAGAGAAAATTCAATTTTATTTATAAAAAGTTGGGGTCTTACAACCTCCTCTCCTTATAAAATTTCATCCTTGAAATTGACGTACGTACCTGGTGTTTCGAAAAGGTGAGGATACCTTGTTTTTATTTTCGATTCCAACTCCCAGGTCATTTCCTAAATGGCATGGTTCCTCCACAAAACTTTGACTTGTGGTATAACCTTTGTACGTAGGATATGTTCCTTCCTATCCAAGATCTTGGCAGGTACCTCCTCGTACGTTAAATCTTCAGTTATCTCGTTTGGTTCTAACTCAATAATGTGGTTTGGGTCTTTCACATATTTACGAAGCACAGATATATGAAAAATATTATGAACACGAGACATGCATGGAAGTAATGCGAGTCTATAGGCCACATTTCCTACTCGGTCAAGAATCTTAAATAGACCAATAAATCGTGGATTGAGCTTTCCTCTCTTTCCGAATCTTGTAACTCCCTTCAATGAAGCAATACGTAATAATACATGATCCCCAATATTAAATTTCACGTCCTTTCGATGAAGATCCGCCTAACTCTTTTATCGATCTTGTGCCGTTTGTATACGTTGTCGGATTATTTGGATCTTTTCTATAGTTATGCGTACTAATTCTGGTCCCAACTGTTAGATTTGTAATATTCATGAACGCAATCAAATTGCAGAAAATAAGCGAAAACGTGTAAAAATTAAATTTTAAAATTTTACAAACCATATACCCGGATCATCCTTTATCCACAATTATTAATTAAACGAAAAGATATGAAGAACAAGAATTATACCAATGAAGATTCGCTTCCTCAGGTACAAGTTCACCTCCAATTCTTTTCGCGTTCAACTTAAATCCACTGGGTTTGGTTCCTTCCTTTGATCAACGTTAGCCACCCAAGTGTTTGGCCTCTAGAGGTGATCCACCAAGAAAGAATAAAGATTCAAGAAGATGGGTGTTTGTGAGACCCCGAATTTTATGAAATAAAAGTATTTAATTTTTCTATTTTGGTAAATAGTTAAATTGATAAAATTTTAAAGTTAAGGGTAATATGTGAATTTTTTTTTTGCAAAGTAAGCAAGTTGATATAAAATATTCGATTAGTCGGGGAATATTCTTTTTGTTGGAGAATATTCATACGACGATACAATCATTGGTGGACCCCACAACGAAATTATTGTCGGATTAAAAAAATGACAAAAATATTTTTATAAAAATAACGGCGGAAGTTTTACCGTTAACTGTTGAAACACCCGGTGTTTAAAGTACAGTAATATGCGTGGTTGTATAGTAGCACATGGTATTGATTATTGATGCTTACGGGAGAAGTCACTCAGTTTTGTTTTATTAGTATTATTAATGTAATAAAACAGAAAAGCTTTTTATATAAAACAGAATACTTTTATAAAGTTATTCGTTTTATTAGGCTAATAGTAAATTTTTTTATATAAAACAGAATACTTTTATAAAGTTATCTGTTTTATTAGACAATAATTAGAATATATTATATTTTATTATGCATAGTATTTGCATAGTGCCTGCATAGTATTTGCATAGTAAAATTTTTTATAAAGTTATTCGTTTTATTAGATTATAAATAGAATATATTATATTTTATTTAAAAGATTTTGCTTTAAATATGGACCGTCAGATTAAAGTAAATCAATCTAGACCGTTCATGAGTTAGTTACTATGCAGTCCATTTTTCTATAAATAGAAGCTCATTCCTTCATTATTTTCTTACGAATTCACTGAAACTCTAGAGAGAGAAATTATAGAGAGAGAGAGAGAAGAAAAATATTCTGCTACTTCACTACTCCGATATCAAGTTTCTTTTAAGGTAAGGGATATTATTTATTGTACTCGTAAATGGTATTCTTTCTTTTTTATTCACGAAGATAACTTCTGTTATTCCATTTTTATTATTCTGTTGGAATAACCTGTATACGCAGGCTACCCTATACTTGGTGAAATTCTTCTGTTATTATATTATTTATTATTCTGTCGGAATATCCTGTCTGTGCTTTACGCCGGACCTGGTTCCATTATTTATTATTCTGTCGGAATATCCTGTCTGTGCGTTTACGCCGGACCTGGTTCTATTATTTATTATCCTGTCAGAATATCCTGTCGGTGCATTTACGCATGACCTGGTTCCATTATTTATTTTTCTGTTGGAATAACCTGTCTGTACGGTCTATTGCATGCCTGGTGATTTCTTTTGTTATTCTATTATTTATTGTACTCAGTTGGTTAAAGTTTTGGCTTTTATACTCCATGAAATTAGTGGAATATCCTTGATATTTGTGCTTCATCCAGTATCTTTTCATGGAAGTATTCTTCTGAGCATTTTTGAATTTTACTTCACAAAGCAGTATCATGTTGACAATTTGGACGTTATTAATTCCTGGATAAATTAATTCTTGAACTTATTTTATTGAATTATTATGTCATTGTCATCATCCTCATATTTATATTATGTTGAAAGTCATCTGTGGCCTGTAGTGCATAGATGGACTTTGTATGATTATGACCAGGGATTATTCGGTATAATCATGACCGTAATATTACAAATGATATGGAAAAGTCCTCATTGGCCCGTAGTGCATTGATGAACAGTTTTTGGTATGATTATGGCTATGGATTCTCTTCGGCCAAGGGTGCAAAGATGAATTATTTTATGGCATGATCAGGACCGTTGATAAAAACACGATTATCTTTGGCCCGTAGTGCATGGATAATTCGTGCTCGTGATACTAATGAATATCCTTGGCCTGTAGTGCAGGGATGATTCGATGATGTGGATTAATTATTGAGCTGAGTCTCAGCGATGAAATATTAATTCATGGATGTGATAATAATTAATATCGTTGGCCGTAGTGCATGGATAATTCATGGATGTGATACTAACGAATATCCTTGGCCGTAGTGCATGGATAATTCGAAGGTGTGGATTATTTATTAAGCTGAGTCTCAGCGATAAAATATTGGTTATACACTTTTAATTTGTAGAAGATAGTAGATATCATGCTCTACTTGACACTTATAAAATATAGTTGTATGTCTTTGGCCGTAGTGCAAAGATGAATTTATTAGTATAATTATGAACAAGAATTGTGATTTGGTATAACCATGATTTTTGATGTTTCAGGTGAATATAAGTGATGAAAATTATCTTCGTCCTGGGTGCGAAGAGGAATTTAGAATCACAATTATGATTATGAGTTATTTATATGATTGTGGACAGGAATTGTTGATTGATGTTACAGGGATAAAATATTTTTGGTGGACTTTTAACATGGAGAGGATAATAGACCTAATGGTATATTTGATTGACTCTACTAATGGATTGCTCGTTCCGCTGCAACTATGGTTGAAAAGTATTATCAGCTACCATATGTTCTAAATCTCTGATTTATTAATGATGAAGGTTATTGATGATGTAAATTAGCTTTAATTATGATATTCTTTACTGGACTAGTTGAGCTCACCATTTTGCTTTCATTGTTCTCTTCAGGAAGTGAGAACACAGCAGGGACTAGTCGGAGAACGGAGTGACGGTCCAGATGATATCATTAGTAGTCCTCACTATTCTATGAAATAGTGTGATAGCTGTGGAAGTTCTCCCTAAATTGTAAGACCCCGAATTTTATGAAATAAAAGTATTCAATTTTTCTTATAATTACTATTCAGTAAATGGTTAAATTGATAAAAGTTTAAAGTTATGGGTGAAATATGAAATTTTTTTCAAAATAAGTAAGTGGTTATAAAATAATCATTGTTGTCGGGGAATATTCGTTTGGTCGTGGAATATTCTTTCTGTCGGGAAATATTCGTATGACGGCGCAGCTATTTGTGGGCCCCATAACGGAAAGCGATTGGATGAAGAAAACGACAAAATTGAGTTTTTATAAATAACGTCGTAGTTGTTACCGTTAACGCTGTTGAAATACCTGGTGGTTAAAATACAGTAATACGCGTAGTTGCACAGTAGCACACGGTATTGCACAGTATTTTTTTCAATTATTGATTCTTACGTAAGAAGACACTACTCAATAATTGTTACAGTAATTTCTGTTCAATATTTTATTTTATTGAATCAATAATTGCTGCGTTGATATTTTATATTATTGTTGTTTCAATAATTGTCACTGCACAGTATTTCCCATTATCAGATCAATAATTCATATTATTTGAATAATATTATAAGATAACATTATTGGCAATATCTAGAAAGTTCTGTCTAAGGAGAGGTTTGGTCACCTAATTGCGCGCCAGTAAAGAGAAATTCTTATTGGAAAGCCCCCTCTTTTCTGGGAACGGCCTGGTTGTCATAAATGTGATTCTGTAATATTATTTGTGAATAATTAATTATTGATTCATATGATAAGGAAATATTTATTTTATGAGGATATAAATGAGGGATATATTTTTGTGGTTAAAAATGAAGGAGTTAATGTTGAGATTTTTATCAGTATTTTTGTCGGAATGGAGGTATTAAAAATCAGGATTTTTGAGATATTTTGCGGGGGTTATAATTTTTAATCCGACCGTTGGATCGTGGTAATTTTTGGATATGTTATACATATATAAGTTGAGTATATGTCCACAAATTTTGAACCGTTAAAAATGAACGTATGATTTGTTATGAATTTTACGAGATGACTGGTTTAGAAATTGTTGAATTTTCGGAGTTAATCATTTTGGTGGAAAATTCTAGAATTGGTGGGCTCCACTTGTGATTGATGCAGAAATGTGCTGAATTATATTTCAAATGTGGTGGGTGGGAATAGTAGCAGGTCAAGCCTACTAAAATTTTCCTATAAATAGAGGGCCAAGTAAGAATTGAAAATCACACCAGAAACAAGTTTTCTCTCTTTCTCTCTCTATATTATGAAGCATATTTTGTGAGTATTTAGATACTTTGAGAGTTACTATTCAGTGCAAGTTTCCTTCGGCTTTGCATACCGATCAGAAGTACTGCTCTTTTGAGGTAAGGGATAGTAAGGAATTTTAAGGGTTGTTATGTTTTCCAGTTTCGTAATTTTTTCGACCTTCAAAAAATCTGGAAAAATTTGAAATGATATTTTGATGAGTTTTCTTGATTGTGTCAAAGAATGGTGATTTTTGGATGTATAGATTGAGAGTTATGAATTTTATGTGAAAAGACTATTTTAAAAGTAACCGCTTATAATTCCTTGTGGTTAACTCCAAAATTGATGAAATTTTTATTGGGAGTACATGTATATGATAGAAGTATACTCTGTAAATTTTAGAATTTTTGGATAAAAGTATAATTTTTGATAAATGTCGAAATATTCGGCTGTTTTGGCCATATGAAAAATAGTAAATGACTTTTAAAAATTTTAAGAAAAATATATGTTCACTATGGGACTATATTATGCTAAATCTCAGAAAAGAAATATTTTTGGAACTGATTTGGTATTTTTCATGAAAATGGTCTAGTTGTGAGTAAATGAATTAAATATGTTATGTGAAGTAAGAAAATTGAAAAATAGGATTTTATGGCTTGAGAATTCTATATGAGGTATATGCAGAATTTTGATGAGGGTTTTGATTATTGGTGATAAAATCTTATGAGTTTGGTATTTTAGAATGATTAAATGCATTATTTAGTAAAGTGTAAACAATTTAAATAAATTGTTTATAAGCTTAAGAAATATTATTCTTTCAATATCATTATACCGAAATACTGGTATGGATTTTATTGTAAAATTTCTACCTTTTTGTGTCGAGTTTACTATTTATGAGTTACTATTCACGAGTTACTATTCATGAGTTACTATTCACAAGTTACTATTCACGATAAAAATTAGTTTCTTTTTCTAACCAAATTATAGTTGATTTACGAATATTACTCTTGAAACTAAAACTAGATGTTGATCATATTATTTTTATTATTATATATAACATTTTTATAACCCTAATGATGATATTTCTCTTTGACTTGAGTGTAAAGATGGGTAGATTTTTGGTATGATCATGACTATGGGTTATCTTTGGCCAATAGTGCAAAGTTGAATCGTTGATTGGTATGATCATGACCATTAAATTTATAAGTGAATATCTTTAGCTTAAGTGCAAAGGTGAATTGATCAACATGGTTATAATTATTGTTTATATAAATTCTGAAATGATTATATATTTCTTTGAGATATTAATATCTTTGGCCTGTAGTGCAAAGATGAAATATTGATGAATATCTTTGGTCTGTAGTGCAAAGATGAATTGTTGATGAATATCTTTGGCCCGTAGTGCAAAGATGACATGTTGTTGAATATCTTTGGCCAGTAGTGCAAAGATGAACAGATGTTGAGATAAACATGACCAACTGGTGATACAAATGAATATCTTTGGCCGTAGTGCAAAGATGAAGTTATTAGTATGATTATGAACAGGAAATATGATTTGGTGTAACCATGATCTTTGATGTTTCAGGTAAAGATAGGTGATGAAAATTATCTTCGTCCTAGGTACGAAGAGGAATTTAGAATCACAATTATGATTATGACATATTCATATGATTGTGAAAAGGAACTGTTGATTGATGTTACAGGGATAAAATATTGTTGGTAGATTTTTAACATGGAGAAGATAATAGACTTTATAGTCTATTTGACTCTTCTAATGGATTGCTCGTTCCGTTGCAACTATGGTTGAATTTTTTATCATTTACCATATGTTCTAAATCTCTGATTTATTATTGATGAAGGCTATTGATAATTTAATTATCTTTAGTCATGATATACTTTATTGAGCTAGTTGTGCTCACCCTTTTGCTTCACAATTCCTTTCAGGTAATAAGAGTGTAGCTGGGTCGAGCGAGGGTAACGAGGAAATAGAACGGTGGTCTCTAGCTGTGGATGTTCTCCCGAAGTAGTATAGAAAAGTTCATTTAGTAGTTTTATTTGGTGAATCCAATAGGTTACGGTGTACCCAACGTTGGAAGGGTGGTTTGTCACTATCATACAAGATGTCTAACGACATACAACCTCGTGTCATCATAAGACAGGGATGTGCTCATCCACTTGTTGAGTATATATACGAGCACTACCTATATAATCTTGGTGTTTGTTTGAAGTATAATTTTTAATTAGAGACAGTAGAGATAATGATATGTCAAGAGAAGACTCACCATTGGGAAGAATATGATAGTAATCTTCTCGTTTTTCTTTGGGGTCTATTGGGTCAACCAAGAATAATTCTGTGGCCATATGATATCTATCATAACCTAGACGCATGGCCTCCCAATTAACGAAGGTTTCCTTGAGCACTTCCCACAGATTCTAAAACAGTTTTTGACTATACCTTTATGTAAGGTGTCATTGTGAGGTGATGTCTACGGTTGGAATATGAGTCACATTTGGTATATATTTGTATCCAAACTCACAACATATGTGTTATTGTATTTTGCACGACAATTGTTGTAATAAAGTTACAGTTGTTTTCTGTACCATGTATTTGGCGACTCGGAATAGGTTGGATGGAATGGACCTATTTTGGGGTCGTTACATTTGGTATCAGAGCTATAAGCATGAATTTGCGAAGAGCCCCGAGCCTCTCGCTGGTGACTTCCTTGTGTGGAATGCACCGAAGCCAGACTCTCCGTAGGGGACGCCGAGCCAGTCGGTGGCAAGCTGATAGGTACCACTGTGAGGTGCTATGGTTGGAAGCACCATGAAAGTCACAGTTGGTATCAGAGCTTAGGGATATGATCTCTGGCGGAGATCGGGGAATAGAACTAGGAGGGGAGAGATGAGTAAATCCTTCGCTAGTGTGTCCTACCTAAGCTTATATGTTGGTCAGTCATAATATCGGGATATTATGTGATATGTTAATTTGTTAAATTAACCCTTGTTTTTAAGCTGTATTCTAGAATGATATCTGAAATACAGGAGATAAGCAATGGAGAAATCATGATGACAGGGAATATGGAATCTGAAATGAAAGCACGGTATTCTCAACTCTTTGAATTACCAGGTACGTAAATTTCGGGGACGAAATTTCATAAGGAGGGGAGATTGTAAGACCCCGAATTTTATGAAATAAAAGTATTCAATTTTTCTTATAATTACTATTCAGTAAATGGTTAAATTGATAAAAGTTTAAAGTTATGGGTGAAATATGAATTTTTTTTCAAAATAAGTAAGTGGTTATAAAATAATCATTGTTGTCGGGGAATATTCGTTTGGTCGTGGAATATTCTTTCTGTCGGGGAATATTCGTACGGCGGCGCAGCTATTTGTGGGCCCCATAACGGAAAGCGATTGGATGAAGAAAACGACAAAATTGAGTTTTTATAAATAACGGCGTAGTTGTTACCGTTAACGCTGTTGAAATACCTGGTGGTTAAAATACAGTAATACGCGTAGTTGCACAGTAGCACACGGTATTGCACAGTATTTTTTTCAATTATTGATTCTTACGTAAGAAGACACTACTCAATAATTGTTACAGTAATTTCTGTTCAATATTTTATTTTATTGAATCAATAATTGCTGCGTTGATATTTTATATTATTGTTGTTTCAATAATTGTCACTGCATAGTATTTCCCATTATCAGATCAATAATTCATATTATTTGAATAATATTATAAGATAACATTATTGGCAATGTCTAGAAAGTTCTGTCTAAGGAGAGGTTTGGTCACCTAATTGCGCGCCAGTAAGGAGAAATTCTTATTGGAAAGTCCCCTCTTTTCTGGGAACGGCCTGGCTGTCATAAATGTGATTCTGTAATATTATTTGTGAATAATTAATTATTGATTCATATGATAAGGAAATATTTATTTTATGTGGATATAAATGAGGGATATATTTTTATGGTTAAAAATGAAGGAGTTAATGTTGAGATTTTTATCAGTATTTTTGTCGGAATGGAGGTATTAAAAATCAGGGTTTTTGAGATATTTTGCGGGGGTTATAATTTTTAATCTGACCGTTGGATCGTGGTAATTTTTGGATATGTTATACATATATAAGTTGAGTATATGTCCACAAATTTTGAACCGTTAAAAATGAACGTATGATTTGTTATGAATTTTACGAGATGACTGGTTTAGAAATTGTTGAATTTTCGGAGTTAATCATTTTGGTGGAAATTTCTAGAATTGGTGGGCTCCACTTGTGATTGGTGAAGAAATGTGCTGAATTATATTTCAAATGTGGTGGGTGGGAATAGTAGCAGGTAAAGCCATCAGGTTGCAGGTCAAGCCTACTAAAATTTTCCTATAAATAGAGGGCCAAGTAAGAATTGAAAATCACACCAGAAACAAGTTTTCTCTCTTTCTCTCTCTATATTATGAAGCATATTTTGTGAGTATTTAGATACTTTGAGAGTTACTATTCAGTGCAAGTTTCCTTCGACTTTGCATACCGATCAGAAGTACTGCTCTTTTGAGGTAAGGGATAGTAAGGAATTTTAAGGGTTGTTATGTTTTCCAGTTTCGTAATTTTTCCGACCTTCAAAAATTCTGGAAAAATTTGAAATGATATTTTGATGAGTTTTCTTGATTGTGTCAAAGAATGGTGATTTTTGGATGTATAGATTGAGAGTTATGAATTTTATGTGAAAAGACTATTTTAAAAGTAACCGCTTATAATTCCTTGTGGTTAACTCCAAAATTGATGAAATTTTTATTGGGAGTACATGTATATGATAGAAGTATACTCTGTAAATTTTAGAATTTTTGGATAAAAGTATAATTTTTGATAAATATCGAAATATTCGGCTGTTTTGGCCATATGAAAAATAGTAAATGACTTTTAAAAATTTTAAAAAAATATATGTTCACTATGGGACTATATTATGCTAAATCTCAGAAAAGAAATATTTTTGGAACTGATTTGGTATTTTTCATGAAAATGGTCTAGTTGTGAGTAAATGAATTAAATATGTTATGTGAAGTAAGAAAATTGGAAAATAGGATTTTATGGCTTGAGAATTCTATATGAGGTATATGCAGAATTTTGATGAGGGTTTTGATTATTGGTGATAAAATCTTATGAGTTTGGTATTTTAGAATGATTAAATGCATTATTTAGTAAAGTGTAAACAATTTAAATAAATTGTTTATAAGCTTAAGAAATATTATTCTTTCAATATCATTATACCGAAATACTGGTATGGATTTTATTGTGAAATTTCTACCTTTTTGTGTCGGGTTTACTATTTATGAGTTACTATTCACGAGTTACTATTCATGAGTTACTATTCACAAGTTACTATTCACGATAAAAATTAGTTTCTTTTTCTAACCAAATTATAGTTGATTTACGAATATTACTCTTGAGATTAAAACTAGATGTTGATCATATTATTTTTATTATTATATATAACGTTTTTATAACCCTAATGATGATATTTCTCTTTGACTTGAGTGTAAAGATGGGTAGATTCTTGGTATGATCATGACTATGGGTTATCTTTGGCCAGTAGTGCAAAGTTGAATCGTTGATTGGTATGATCATGACCATTAAATTTATAAGTGAATATCTTTAGCTTAAGTGCAAAGGTGAATTGATCAACATGGTTATAATTATTGTTTATATAAATTCTGAAATGATTATATATTTGTTTGAGATATTAATATCTTTGGCCTGTAGTGCAAAGATGAAATATTGATGAATATCTTTGGCCTGTAGTGCAAAGATGAATTGTTGATGAATATCTTTGGCCCGTAGTGCAAAGATGACATGTTGTTGAATATCTTTGGCCAGTAGTGCAAAGATGAACAGATGTTGAGATAAACATGACCAACTGGTGATACAAATGAATATCTTTGGCCGTACTGCAAAGATGAAGTTATTAGTATGATTATGAACAGGAAATATGATTTGGTGTAACCATGATCTTTGATGTTTCAGGTAAAGATAGGTGATGAAAATTATCTTCGTCCTAGGTACGAAGAGGAATTTAGAATCACAATTATGATTATGACATATTCATATGATTGTGAAAAGGAACTGTTGATTGATGTTACAGGGATAAAATATTGTTGGTAGATTTTTAACATGGAGAAGATAATAGACTTTATAGTCTATTTGACTCTTCTAATGGATTGCTCGTTCCGTTGCAACTATGGTTGAATTTTTTATCATTTACCATATGTTCTAAATCTCTGATTTATTATTGATGAAGGCTATTGATAATTTAATTATCTTTAGTCATGATATACTTTATTGAGCTAGTTGTGCTCACCCTTTTGCTTCACAATTCCTTTCAGGTAATAAGAGTGTAGCTGGGTCGAGCGAGGGTAACGAGGAAATAGAACGGTGGTCTCTAGCTGTGGATGTTCTCCCGAAGTAGTATAGAAAAGTTCATTTAGTAGTTTTATTTGGTGAATCCAATAGGTTACGGTGTACCCAACGTTGGAAGGGTGGTTTGTCACTATCATACAAGATGTCTAACGACATACAACCTCGTGTCATCATAAGACAGGGATGTGCTCATCCACTTGTTGAGTATATATACGAGCACTACCTATATAATCTTGGTGTTTGTTTGAAGTATAATTTTTAATTAGAGACAGTAGAGATAATGATATGTCAAGAGAAGACTCACCATTGGGAAGAATATGATAGTAATCTTCTCGTTTTTCTTTGGGGTCTATTGGGTCAACCAAGAATAATTCTGTGGCCATATGATATCTATCATAACCTAGACGCATGGCCTCCCAATTAACGAAGGTTTCCTTGAGCACTTCCCACAGATTCTAAAACAGTTTTTGACTATACCTTTATGTAAGGTGTCATTGTGAGGTGATGTCTACGGTTGGAATATGAGTCACATTTGGTATATATTTGTATCCAAACTCACATCATATGTGTTATTGTATTTTGCACGACAATTGTTGTAATAAAGTTACAGTTGTTTTCTGTACCATGTATTTGGCGACTCGGAATAGGTTGGATGGAATGGACCTATTTTGGGGTCGTTACATAAATAGTATAGAAAAGTGTGTTGTATTCTATACATCATTTAGTAGTTATATTTGGTGAATCAAATAGGGTGAGGCGAACCCAACATTGGAAGGGTATTTTCCCACTATCATACAAGATGTCTAATGACATACAACCTCGTGTTCTCATAAGACATGGTTGTGCACATCCACTTGCTGAATATATCCACGAGCACTGTCTATATGATCTTGGAGTTTATTTGAAGTATAATTTTCACTTGGAGACAACGGAGATATTTATATGTCAAGAGAAGACTCACCATTAGAAAGAAGATGATAGTAATCTTCTTGTTTTTATTTGGAGACTTTTGGGTCAACCAATGATAATTCTGTGGACATATGATATCTATCATAACCTAGACGCATGGCCTCCCATGTACGAAGGTTTCCTTGAGCACTTCCCAAATATTTTAATTTCTAAAACAGTTTTTGACTATACTTTTGTGTAAAGTATCATTGTAAGGTTGTGGTCAAGGTATCATGAGAGTTACATACATTTATATTAAAACTCATAGTTAACTGTGGTCGTATTCTATGCGACAGCTCAACAGTTGTACAAATAAAGTTGTATTTGAATTTTGTACCATGTATCTGGCGACTCAGAATGGGTGATGTATACCTAATTTTAGGAGCGTCACAGTGTTTGGCTAAACCCTAGTTTTTCTATCTCTCATAGAAAAGGATGAACTCTCCAACAATTGGAATCACGTATGTTGTGAAAAAATCAACAATTCTAACACCCATAATAAGACTCCTCTTATTTATAAATGTGGGTAACCCTCCTTAATAATTAAGGAATTGCGTTTCATTTTAATTAATTAAATCCTTTAATTAATTAAGCTCCCAATCTTATTAGGAATAATTAATTAAACTCTTTTAATTAATTAGCCTCCTAATCTTATTAGGATATATGAGAGTACTTTTATTAATTAATTTCCAAACTCCTTTAGGAATTAAATAATAATAATAGTAATAATAATAATAAGACTCCTCTTATTAATTTATATTTAATATTTCTAAAAAATTAAATAATAAATATTAAGCTATTTAATTTATTCTATCACCATAGATTAAATTAAATATACTTAACTTATTATTACGATTATGCCATTAACTTCTTAAATAATTATTCTTCCTTTTATGGTGCGACCCTTTAGGTTCTCCATATTAAACCGGTTGTGAATAAATCAATTAGAACAATTCTAATCTTATTTAAATAAATAAATTAAATTAATAATTTATTTAAATAAATAAAATTTATTTTACAATAGGGATAAGTCTCTCTAGCGATTAACGACTTTTCAGATAATATAGATTTTAACATTAATCATAAAATAACCTTTGAGTAAATAGTTAACGCACAATTCAATCCTTCCACCATACAATGTCCCAATTAAATATAAGACATGGAATTACTGTCAAGTCTTAATTTATTTAATTATATGTATTTTGACTTTTAAATGCACAACACCAAATAATACAAATTAGAAACTCCTTTCTAATTTCATTCTGCCTTGGCCAAGGACTACTGGGTTATCATTTATCGAATCACATAGGACATTTCTCTTCTTTTACTAGAAGCGGTAGATTCTTTATTGATCATACATTATCTTTATGTACAACTTATTATACCCAAGCATACCCTTTGATATACCCTAAGGGTCTTAAGGAATAAGTCAAAGTATAACTCATCATACACAAGATACTATGATGATCTCAAGTCCAAGGATCACTTGTACTACTATCACTATAGGAATTCCTATTGACAGGCAAGTAAAATTCCATTAGGTATTCCTTAGCGAGCCACGTTCAGTGAACTTATTCTCTAATAAGCACCTACATACTTGCTTTAGTGTCTCCACACAAATGATCATGAGATCAATCATCCTCATCCAATGAGTAAGCAACGTATGTACTAATCTATTCGGATTCACTAATCCCCAATTTTGTAATCCAACGATTAGGAACTATTTTAGTTTTAAGCTTTCTAAGAATTTAGATCTCATTAAAATGATCATCATCATTATTCTAAAAGCATTGCTTAAAACTATGGATTTATCACATATTATAAAGCAACATCATATCGATAATTAAAAGCCTTTAATAAATTAATACTTTTTATTAATAAATGAATAAGATTGTTATAAAGTATATGCTCTATTATCAAACATGACTGGCTTGTGTGCATACTACTTTCAATCTTCCACTTGCACTAAAGTCAATCGCCATGGTATATCATACCCTTCTTCTCTAAGTGAAGATTATCCCGCTGTTGGATAAGCTTTAGGTAATAGATATGTAGTGTTGTTCTTGAGAGTCCACTATCTCTATAGTGATTTTTCATCTTTCAATGATTCTTATAATTAAATGAAAGTGCCACAACACATGTTTAGATTCAAGATGAGACTTAGGAACTAGTCCTAGTTCTGTAATGAACTTTTCATCCAAACAATCAACTTGCAGCTTCATTTACAGCTATATACTTTGCCTTTATCACTAAACCAGCAACTCTTTGCTGTTTGGAACCTTTCCAATTCACTGCACCACTGTTCAAGGTAACGCTTTACCTTAATATGAATTTTATGTCGTCTTGGTCTGTCTAAAAAACTTGAGTCTGTTAAGCCCTCTAGTTTTAATTTAGACTCACCATAAATTTTAATCACATCCTTAGTGCCGGTTAAGTATTTTAAGATATTTTTCACTGTCTTACAGTGATCTTCTCCAGAATATGATCGATCAACATCATGTCTTGTATATTTCATTATATACATGATTGTCACTCATGCGATTTCTCTTTTCAAGAGTCTATGGGGACTATTAAGAGAGATACATTCCATGACGCATCAACATGAGACATCTCTTGGAGTTTGTCATGCTAAACAAATTTAGCATCAAATGAATATACGTTCCTTGGATTAAGTCGAGCATCCTCTTAAATCTATCAATATAGATTTTTATCCCCAATTAAGATACTCTTCCCAAATCATTCATGGAGGAATGTTTAGACAACTTTATTTTTTACTGATTGTAGCATTGGTATGTCATTTCTTATCCGTAGTATATCAACATATAATACTAGGAATGTCACGATGCTCCCACTGATCCTTTTATACACACTAGGTTCATTCTTATTTTTGATAAAATTAAACTCTTTTGATTGTCTCATCAAAACGAATGTTCCATATTTGAGAAGCTTGCTTCAATCCATTTCTCTGAGTGTCTACAACTCTTCCCTCATCGTATGTAACTAGATCATCATCTTCTATGATGTGTACCTCATCATCATCATCTATGATGAATCCATACCTCCTAGGTATCTTCGGTACTATTCCAGATTTACGATTCGATTGTAGTACAATAGGTCTATCTACAGGTTCCTCTTATTTGACTTATAGTGTTTCGTGGTTCTTGAACTCTTCAAGATTCTATTATCCTCCACTAGTGTGACGCCCCCAAAATAGGTATACATCACCTATTCTGAGTCGCCAAATACATGGTACAAAATTCAAATACAACTTAATTATACAACAGTCGTGTAAAATACGACTAAACATATGCTGTGAGTTTTAATACAAATATTGTCAGATAGACAATATACAAACTCAATGGGGTCCTCATTACATTTATTATCACACTATTATATAAAATAGTGAGGACTACTAATGCTATCATCTGGTCCATCACTCCGTTCCCCGACTCGTTCCAACTATATTCTCATTTCTTGAACAGAACATTGAAAGAAAGGGTAAGTTCAACTAGCCCAGTAAGAAATATTATGACTAAGATAATGCAGGATAAATTATCATTAGCCTTAAATAGTGTTAAACTGATACAATATAACAAACATCAAGTTTAACTGCAGCGGAACAAGCAACCCATTAGAAGAGTCAAGTAGAGAATAAAATCTATTATCTTCTATGATTTAAAAGATTTTTCATGACTTTTATCACTGGGACTCAACTTAATAAATAATCCACATCATCGAATCACCCGTGCACTACGGCCAAGGATATTTTTTAGTATCACGACCACAATTATCCATGCACTACGGGTCAAGAATATTTGTGTATTCATTAATGGTCATAATCATGCCAACCACTGTCCATCAATGCACTACGGGCCAATGAGGACTTTTACCACATCATTTATAATATTACGGTCATGATTATACCGAATAATCCCTGGTCATAATCATACCAAGTTCATATATGCACTACAGGCCACAGATGACTTTCAACAGAATATAAACATGAGGATGATAACAATGATATAAGAATTCAATAAAATAAGTTCAAGAATTAATTTATCCAGGAACCAACAACGTCCAAATTGTCAACATGATACTTCTTTGGAGAGTAAAATTCAAGAATGCTTAGAAGAATATTTTCATGAAAAGATACTGGATGAATAGCAAATATCAAAGATATTCCACTAATTTCATGGAGTATAAAAAGTCAAAACTTTAACCAATTGAGTATAATAAAGAATGGAATAATAAAAGAATTCACCAAGCATGCGATAGATCGCACAGATAGATTATTCCAACAGGAAAAAAAATAGTGGAACCAGGTCATGCGTAAACGCACCGACAGGATATTTCGACATAATAATAAATAATGGAACCAGGTCCGGCGTAAACGCACAGACATGATATTCTTACAAAATAATGAATAATAGAACTAGGTCCGGCATAAAGCACAGACAGGATATTCCGACAGAATAATAAATAATAGAACCAGGTCCGGCGTAAAGCACAGACATGATGTTCCAACAGAATAATAAAAATGTAATAACAGAAGAATTTCACCAAGTATAGGGTAGCCCGCGTATACAGATTATTCCAACAGAATAATAAAGAATGGAATAACAGAAGTTCTCTTCATGAATAAGAAAGAAAGAATACCCTTTACGAGTACAACAAATAATATCCCTTACCATAAAAGAAACTTAATATCGGAGTAGTGAAGTAGCAGAATACTTTTCTTCTTTCTCTCTATAATTTCTCTCTCTAGAGTTTTAGTGAATTCGTAAGAAAATAATAAAGGAATGAGCTTCTATTTATAGAAAAATAGACTGCATAGTAACTAACTCATGAACGGTCTAGATTGATTTAATTTAATCTGACGGTCTATATTTAAAGCAAAATCTTTTAAATATAATATAATATATTCTATTTATAATCTAATAAAACGAATAACTTTATAAAAGATTTTACTATGCAAATACTATGCAGGCACTATAGAAATACTATGCATAATAAAATATAATATATTCTAATTATTGTTTAATAAAACAGATAACTTTATAAAAGTATTCTGTTTTATATAAAAAGATTTTACTATTAGCCTAATAAAACGTATAACTTTATAAAAGTATTCTATTTTATATAAAAAGCTTTTCTATTTTATTACATTAATAATACTAATAAAACAAAACTGAGTGACTTATAACGTAAGCATCAATAATCAATACCGTGTGCTACTATGCAACTATGCGTATTACTGTACTTTTACTACCGAGTAGTTCAACAGTATTAATGGTAAAGCTTCCGCCGTTATTTTCATAAAGTATTTTTGTCGTTTTTTCAATCCGACAATAATTCCGTTGCGGGGTTCACCAATGATTGTGTCGTCGTACGAATATTCCCTGTTAAAACGAATATTTCCCAATCAATCGAATATTATATAGCAACTTATGTACTTTGCAAAATTTATAAATATTACCCACAACTATAACATTATATCAATTTCACTCCATAATATTCAAAAATGATATTTATAAAAAAATTCATCTTTATTTATAAAAATTGGGGTCTTACAACCTCCCCTTCTTATGAAATTTCACCCTCAAAATTAGGGTACGTACCTGGTATATCTAAGAGGTAAGGATACCTTGACTTCATTTCAGATTCTAACTCCCAGATCATTTCCTCAACATTGTGGTTTCTCCACAAAACTTTGACTTGAGGTATAACCTTGGAGCGTAGAATATGTTCCTTCTTATCCAAGATTTGAACATGAACCTCTTCAAACGTTAAATCTTCCGCTATTTCGTCCGGTTCTAACTCAATAATGTGGTTCGGGTCTTCCACATATTTACGTAACATGGATATTTGAAAAATATTATGAATACGAGACATACTTGGCGGTAAAGCGAGTCTATAGGCCACAGTTCCTACTCGATCGAGGATTGAAAATGGACCAATGAATCGAGGATTGAGCTTTTCTCTCTTTCCAAATCTCGTAAGTCCTTTCCACGGAGCAACTCGTAACAACACATGGTCTCCTATATCAAATTTCACGTCCTTTCGATGAAGATCAGCATAACTCTTTTGTCGATCTTGTGAGGTTTTTATACGTTGCCGGATCGTTTAAATCTTTTCCGTAGTCATACGTACCAACTCCAGTCCCAACAACGTTGCTTCACCCATCTCATCCCAGTATACTGGAGAACGACACTTTCTTCCATACAACGCCTCGAATGGAGCCATGCCAATACTTTCTTGATAACTGTTGTTATAGGAAAACTCCACCAATGGTAAGAACTTATCCCAACTTCCCTTGAAGTCAAGAACACAGAGTCTTAATAAATCTTCAAGAGTTTGAATAGTTCTCTCTGATTGTTCGTCCGTCTAGGGATGATATGCCGAACTAAATCGTAAATCCGTGCCCATAAGTTTTTGCAAACTAACCCAAAATCGTGAAGTGAATCTTGTGTCTCGATCAAAAATTATGGATACTGGCATACCATGCAGTATTACAATCTCGTTTATGTACGTACGAGCAAGACGTTCATGTGTATAAGTTTCTCGTATTGGTAAGAAATGAGCAGACTTGGTCAATCTATCAACAATGACCCAAATTGCATCAATGCCTTGAGAAACCTTGGGAAGACCAGTAATAAAATCCATGGTAATGCGCTCCCACTTCCATTCTGGAATTTCAAGTGATTGCAATGGACCTTTTGGTACTTGATGCTCCGCTTTGACTCATTGACAAGTTAGACACCTTGAGATAAACAGCGCTATCTCTCTGTTCATATTGCTCCACCAAAATGTATGGTGAAGATCACGATACATTTTAGTACTCCTAGGATGGATTGCAAATGGTGTGTTGTGAGCCTCCATCATGATTTTATACTTTAAATCAGGGTCATTAGGAACACAAAGTCTGGAGTTGACTCGAAGTATTCCTTCTTCATCGATTCTTGCTTCCGGCATAGCACCTTCTTGCACTTTCTTCCTCATACGCATCAGCTCTAGGTCTGTAGCTTGAGCAGCCTTAACTTTATCAATTAAAGTCGGTTCTACTCGTATATTTGCCATCATCACATGGGTCCCTAGAGTCTTTAACTCTATCTCCATCCTTTGCAAGTCACACAAAAAGAGTCTTTGCGTTGACAATATCGCACTCGTACTTGCATATGATCTTCTATTCAATGCATCAGCTACCACGTTCGCTTTTTCAGGATGGTATTGGATGGTATGATCATAATCTTTCAATAGTTTCAGCCAACGTTGTTGTCGCATGTTGAGTTCCTATTGAGTGAAGAAATATTTGAGGCTTTTATGATCCGTAAAGATCTCCACTTTCTCCCTATACAAGTAATGCCTCCAAATTTTAAGTGCGAAGACAACAGCTGCCAACTCTAGATCATGAGTAGGATAATTTCTCTCATATTCTTTAAGTTTTCTTGAGGCATAGGCTATGACTTTTCCATGTTGTATGAGAACACATACTAAACCCTTTGCCCGAAGCATCACTGTAGATGACAAATCCTTCCGAGCCAGATGGTATTGTCAGAACAGGTGCTAAAATGAGTCTCCTCTTGAGTTCTTGAAAACTCTTCTCACATTCTTCGCTCCAACCGAACTTTGTATCTTTTCGAGTCAGCTGAGTTAATGGAGTAGCGATTCGAGAAAATCCTTCCACGAATCTCCGATAATAACCAACTAAACCGAGAAAGCTACGTACTTTGGTCACTGATTTAGGTTGCTCCCAGCTTTGAATTGCTTCAATCTTTGCCGGGTCAACAGATATTCCATGACTTGATACTACGTGCCCAAGGAATGCTACTTCCTCAAGCCAAAACTCGCATTTCTTCAACTTGGCATAAAGCTTGTATTCACGAAGCTTTTGGAGTGTCAGCCTCAAGTGTTGCTCATGATCTTCACGGCTTTTGGAATAAATAAGGATGTCATCAATAAAGACGACCACAAAGTGATCCAAATATTCCTTGAATACTCGGTTCATCATATCCATGAAGGCAGCAGGAGCATTAGTCAATCCAAAAGACATGACTAAGAATTCATAATGCCCGTACCGAGTTCTGAAGGCAGTCTTTGAAATATTCTCAATTCTAGCCTTCAGCTGATGATATCCAGAACGAAGATCGATTTTTGAAAAGAATTATGCTCCTTCCAACTGGTCAAACAGGTCATCAATACGTGGCAATGGGTACCTATTTTTTATGGTGACATGATTCAACTCCCGATAATCAATACAAAGTCGCATACTCCCATCTTTCTTCTTCACGAATAGAACAGGAGCACCCCAAGGAGAAGTACTAGGACGAATAAAGCCAATGTCTAACAATTCCTGCAGTTGGGTCTTTAACTCCTGAAGTTCAATAGGAGCCATTCGATATAGGGCTTTAGAAATGGGTTTTATACCGGGTTCAAGGTCGATACAAATTTTAATTTCACGCTCTGGGGGTAGACTAGGAAGTTCTTTAGGGAATACGTCAGGAAATTCATTAACAATAGAAATATCATTCAAAACTGAAGTATTTTTGTTTAGATCCGTGACATGAGCTAAGAAAGCTTGACATCCGATTTTCAATAAATGAATAGATTTATGGCTTGAGATGATAGTGATTGATTTTAATGGTTTGGTTGTTTGAATTCGTATAATAGGTTGATTAGGAATATGAAAGCTAACAACCTTACGAAAATAATTAATTTTTGCATGATGAGTAGTTAACCAATCAATCCCTAGAATTACATCAAATGTAAGTATTTTCAATGAAATAAGATCAACAGGTAATGTAAGGGTACCGATTTGAACCAAATAAGACTTATAAACAGTGGATGTAATAAAGGTTTCTCCCAACGGAGTTTCCACAGATAAGTCAAAGTCTAATTTCTCCGGAGTCAAATTTAATCGTTGCGCACAAATAGGAGAAATAAAAGAATGGATAGAACATGTATCAAATAAGGTATAAACTTCGCTAGAGTTTATGATAAGCTTACCCGTGATGACCTCGTTCGGGTTCCTTGCTTTTTGGGAGGTCACAATAAACGCTCTCCCTTGCACTACCGGTTTTAACTTTTCTGGGACGTCCTTTGGTGCCTCCATCCTAGTTGAACTTGTCTTTGGTGAACGACAAAATCGGGTTAGGTGACCTTCTCTTCCATAATTATAACATGCTTTGGACGGCATCGCGCAGTTTGGACTGAAGTGTCCTTCCCCTCCGCATTTGAAGCATAAGATAGGTGGTCGTTCTCCTTCCTTAACCACGCGTGCTGGTGCTGACGTCTTTCTATCATTGTTGAATCTCCTTTTCTTGAAATGTCCATTCTTATTGTTTTTACCATGATTACCACCGAAGGGGTTACCATTTCTGACCTGCTGATTCCCTCCACGCTTGTTGTCACCGCTTCGATGACTACTTTCACTGGTATTATCATTTTGTCGGTTGCTCTCTTTTGGTTGCGTTGACTCGTTATTGCGCTCCACTAACTGAGCCCTATTTACAACATCTGAATACAAACACAGTTTATGAGAAATAAGATGTTGACGTATCTCCAGCTTCAAACCTCTTAAAAACATCCGCGTCATTCTCTCTTCATTAGCCACCAAGTAGGACGCAAACCGGGACAGCTCGTGTAAGACCCCGAATTTTATGAAATAAAAGTATTCAATTTTTCTTATAATTACTATTCAGTAAATGGTTAAATTGATAAAAGTTTAAAGTTATGAGTGAAATATGATTTTTTTTTCAAAATAAGCAAGTGGTTATAAAATAATCATTGTTGTCGGGGAATATTCGTTGGTCGTGGAATATTCTTTCTCTGTCGGGGAATATTCGTACGACGGCGCAGCTATTTGTGGGCCCCATAACGAATAACTGTCGGGTGAAGGAAAACGACAAATTTGAGTTTTTACAAATAACGGCGTAGTTGTTACCGTTAACACTGTTGGAATACTCGGTGGTTAAAATACAGTAATACGCGTTATTGCACAGTAGCACACGGTATTGTATAGTATTTTTGAAATTATTGATTCTTACGTAAGAAGGCACTACTCAATAATTGTTACAGTAATTACTGTTCAATATTTTATTTTATTGATTCAATAATTGCTACGTTGAAATTTTGTATTATTGTTGTTCAATAATTGTTGCTGCACAGTATTTCCCATTATCAGAACCATAATTCATATTATTTGAATAATATTATTAGATAACATTATTGGCAATGACTAGAAAGTTCTGTCTAAGGAGAGGTTTGGTCACCTAATTGCGCGCCAGTAAGGAGAAATTCTTACTGGAAAGCCCCCTCTTTCCTGGGAACGGCCTGGTTGTCATAAATGTGATTCTGTAATATTATTTGTGAATAATTAATTATTGATTCATATGATAAGGAAATATTTATTTTATGTGGATATAAATGAGGGATATATTTTTGTGGTTACAAATGAAGGAGTTAATGTTGAGGTGTTTTATCAGTATTTTTATCGGAATGGAGGTATTAAAAATCAAATCAGTGTTTTTGAGAAATATTGCGGGTGTTATAATTTTTAATCCGACCGTTGGATCGTGGTAATTTTTGGATATGTTATACATATATAAGTTGAGTATATGTCCACAAATTTTGAACCGTTAAAAATGAACGTATGATTTGTTATGAATTTTAAGAGGTGGCTGATTCAGAAATCAGGTTATAAATCATTTTTGGTGGAAAATTCTAGAATTGGTGGGCCCCAATTGTGGTTGGTGAAGAAATGTGCTGAATTATATTTTAAATGTGATGGGTGGGAATAGTAGCAGGTAAAGCCATCAGGTTGCAGGTCAAACCTACCAAAATTTTCCTATAAATAGAGGGCTAAGTTAGAATTGAAAATCACACCAGAAACATAAGTTTTCTCTCTTTCTCTCTCTATATTATGAAGCATATTTTGTGAGTTTTTAGATACTTGGTGAGTTGCTATTCATCAGTGCAAGTTTCCTTCAGCATCATATCCGATATCCAGTCAGAAGTACTGCTCTTTTGAGGTAAGGGATAGTAAGGGATATTAAGAGATTTTAAGGGTTGTTATGATTTTCAGTTTCGTAATTTTTCTGATCTTCAAAAATTCTGGAAAAATTTGAAATGATATTTTGATGAGTTTTCTTGATTGTGTCCAAAAATGGTGATTTTTGGATGTATAGATTGAGAGTTATGAATTTTATGAGAAAAGACTATTTTAAAAGTAACAGCTTATAATTCCTTGTGGTTAACTCCAAAATTGATAAAATTTTTATTGGGAGTACATGTATATGATAGAAGTATACTCTGTAAATTTTAGAATTTTTAGATAAAAGTACAATTTTTGATAAATGTCTAAATATTCGGCTATTTTGGCCATATGAAAAATAGTAAATGACTTTTAAAAATTCTGAGAAAAATATATGTTCACTATGGGACTATATTATGCTAAATTCCAGAAAATAAATATTTTTGGAACTGATTTGGTATTTTTTATGAAAATAGTCTAGTTATGAGTAAATGAATTAAATATGTTTTGTGAAGAAAGAAAATTGGAAAATAGGATTTTATGGCTTGAGAATCCTATATGAGGTATATGCACTTTTTGATGAGGGTTTTGGTTATTGATGATGAAATTGTAAGAGTTGGCATTTTATGATGATTAAATGCATTAATTAGTAAAGTGTAAACAATTAAAATAAATTGTTTATAAATTTAAGTAATGTTATTCTTTCAATATCATTATACCGAAATATTGGTATGGATTTTATTGTGGAAATTCTATCTTTTGTGTCGGGGTTACTATTCATGAGTTACTATTCACGATTTACTATTCATGAGTTACGAATATTACTCTTGAGATTAAAACTATATGTTGATCATATTATTTTTATCATCATATATAACATTTTTATAACCCTGATGTTGAAATTCTCTTTCACTGGAGTGTAAAGATGGGTAGATTATTGGTATGATCATGACTAGGGTTCTCTTTGGCCTGTAGTGTAAAGTTGAATTGTGACTGGTATGATCATGACCATTGAATTTATAATTGAATATCTTAAGCTTAAGTGCAAAGGTGAATTGATCAACATGGTTATAATTATTGTTTATATAAATTCTGAAATGATTATATATTTCTTTGAGATATGAATATATTTGGCCTGTAGGGCAAAGATGAATTGTTGATGAATATCTTTGGCCCGTAGTGCAAAGATGACATGTTGTTGAATATCTTTGGCCAGTAGTGCAAAGATGAACAGATGTTGAGATAAACATGACCAACTGGTGATACAAATGAATATCTTTGGCCGTAGTGCAAAGATGAAGTTATTAGTATGATTATGAACAGGAAATGTGATTTGGTGTAACCATGATCTTTGATGTTTCAGGTAAAGATAGGTGATGAAAATTATCATCGTCCTGGATGAGAAGAGGAATTTCGAATCACAATTATGATTATGAGTTATTCATATGATTGTGAACCAGAATTGTTGATTGATGTTACAGGGATAAAACATTGTTGGTGGATTTTTAACATGGAGAAGATAATAGACTTTATAGTCTATTTGACTCTTCTAATGGATTGCTCGTTCCGCTACAACTATGGTTGAAATTTTTATCATTTACCATATGTTCTAAATCTCTGATTTATTGTTGATGAAGGCTATTGATAATTGAATTATCTTTAGTCATGATATTCTTTACTGAGCTAGTTGTGCTCACCCTTTTGCTTCACAATTTCTTTCAGGTAATAAGAGTGTAGCTGGGTCGAGCGGGGGTAACAAGGGAATAGAACGGTGGTCATCATTTAGTAGTTATATTTGGTGAAGAAAATAGGGTGAGGCGAACCCAACGTTGGAAGGGTGTTTTGTCACTATCATACAAGATGTCTAATGACATACAACCTCGTGTCATCATAAGACAGGGTTGTGCTCATCCACTTGCTGAGTATATCTATGGGCACTACTTATATATTCTTGGTGTTTGTTTGAAGTATAATTCTCAATTAGAGACAGTTGAGATAATGATAAGTCAAGAGAAGACTCACCATTGGGAAGAATATGATAGTAATCTTCTCGTTTTTCTTTGGGGTCTATTGGGTCAACCAAGGATAATTCTGTGGCCATATGATATCTATCATAACCTAGATGCGTGGCTTCCCATGTACGAAGGTTTCCTTGAGCACTTCCCAAAGATTCTAATTTCTAAAACAGTTTTTGACTATACCTTTATGTAAGGTGTTATTGTGAGGTGATGTCCACGGTTGGAACATGAGTCACATTTGGTATATATTTGTATCCAAACTCACAGCATATGTGTTGTTGTATTTTGCACGACAATTGTTGTAATAAAGTTGTAGTTGTTTTCTGTACCATGTATTTGACGACTCAGAATGGGTTGGGTGGAATGGACCTATTTTGGGGTCGTTACAGCTCGGCAAACTTAGCTTCGTACTGCGACACGGTCATATTATTTTGCTCCAACTTGGTCAACTCTACCTCCTTCATGTGACGAATACTTTCGGAAAAGTACTTGTCATTGAACAGTTCTTGGAACTTCTCCCAAGACATCTTCAGTGCGGCAGGTTGAGTACGCTTTACAGATTCCCACCAGTAATCTGCCTCTGACCGCAACATGAAGGTGGCAAAGGGAACCTTTTACTCCTCGGAGCATTCCAAGACATCAAATATCATGTTGATCTGTTTAATCCACGTCTCCGCCTTAAGTGATTTTGGCTCTCTAAAAAACTTCGGTGGTCCCAGTTCTTTAAACTGCTTGGCGGTGACCATCCGAGAGTTGCCAGTATTTCCACCTGTATTTTGGACAGGAGCCGCTCTCGCCTACTGTTGCATGAATTACATAAAGCCTCTGAACATTCCATCATTCATCATTTGGTCAGTGTTGTTGTTTGTATGAGGATTATCGCCTTCCTGATGCACATTATCCTGATTATTGATATGTGGTGAATCAACGGTCGCCTGTGCTCCATTGCTATTCTCAACATTCTCGGATGTCATTTTCAAATACTGCCACAAAATAAGGGTTAAATAACATATCATATATTCTCTCTATACTCTGACCGATCAATTAAATACCAAATAAACTTAGATAGGTCATACTGGCGAAGGAATTTTTCGTCTCTCCCCTCCTAGTTCTAGTCTCACATCTTTGCCAGGGATCATATTCCTAAGCTCTGGTACCAACTGTGACGCCCCCAAAATAGGTATACATCATCTATTCTGAGTCACCAAATACATGATACAAAATTCAAATACAACTTAATTATACAACAGTCGTGTAAAATACGACTAAACATATGCTGTGAGTTTTAATACAAATATTGTCAAATAGACAATATACAAACTCAATGGGGTCCTCATTACATTTATTATCACACTATTACATAAAATAGTGAGGACTACTAATGCTATTATCTGGTCCATCACTCCGTTCCCCGACTCGTTCCAACTATATTCTCATTTCCTGAAGAGAACAGTGAAAGAAAGGGTGAGCTCAACTAGCCCAGTAAGAAATATTATGACTAAGATAATGCAGAATAAATTATCATTAGCCTTAAACAGTGTTAAACTGATACAATATAATAAACATCAAGTTTAACTGCAGCGGAACAAGCAACCCATTAGAAGAGTCAAGTAGAGAATAAAATCTACTATCTTCTATGATTTAAAAGGTTTTTCATGACTTTTATCGCTGGGACTGAGCTTAATAAATAATCAACATCATCGAATCACCCTTGCACTACGGCCAAGGATATTCTTTAGTATCACGACCACAATTATCCATGCACTACGGGCCAAGAATATTTGTGTATTCATTACTGGTCATGATCATGCCAACCACTGTCCATCAATGCACTACGGGCCAATGAGGACTTTTACCACATCATTTGTAACATTACGGTCATGATTATATCGAATAATCCCTGGTCATAATCATACCAAGTCAATCTATGCACTACAGGCCACAGATGACTTTCAACAGAATATAAACATGAGGATGATGACAATGATATAAGAATTCAATAAAACAAGTTCAAGAATTAATTTATCCAGGAACCAACAACGTCCAAATTGTCAATATGATACTTCTTTGGAGAGTAAAATTCAAGAATACTCAGAAGAATATTTTCATGAAAAGATACTGGATGAATAGCAAATATTAAAGATATTTCACTAATTTTATGGAGTATAAAAAGTCAAAACTTTAACCAATTTAGTATAATAAAGAATGGAATAACAAAAGAATTCACCAAGCATGCGATAGACCGCACAGACAGATTATTCTAACAGAAAAAAAATAGTGGAACCAGGTCATGCATAAACGCACCGACAGGATATTCCGACAGAATAACAAATAATGAAACCAGGTCCGGCGTAAACGCACAGACAGGATATTCTGACAGAATAATGAATAATAGAACCAGGTACGGCGTAAAGCACAGACAGGATATTCCGATAGAATAATAAATAATGGAACCAGGTCCGGCGTAAAGCACTGACAGGATGTTCCAACAGAATAATAAAAATATAATAACAGAAGAATTTCACCAAGTATAGGGTAGCCCGCGTATACAGGTTATTCCAACAGAATAATAAAGAATGGAATAACAGAAATTCTCTTCATGAATAAGAAAGAAAGAATACTCTTTACGAGTACAACAAATAATATCCCTTACCGTAAAAAAAACTTGATATCGGAGTAGTGAAGTAGCAGAATACTTTTCTTCTTTCTCTCTATAGTTTCTCTCTTTAGAGTTTCAGTGAATTCGTAAGAAAATAATGAAAAAATGAGCTTCTATTATAGAAAAATGGATTGCATAGCAACTAACTCATGAACGGTTTAGATTGATTTACTTTAATCTGACGGTCCATATTTAAAGCAAAATGTTTTAAATATAATATAATATATTCTATTTATAATCTAATAAAACGAATAACTTTATAAAAGATTTTACTATGCAAATACTATGCAGGCACTATAGAAATACTATGCATAATAAAATATAATATATTCTAATTATTGTTTAATAAAACAGATAACTTTATAAAAGTATTCTGTTTTATATAAAGAGATTTTACTATTAGCCTAATAAAACGAATAACTTTATAAAAGTATTCTGTTTTATATAAAAAGCTTTTCTGTTTTATTACATTAATAATACCAATAAAACAAAACTGAGTGACTTATCACGTAAGTATCAATAATTAATACCGTGTGCTACTATGCAGCCATGCACATGCGAATCATGCTACCTTCTAAGATAAAGGTGTTTATCATTGAAGGGGCTAGTTGTAAGACCCCAACTTTTATAAATAAAAACGAATTTTCTATTAATATTATTTTTGAATATTATGGAGTTAATTTGATATAATGTTATAGTTGTGGGTAATATTTATAAATTTTACAAAGTACGCAAGTTGTTATATAATATTCGATTGGTTGGGGAATATTCATTTTAACGGGGAATATTCGTATAACGGCACAATCATTGGTGGACCCCACAACGGAATTATTGTCGGATTGAGAAAACGACAAAAATATTTTATTAAAAATAACGGCGGAAGTTTTACCATTGATACTGTTGAACTACTCGGTAGTAAAAGTACAGTAATACGTATGGTTGCATAGTAGCACACGGTATTAATTATTAATGCTTATGTGAGAAGTCACTCAGTTTGATTCAATTATTGTCAGTTAATAATATGAATTATTTAGCGATAATGACGTTTTGTTTTATTCGTATTATTAACGTAATAAAACAGAAACATCTTTTTATATAAAACAGAATACTTTATTAAAGTTATTCTATAAATAGAATATATTATATTTTATTTAAAAGATTTTTCTTTAAATATGGACCGTCAGATTAAAGTAATCAATCTGGACTGTTCATGGATTAGTTACTATGCATTCTATTTTTTCTATAAATAGCAGCTCATTCCTTCATTATTTCTTACGAATTCACTGAACTCTAGATAGAGAAACTATAAAGAGAAACTATAGAGAGAGAGAAGAAAAGTATTCTGCTACTTAACTACTTCCTTATTTCAGCTCTTCTTTAAAACGGTAAGGGGTGTTATTCTTTCTTATTCATGAAGAGAACTGTTGTTATTCCATTTCTTATTATTCTGTTGGAATAACTTGTATACGCGGTCTACCCTATACTTGGTGACATTCTTCTATTATTCTGTTGGAACATCCTGTCTGTGTATTTTACACCAGACCTGGTTCCGTTTTTATTATTATTCTGTTGGAATATCCTGTCTATGTGTTTTACACCGGACCTGGTTCCGTTTTTATTATTATTCTGTTGGAACATCCTGTCTGTGTGTTTTACACCGGACCTGGTTCCGTCTTTATTATTATTCTGTTGGAATATCCTGTCTGTGTGTTTTACACCAGACCTGGTTCCGTCTTTATTATTATTCTGTTGGAACATCCTGTCTGTGTGTTTTACACCAGACCTGGTTCCGTCTTTATTATTATTCTGTTGAAACATCCTGTTTGTGTGTTTTACACCGGACCTGGTTCCGTCTTTATTATTATTCTGTTGGAATATTCTGTCTGTGCGTTTACGCCGGACCTGGTTCTATTATTTATTATTCTGTTAGAATAATCTGTCTGTGCGGTCTATCGCATGCCGGGTGATTTCTTTTGTTATTCCATTCTTTATTATACTCAGTTGGTTAAGTTTTAACTTCTATACTCTATGAAATTAGTGGAATATCCTTGATAATTGCGGTTCATCCAGTATCTTTTCATGAAAATATTCTTCTAAGCATTCTTGAATTTTACTCCACAAAACAGTATCATGTTGACAATTTGGACGTTGTTAATTCTTGGATAAATTAATTCTTGAGCTTATTTTATTGAATTCTTATATCATTGTCATCATCCTCATGTTTATAAAATGTTGAAAGTCATCTGTGGCCTGTAGTGCATAGATGGACTTGGTATGATTATGACCAGGGATTATTTGGTATAATCATGACCGTAATGTTACAAATGATGTGGTAAAAGTTCTCATTGGCCCGTAGTGCATTGATGGACAGTTATTGGCATGATCATGACCATTAATGAATACACGAATATCCTTGGGCGTAGTGCAGGGGTGATTCGATGATGTGGATTATTTTATTAAGCTGAGTCTCAGCGATAACAGTGTTGAAAAACCTTTTAAATCATAGAAGATAGTAGATTTTATTTTCTACTTGACTCTTTTAATGGATTGCTTGTTCCGCTGCAATTAAACTTGATGTTCGTTATATTTTATCAGTTTAACACTGTTGAAAGCTAATGATAATTTATTCTGCATTATCTTAGTCATAATATTTCTTACTGGGCTAGTTGAGCTCACCCTTTCTTTCACTGTTCTCTTCAGGACATGAGAATATAGCTGGGACGAGTCGGGGAACAGAGTGATGGACCAGATGATAGTATTAGCAGTTCTCACTATTCTATATAATAGTGTGATAATAATTGTAATGAGGACTCCTTTTGAGTATGGATACTCTCTATAAGATAATATTTGTATTCAAACTCACATTTTATATTTTGTCGTATTGTGCACGACAGTTGTATTAGTAAGTTATATTTGAATTCTGTACCATGTATCTGGCGACCCAAGATGGGTGATGTATACCTATTTTTGGGGGCGTCACAGTTGGTATCAGAGCTTAGGGATATGATCACTGGGTAAGATGTGAGAATAGAACTAGGAGGGGAGAGACGGAGAATTCCTTCGCTAGTATGACCTACCTAAGTTTATTTGTATGGTATTTAATTGGTCGGTCATCATGTAAGGATAATATATGACATATCAATTAACTTTTGTTTTGTGGCAGTATCTGAAAATGGCATCTCAGAATGTTGAGAATAGCAATGGAGCACAGGCGACTGTTGATTCACCACATATCAATAATCAGGATAATGTGCATCAGGAAGGTGACAATCCTCATGCAAACAACAACACTGACCAGATGATGAATGATGGAATGTTCAGAATCTTTATGCAGTTCATGCAACAGCAAGCGAGAGCGGCTCCTGTCCAAAATATAGGTGGAAACACTGAAAACTCTCGGACGGTCACCGCTAAACAGTTCAAGGAGCTAGGACCAACGAAGTTTAAGGGAGAGCCAAAACCACTTATAGCGGAAACATGGATAAAGCAGATCACCATGATATTTGATGTCTTGGGATGCTCCGAGGAGCAAAAGGTTCCCTTTGCCGCCTTTATGTTGCGAGGAGAGGCAAATTACTGGTGGGAATCAATTAAGCGTACTCAACCTGCCGCACTGAAGATGTCTTGGGAGAAGTTCCAAGAGCTGTTCAATGACAAATACTTTCCCAAAAGTGTTCGTCACATGAAGGAGGAGGAATTCATCAAATTAGAGCAGAATAATATGACTGTGTCGCAGTATGAGGCTAAATTTGCTGAGTTGTCCCGGTTTGCGTCCCACTTGGTGGATAATGAAGAGCGAATGACGCGAATGTTTTTGCGAGGTTTGAAACCTGAGTCAACATCTTATTTCTCATAAACTGTGTTTGTATTCAGATGTTGTGAATAGGGCTCAGTTAGTGGAGCGCGATAACGAGTCAACGCAACCAAAAGAGAGCAGTCAGCAAAATGATAATACCAGTGAGAGCAATCATCGAAGCGGTGACAACAAGCGTGGAGGGAATCAACAGGCCAGAAATGGTAACCACTTCGGTGGTAATCAGGGCCAAAACAATAAGAATGGTCATTTCAAGAAGAGGAGATTCAACAATGATGAAAAGACGTCAGTACCAGCACCCGTTGTTAAGGAAGGAGAACGACCACCTATCATATATTTCAAATGCGGAGGGGAGGGGCACATCAGTCCAAACTGCGCGATGCCGTCTAAAGCATGTTATAATTGTGGAAGAGAATGTCATTTAGCTCGATTTTATCGTTTACCAAAAACAAGTTCAGCCAAGATGGAGACACCAAAGGCCGTCCCAGAAAAGGCAAAACAGGTAGTGCAAGGGAGAGCGTTTGTTGTGACCTCCCAGAAAGCAAGGAACCCGAATGAGGTCATCACGGGCAAGCTTATCATAAACTCTAACGAAGTTTATACTTTATTTGATACCGGTTCTACCCATTCTTTTATTTCTCCTACTTGCGCTCATCGATTAAATTTGACTCCGGAGAAATTAGACTTTGACTTATCTGTTGAAACTCTATTGGGGGGAAACCTTCATTACATCCACGGTTTATAAGCCTTGTTTGGTTCAAGTTGGAACCCACACATTACCTGTCGATCTTATTTCATTAAAAATACTTGCATTTGACGTGATTCTAGGGATTGATTGGTTAACTACTCATCATGCAAAAATTGATTATTTTCGTAAGGTTGTTAGCTTTCATATTCCTAATCGACCTATTATGCAAATTCAAGCAACCAAACCATTAAAATCAATCGCTGTCATCTCAAGCCATAAAGCTATTCGTTTATTGAAAAACGGATGTCAAGCTTTCTTAGCTCATGTCACGGATCTAAACAAAAATACGTCAGTTTTGAATGATATTTCTATTGTTAATAAATTCCCTGACGTATTCCCTGAAGAACTTCCTGGCCTACCCCCAGAGCGTAAAATTGAATTTTGTATCGACCTTGAACCCGGTACAAAACCCATTTCCAAAGCCCCATATCGAATGACTCCTATTGAACTTCAGGAGTTAAAGATCCAACTGCAGGAATTGTTAGACATTGGCTTTATTCGTCCTAGTACTTCTCCTTGGGGTGCTCCTGTGCTATTCGTGAAGAAGAAAAATGGAAGTATGCGACTTTGTATTGATTATCGGGAGTTGAATCATGTCACCATCAAAAATAGGTACCCATTGCCACGTATTGATGACCTGTTTGACCAGTTGCAAGGAGCACAATTCTTTTTAAAGATCGATCTTCGTTCTGGATATCATCAGCTGAAGGTTAGAACTGAGGATATTCCAAAGACGACTTTCAGAACTCGGTACGGGCATTATGAATTCCTAGTCATGTCCTTTGGATTGACTAATGCTCCTGCTGCCTTCATGGATATGATGAACCAGGTATTCAAGGAATATTTGGATCACTTTGTGGTCGTCTTTATTGATGACATCCTTATTTATTCCAAAAGCCGTGAAGATCATGAGCAACACTTGAGGCTGGTACTCCAAAAGCTTCGTGAATACAAGCTTTATGCCAAGTTGAAGAAATGCGAGTTCTGGCTGGAGGAGGTAGCATTCCTTGGGCACGTAGTATCAAGTCGTGGAATATCGGTTGACCCGACAAATATTGAAGCTATTCAAAGCTGGGAGCAACCTAAATCAGTGACCGAAGTACGTAGCTTTCTTGGTTTAGCTGGTTATTATCGGAGATTCGTGGAAGAATTTTCTCGAATCGCTACTCCATTAACTCAGCTGACTCGGAAAGATACAAAGTTCGGTTGGAGCGAAGAATGTGAGAAGAGTTTTCAAGAACTCAAGAGGAGACTCATTTCAGCACCTGTTCTAACAATACCATCTGGCTCGGAGGGATTTGTCATCTACAATGATGCTTCGAGCAAAGGGTTGGGATGCGTTCTCATGCAACATGGAAAAGTCATAGCCTATGCATCAAGACAACTCAAGGAATATGAGAGGAATTATCCTACTCATGATCTAGAGTTGGCAGCTGTTGTCTTTGCACTTAAAATTTGGAGGCATTACTTGTATGGGGAGAGGGTGGAGATCTTTACGGATCATAAAAGCCTCAAATATTTCTTCACTCAAAAGGAACTCAACATGCGACAACGACGTTGGCTTGAACTGCTGAAAGATTATGATCATACCATTCAATACCATCCTGGAAAAGCGAACGTGGTAGCTGACGCATTGAGTAGAAGATCATATGCAAGTACGAGTGCAATATTGTCAACAGAAAGGCCCATTTTGTGTGACTTGCAAAGGATGGAGATAGAGTTAAAGACTCTAGGGACCCATGTGATGATGGCAAATATACGAGTAGAACCAACTTTAATCGATAGAGTTAAAGCTGCTCAAGCTACAGACCTGGAGCTGATACGTATGAGGAGGAAAGTGCAAGAAGGTGCTATGCCGGAAGCAAGAATCGATGAAGAAGGAATACTTCGAGTCAACTCCAGACTTTGTGTTCCTAACAACCCTGATTTAAAGTATGAAATCATGATGGAGGCGCACAACACATCGTTTGCAATCCATCCTGGAAGTACCAAAATGTATCATGATCTTCGTTATACATTTTGGTGGAGCAATATGAAGAGAGAGATAGCGTTGTTTATCTCAAGGTGTCTAACTTGTCAATGAGTCAAAGCGGAGCATCAAGTACCAAAAGGTCCATTGCAACCACTTGAGATTACAGAATGGAAGTAGGAGCACATTACCATGGATTTCATTACCGGTCTTCCTAAGGTTTCTCAAGGTATAGATGCGATTTGGGTCATTGTTGATAGATTGACCAAGTCTGCTCATTTCTTACCGATACGAGAAACTTATACACTTGAACGTCTTGCTCATATGTACATAAACGAGATTATAAGACTGCATGATATGCCAGTATCTGTAACGACCCCAAAATAGGTCCATTCCATCCAACCCATTCTGAGTCGTCAAATACATGGTACAGAAAATAGCTACAACTCTATTACAACAATTGTCGTACAAAATACAACAACACATATGCTGTGAGTTTGAATACAAATATATACCAAATGTGACACATGTCCCAACCGTGGACAGCACCTCACAGTAACACCTTACATAAAGGTATAGTCAAAAACTGTTTTAGAAATTAGAATCTTTGGAAAGTACTCAAGGAAACCTTCGTACATGGGAGGCCATATTTCTAGGTTATGATAGATATCATATGGCCACAGAATTATCCTTGGTTGACCCAATAGACCCCAAAGAAAAACGAGAAGATTACTATCATATTCTTCCCAATAGTGAGTCTTCTCTTGACTTATCATTGTGAAGCAAAAGGGTGAGCACAACTATCTCAGTAAAGAATATCATGACTAAAGATAATTAAATTATCAATAGCCTTTATCAATAATAAATCAGAGATTTAGAACATATGGCAAATGATAAAAATTTCAACCATAGTTGCAGCGGAACGAGCAATCCATTAGAAGAGTCAAATAGACCATAAAGTCTATTATCTCCTCCATGTTAAAAATCCACCAACAATATTTTATCCATGTAACATCACTCAACAGTTCCTTTCCACAATCATATGAATAACTCATAATCATAATTGTGACTCTAAATTTTTCTTCGCACCCAGGACGAAGAATATTTTCATCACCTGTCTTTACCTGAAACATCAAAGATCATGGTTATACCAAATCACAGTTCCTGTTCATAATCATACTAATAACTTCATCTTTGCACTACGGCCAAAGATATTCATTTGTACTAGTTGGTCATGTTCATCTCAACACCTGTTCATCTTTGCACTACTGCCCAAAGATATTCAACAACATGTCATCTTTGCACTACAGGCCAAAGATATTCATCAACAATTCATCTTTGCACTACAGGCCAAAGATATTCATCAACAGTTCATATTTGCACTACAGGCCAAATATATTCATATCTCAAAGAAATATATAATCATTTCAGAATTTATATAAACAATAATTATAACCATGTTGATCATTTCACCTTTGCACTTAAGCTAAAGATATTCACTTATAAATTCAATGGTCATGATCATACCAGTCACCAATTCAACTTTGCACAACTGGCCAAAGAGAACCCTAGTCATGATCATACCAATAATCTACCCATCTTTACACTCAAATGAAAGAGAATATCATCATTAGGGTTATAAAAATGTTATATATGATAATAAAAATAATATGATCAACATATAGTTTTAATCTCAAAAGTAATATTCATAAATCAACTATAATTTGGTCAGAAAAAGAAACCAATTTTGTCGTGAATAGTACCCGTGAATAGTAACTCGTGAATAGTTACTCATGAATAGTAACCCCGATACAAAAAGGTAGAAATTCCATAATAAAATCCATACCAATATTTCGATATAATGATATTGAAAGAATAACATTTCTTAAACTTATAAATAATTTATTTTAATTATTTACACTTTACTAAATAATGAATTTAATCATTCTAAAATGTCAAACTCATAAGATTTCATCACCAATAACCAAAACCCTCATCAAAAATTTGAATATACCTTATATAGGATTCTCAAGTCATAAAATCTTATTTTTCAATTTTCTTACTTCACAAAACATATTTAATTTATTTACTCATAACTAGACAATTTTCATGAAAAATACCAAATCAGTTCCAAAAATATTTCTTTTCTGGAATTTAGCATAATATAGTCCCATAGTGAACATATATTTTTCTCAGAATTTTTAAAAGTCATTTACTATTTTTCATATGGCCAAAACAGCCGAATATTTAGACATTTATCAAAAATTATATTTTTGTCCAAAAATTCTGAAATTTACAGAGTATACTTTTATCATATACATGTACTCCCAATAAAAATTTCATCAATTTTGGAGTTAACCACAAGGAATTATAAGCGGTTACTTTTAAAATAGTTTTTTCTCATAAAATTCATAACTCTCAATCTATACATCCAAAAATTACCATTTTTGGACACAATCAAGAATACTCATCAAAATATCATTTCAAATTTTTTCAGAATTTTTGAAGGTCAGAAAAATTACGAAACTGGAAAATATAACAACCCTTAAAGTCCCTTACTATCCCATACCTCAAAAGAGCAGTACTTCTGATCGGTATTAGACTGAAGGAAACGTGCACTGATGAATAAAAACTCACAAAGTATCTAAATACTCACAAAATACACTCAATAATCTAGAGAGAGGAACAGACAAAACTTATGAATTCTGGTGTGTTTTTCAATTTTAACTTAGCCCTCTATTTATAGGAAAATGTTAGCACGCCGAAGCAGACTTAACATTCAACCTGATGGCTTTACCTGCTACTATTCCCACCCACCACATTTGAATAAAAATCTCGACACATTTCTTCACCAATCAAGAGTGGGGCCCACCAATTCTAGAATTTTCCACCAAAATGATAAACTCCGAAAATTCAACAATTTCTGAACCAGTCATTTTGTAAAATTCATAACAAATCATTCGTTTATTTTTAACGGTTTAAAATTTGTGGACATATACTCAACTTATATATGTATAACATATCCAAAAATTACAACGATCCAACGGTCGGATTAAAAATTATAACCCCGCAAAATATCTCAAAAATCCTAATTTGATTTTTAATACCTCCATTCCGATAAAAATACTGATAAAAACTTCAACATTAACTCCTTCATTTTTAACCACAATAAATATATCCAACATTTAGATCCACATAAAAATAAATATTTCCTTATCATATGAATCAATAATTAATTATTCATAAATATTATTACAGAAACACATTTATGACAACCAGGTCGTTCCTAGGAAAGAGGGGGCTTTCCAATAAAGATTTATCCTTATTAGCGCGTAATTAGGTGACCAAACCTCTCCTTAGACAGAACTTTCTAGATATTGCCAATAATGTTATCTAATAATATTATTCAAATAATATAAATTATTGATCTGATAATGGGAAATACTGTGCAGTAACAATTATTGAAACAACAATAATATAAAATATCAACGCAGCAATTATTGAATCAATAAAATAAAATATTGAACAGTAACTACTGTAACAATTATTGAGTAGTGCCTTCCTTCGTAAGAATCAATAATTCAAAAATACTGTGCAATCAGTGTGCTACTGTGTAACAACGCGTATTACTGTATTTTAACCACCTGGTATTCCAACAGTGTTAACGGTAACAACTACGCCGTTAATTATAAAAACTCAATTTTTTTCGTTATCTTCATCCGACAGTTATTCGTTATGGGGCTCACAAATAGCTGCGCCGTCGTACGAATATTCCCCGACAGAAAGAATATTCCACGACCAAACGAATATTCCCCGACAACAATGATTATTTTATAACCACTTGCTTATTTTGAAAAAAATTCATATATCACCTTTAACTTTAACTTTTTATCAATTTAACCATTTACTGAATCGTAATTATAAGAAAAATTGAATACTTTTATTTCATAAAATTCGGGGTCTTACAATCTCCCCTACTTATGAAATTTCGTCCTCGAAATTTGCGTACCTGGTATTTCGAAGAGTTGAGAATACCTTGCTTTCATTTCAGATTCCATCTTTTCTGTCATCATGATTTCTCCATTACTCATCTCTTGTACTTCAGATATCATTCTAGAATACAGCTTCAAAAACAAAGGTTAATTTAACAAATTAACATATCACATCATATCCCGATAGTATGACTGACCAACAAATAAGCTTAGGTAGGACACACTAGCGAAGTATTTACTCGTCTCTCCCCTCCTAGTTGTATTCCCCGATCTCCGCCAGAGATCATATCCCTAAGCTCTGATACCAAATGTAACGACCCCAAAATAGGTCCATTCCATCCAACCCATTCTGAGTCGTCAAATACATGGTACAGAAAACAACTACAACTCTATTACAACAATTGTCGTACAAAATACAACAACACATATGATGTGAGTTTGAATACAAATATATACTAAATGTGACACATGTCCCAACCGTGGACAGCACCTCACAGTAACACCTTACATAAAGGTATAGTCAAAAACTGTTTTAGAAATTAGAATCTTTGGGAAGTGCTCAAGGAAACCTTCATACATGGGAGGCCATGCTTCTAGGTTATGATAGATATCATATGGCCACAGAATTATCCTTGGTTGACCCAATAGACCCCAAAGAAAAATGAGAAGATTACTATCATATTCTTCCCAATGGTGAGTCTTCTCTTGACTTATCATTATCTCCACTGTATCTAACTGAGAATTATACTTAAAACAAACACCAAGATTATATAGGTAGTGCTTGTAGATATACTCGGCAAGCGGATGTGCATAATCCTGTTTTATGATGACACGAGGTTGTATGTCGTTAGACATCTTGTATGATAGTGGCAAAAACACCCTTCCAACGTTGGATACACCTTACCCTATTAGATTCACCAAATAAAACTACTAAATGGACTTTTCTATACTGCTTCGGGAGAACCTTCACAGCTAGAGACCACCGTTCTATTTCCCCGTTACCCTCGCTCGACCCAGCTACACTCTTATTACCTGAAAGGAATTGTGAAGCAAAAGGGTGAGCACAACTAGTTCAGTAAAAAATATCATGACTAAAGATAATTAAATTATCAATAACCTTTATCAATAATAAATCAGAGATTTAGAACATATGGTAAATGATAAAAATTTCAACCATAGTTACAGCGGAACGAGCAATCCATTAGAAGAGTCAAATAGACCATAAAGTCTATTATCTCCTCCATGTTAAAAATCCACCAACAATGTTTTATCCATGTAACATCACTCAACAGTTCCTTTCCACAATCATATGAATAACTCATAATCATAATTGTGACTCTAAATTTTTCTTCGCACCCAGGACGAAGAATATTCTCATCACCTGTCTTTACCTGAAACATCAAATGTAAGACCCCGAATTTTATGAAATAAAAGTATTCAATTTTTATTATAATTACTATTCAGTAAATGGTTAAATTGATAAAAGTTTAAAGTTATGAGTGAAATATGATTTTTTTTCAAAATAAGCAAGTGGTTATAAAATAATCATTGTTGTCGGGGAATATTCGTTTGGTCGTGGAATATTCTTTCTGTCGGGGAATATTCGTACGACGGCGCAGCCATTTGTGGGCCCCATAACAGAATAACTGTCGGGTGAAGAAAACGACAAATTTGAGTTTTTACAAATAACGGCGTAGTTGTTACCGTTAACACTGTTGGAATACCCGGTGGTTAAAATACAGTAATACGCGTTATTGCACAGTAGCACACGGTATTGCATAGTATTTTTGAAATTATTGATTCTTACGTAAGAAGGCACTACTCAATAATTGTTACAGTAATTACTGTTCAATATTTTATTTTATTGATTCAATAATTACTACGTTGAAATTTTGTATTATTGTTGTTCAATAATTGTTGCTGCACAGTATTTCCCATTATCATATCAATAATTCATATTATTTGAATAGTATTATTAGATAGCATTTTTGGCAATGTCTAGAAAGTTCTGTCTAAGGAGAGGTTTGGTCATCTAATTGCGCGCCAGTAAGGAGAAATCCTTATTGGAAAGCCCCCTCTTTCCTAGGAACGGTCTGGTTGTCATAAATGTGATTCTGTAATATTATTTGTGAATAATTAATTATTGATTCATATGATAAGGAAATATTTATTTTATGTGGATATAAATGAGGGATATATTTTTGTGGTTAAAAATGAAGGAGTTAATGTTGAGATTTTTATCAGTATTTTTGTCGGAATGGAGGTATTAAAAATCAGGATTTTTGAGATATTTTGCGGGGGTTATAATTTTTAATCCGACCGTTGGATCGTGGTAATTTTTGGATATGTTATACATATATAAGTTGAGTATATGTCCACAAATTTTGAACCGTTAAAATTGAACGTATGATTTGTTATGAATTTTACGAGATGACTGGTTTAGAAATTGTTGAATTTTCGGAGTTAATCATTTTGGTGGAAATTTCTAGAATTGGTGGGCCCCACTTGTGGTTGGTGAAGAAATGTGCTGAATTATATTTCAAATGTGGTGGGTGGGAATAGTAGCAGGTAAAGCCATCAGGTTGCAGGTCAAGCCTACTAAAATTTTCCTATAAATAGAGGGCCAAGTAAGAATTGAAAATCACACCAGAAACAAGTTTTCTCTCTTTCTCTCTCTATATTATGAAGCATATTTTGTGAGTATTTAGATACTTTGAGAGTTACTATTCAGTGCAAGTTTCCTTCGGCTTTGCATACCGATCAGAAGTACTGCTCTTTTGAGGTAAGGGATAGTAAGGAATTTTAAGGGTTGTTATGTTTTTCAGTTTCGTAATTTTTCTGACCTTCAAAAATTCTGGAAAAATTTGAAATGATATTTTGATGAGTTTTTTTTTATTGTGTCCAAAAATGGTGATTTTTGGATATATAGATTGAGAGTTATGAATTTTATGTGAAAAGACTATTTTAAAAGTAACCGCTTATAATTCCTTGTGGTTAACTCCAAAATTGATGAAATTTTTATTGGGAGTACATGTATATGATAGAAGTATACTCTGTAAATTTTAGAATTTTTGGATAAAAGTATAATTTTTGATAAATGTCTAAATATTCGGCTGTTTTGGCCATATGAAAAATAGTAAATGACTTTTAAAAATTCTGAGAAAAATATATGTTCACTATGGGACTATATTCTGCTAAATCTCAGAAAAGAAATATTTTTAGAACTGATTTGGTATTTTTCATGAAAATAGACTAGTTATGAGAAAATGAATTAAATATGTTATATGAAGTAAGAAAATTGGAAAATAGGATTTTATGGTTTGAGAATCCTATATGAGGTATATGCAGATTTTTGATGAGGGTTTTGATTATTGGTGATAAAATCTTATGAGTTTGGTATTTTAGAATGATTAAATGCATTATTTAGTAAAGTGTAAACAATTTAAATAAATTGTTTATAAGCTTAAGAAATATTATTCTTTCAATATCATTATACCGAAATACTGGTATGAATTTTATTGTAGAATTTTTACCTTTTTGTGTCAGAGTTTACTATTTATGAGTTACTATTCACGAGTTACTATTCATGATAAAAATTGGTTTCTTTTTCTAACCAAATTATAGTTGATTTACGAATATTACTCTTGAGATTAAAACTAGATGTTGATCATATTATTTTTATTATTATATATAACATTTTTATAACCCTAATGATGATATTTCTCTTTGACTTGAGTGTAAAGATGGGTAGATTTTGGTATGATCATGACTATGGGTTATCTTTGGCCAGTAGTGCAAAGTTGAATTGTTGATTGGTATGATCATGACCATTGAATTTATAAGTGAATATCTTTAGCTTAAGTGCAAAGGTGAATTGATCAACATGGTTATAATTATTGTTTATATAAATTCTGAAATGATTATATATTTCTTTGAGATATTAATATCTTTGGCCTGTAGTGCAAAGATGAAATATTGATGAATATTTTTGGCCTGTAGTGCAAAGATGAAATATTGATGAATATCTTTGGCCTGTAGTGCAAAGATGAATTGTGATGAATATCTTTGGCCTGTAGTGCAAAGATGAATTATTGATGAATATATTTGCCCGTAGTGCAAAGATGAAATTGTTAGTATGATTATAAACAGGAACTGTGATTTGGTATAACCATGATCTTTGATGTTTCAGGTAAAGACATGTGATGAAAATTATCTTCGTCTTAGGTACGAAGAGGAATTTAGAATTACAATTATGATTATGAGTTATTCATATGATTGTGAAAAGGAACTGTTGATTGATGTTACAGGGATAAAATATTGTTGGTAGATTTTTAACATGGAGAAGATAATAGACTTTATAGTCTATTTGACTCTTCTAATGGATTGCTCGTTCCGCTGCAACTATGGTTGAAATTTTTATCATTTACCATATGTTCTAAATCTCTGATTTATTATTGATGAATGCTATTGATAATTTAATTATCTTTAGTCATGATATACTTTACTGAGCTAGTTGTGCTCACCCTTTTGCTTCACAATTCCTTTCAAGTAATAAGAGTGTAGCTGGGTCGAGCGAGGGTAACGGGGAAATAGAACGGTGGTCTCTAGCTGTGGATGTTCTCGCGAAGCAGTATAGAAAAGTTCATTTAGTAGTTTTATTTGGTGAATCCAATAGGTTACGGTGTACCCAACGTTGGAAGGGTGGTTTGCCACTATCATACAAGATGTCTAACGACATACAACCTCGTGTCATCATAAGACAGGGATGTGCTCATCCACTTGCTGAGTATATCTACGAGCACTACCTATATAATCTTGGTGTTTGTTTGAAGTATAATTCTCAATTAGAGACAGTGGAGATAATGATAAGTCAAGAGAAGACTCACCATTGGGAAGAATATGATAGTAATCTTCTCGTTTTTTTTGGGGTCTATTGGGTCAACCAAGGATAATTCTGTGGCCATATGATATCTATCATAACCTAGACGCGTGGCCTCCCATGTACGAAGGTTTCCTTGAGCACTTCCCAAAGATTCTAATTTCTAAAACAGTTTTTGACTATACCTTTATGTAAGGTGTTATTGTGAGGTGATGTCCACAGTTGGAACATGAGTCACATTTGGTATATATTTGTATCCAAACTCACAGCATATGTGTTGTTGTATTTTGCACGACAATTGTTGTAATAAAGTTGTAGTTGTTTTCTGTACCATGTATTTGACGACTCAGAATGGGTTGGGTGGAATGGACCTATTTTGGGGTAGTCACAGGTGGTATCAGAGCTTAGGGATATGATCTCTGGCGGAGATCGGGGAATACAACTAGGAGGGGAGAGATGATTAAATCCTTCGCTAGTGTGTCCTGCCTAAGCTTATTTATTGGTCAGTCATAATATTAGAATATTATGTGATATGTTAATTTGTTTAATTAACCCTTATTTTATGGCAGTATTTGAGAATGGCAGCTGAGAATGCTAACAATAGAGTGAATGAGACTGTGGGGATACCTCTAATCACTAACCGTGATAATGTGATGTCAGATGAAGAAGGAATTAGAGTTATCCATGTGGTGAGTGAAGAATTGATAGTTGCACCCGAGATAGTCACAGAGGTAACAGCTGAGACTGAGGAAGAAGAGGAAGAAGAAGTACCTGAGGAGAGTTTATTAGAGGTATTATATGATCAAAATGTAGAATTTTAAAATCGTATTCATGAGTTAGAAGAGCAGGCAGAAGAACGACAGGCGGTCGTGGAACAAAAGGATGCAACAATTCAAGCTTGTGTTACCCGATATGTGATGCTTGAACAGAAGCATTCTTTGGCAGAGTATAAGATGATAAAAATGGAATCTGAGCTGAGAGAAGAAAAAACTGAACGAGTGAGAATAAGTGATGCATGGGCAAAAGCCGCACGACACGTGGATATTGTGGAAAGAGATGTTCGATCTAAGAAGGCTAAAATAGATGATATGAATTTCTCTTTTTGGAAAGCAATTGGGAGAACCCAACATCGAGTTTTGAATTACCCTGTACATAGCGGTCAACCTGAATCCGATATGGATCGAAGATTGATGATTCAGATCATGAATGAGGAGTACGAAGAGGCAGTTGAGGGAGGAATATGTCCTATAGAAAGGTATATTCCAACGGTAATGATGACGCCAAATGCTACTCCAGACAAGTCAAAGCCGAGTAGTTCGAGGGATGGCAGTTGTCATGACTTCCCAACAAATGAGGAACCCAAATGAAGTTATCATGGGAGATGAACAATGGAGAAATCATGATGATCTGAGAGATAGAATCTGAAATAGAAGCAAGGTATTCTCAACTCTTCGAAATACCAGGTACGTAAATTTCGGGGACGAAATTTCATAAGGAGGGGAGATTGTAAGACCCCGAATTTTATGAAATAAAAGTATTCAATTTTTCTTATAATTACTATTCAGTAAATGGTTAAATTGATAAAAGTTTAAAGTTATGAGTGAAATATGATTTTTTTTCAAAATAAGCAAGTGGTTATAAAATAATCATTGTTGTCGGGGAATATTCGTTTGGTCGTGGAATATTCTTTCTGTCGGGGAATATTCGTACGACGGCGCAGCCATTTGTGGGTCCCATAACAGAATAACTGTCGGGTGAAGAAAACGACAAATTTGAGTTTTTACAAATAACGGCGTAGTTGTTACCGTTAACACTGTTGGAATACCCGGTGGTTAAAATACAGTAATACGCGTTATTGCACAGTAGCACACGGTATTGCATAGTATTTTTGAAATTATTGATTCTTACGTAAGAAGGCACTACTCAATAATTGTTACAGTAATTACTGTTCAATATTTTATTTTATTGATTCAATAATTACTACGTTGAAATTTTATATTATTGTTGTTCAATAATTGTTGCTGCACAGTATTTCCCATTATCAGATCAATAATTCATATTATTTGAATAGTATTATTAGATAGCATTATTGGCAATGTCTAGAAAGTTCTGTCTAAGGAGAGGTTTGGTCATCTAATTGCGCGCCAGTAAGGAGAAATCCTTATTGGAAAGCCCCCTCTTTCCTGGGAACGGTCTGATTGTCATAAATGTGATTCTGTAATATTATTTGTGAATAATTAATTATTGATTCATATGATAAGGAAATATTTATTTTATGTGGATATAAATGAGGGATATATTTTTGTGGTTAAAAATGAAGGAGTTAATGTTGAGATTTTTATCAGTATTTTTGTCGGAATGGAGGTATTAAAAATTAGGATTTTTGAGATATTTTGCGGGGGTTATAATTTTTAATCCGACCGTTGGATCGTGGTAATTTTTGGATATGTTATACATATATAAGTTGAGTATATGTCCACAAATTTTGAACCGTTAAAAATGAACGCATGATTTGTTATGAATTTTACGAGATGACTGGTTCAGAAATTGTTGAATTTTCGGAGTTAATCATTTTGGTGGAAATTTCTAGAATTGGTGGGCTCCACTTGTGGTTGGTGAAGAAATGTGCTGAATTATATTTCAAATGTGGTGGGTGGGAATAGTAGCAGGTAAAGCCATCAGGTTGCAGGTCAAGCCTACTAAAATTTTCCTATAAATAGAGGGCTAAGTTAGAATTGAAAATCACACCAGAAACAAGTTTTCTCTCTTTCTCTCTCTATATTATGAAGCATATTTTGTGAGTATTTAGATACTTTGAGAGTTGCTATTCAGTGCAAGTTTCCTTCGGCTTTGCATACCGATCAGAAGTACTGCTCTTTTGAGGTAAGGGATAGTAAGGAATTTTAAGGGTTGTTATGTTTTTCAGTTTCGTAATTTTTCTGACCTTCAAAAATTCTGGAAAAATTTGAAATGATATTTTGATGAGTTTTTTTTTATTGTGTCCAAAAATGGTGATTTTTGGATATATAGATTGAGAGTTATGAATTTTATGTGAAAAGACTATTTTAAAAGTAACCGCTTATAATTCCTTGTGGTTAACTCCAAAATTGATGAAATTTTTATTGGGAGTACATGTATATGATAGAAGTATACTCTGTAAATTTTAGAATTTTTGGATAAAAGTATAATTTTTGATAAATGTCTAAATATTCGGCTGTTTTGGCCATATGAAAAATAGTAAATGACTTTTAAAAATTCTGAGAAAAATATATGTTCACTATGGGACTATATTCTGCTAAATCTCAGAAAAGAAATATTTTTAGAACTGATTTGGTATTTTTCATGAAAATAGACTAGTTATGAGAAAATGAATTAAATATGTTATGTGAAGTAAGAAAATTGGAAAATAGGATTTTATGGTTTGAGAATCCTATATGAGGTATATGCAGATTTTTGATGAGGGTTTTGATTATTGGTGATAAAATCTTATGAGTTTGGTATTTTAGAATGATTAAATACATTATTTAGTAAAGTGTAAACAATTTAAATAAATTGTTTATAAGCTTAAGAAATATTATTCTTTCAATATCAGTATACCGAAATACTGGTATGAATTTTATTGTAGAATTTTTACCTTTTTGTGTCAGAGTTTACTATTTATGAGTTACTATTCACGAGTTACTATTCATGATAAAAATTGGTTTCTTTTTCTAACCAAATTATAGTTGATTTACGAATATTACTCTTGAGATTAAAACTAGATGTTGATCATATTATTTTTATTATTATATATAACATTTTTATAACCCTAATGATGATATTTCTCTTTGACTTGAGTGTAAAGATGGGTAGATTTTTGATATGATCATGACTATGGGTTATCTTTGGCCAGTAGTGCAAAGTTGAATCGTTGATTGGTATGATCATGACCATTGAATTTATAAGTGAATATCTTTAGCTTAAGTGCAAAGGTGAATTGATCAACATGGTTATAATTATTGTTTATATAAATTCTGAAATGATTATATATTTCTTTGAGATATTAATATCTTTGGCCTGTAGTGCAAAGATGAAATATTGATGAATATTTTTGGCCTGTAGTGCAAAGATGAAATATTGATGAATATCTTTGGCCTGTAGTGCAAAGATGAATTGTGATGAATATCTTTGGCCTGTAGTGCAAAGATGAATTATTGATGAATATATTTGCCCGTAGTGCAAAGATGAAATTGTTAGTATGATTATAAACAGGAACTGTGATTTGGTATAACCATGATCTTTGATGTTTCAGGTAAAGACATGTGATGAAAATTATCTTCGTCTTAGGTACGAAGAGGAATTTAGAATTACAATTATGATTATGACATATTCATATGATTGTGAAAAGGAACTGTTGATTGATGTTACAGGGATAAAATATTGTTGGTAGATTTTTAACATGGAGAAGATAATAGACTTTATAGTCTATTTGACTCTTCTAATGGATTGCTCGTTCCGCTGCAACTATGGTTGAAATTTTTATCATTTACCATATGTTCTAAATCTCTGATTTATTATTGATGAATGCTATTGATAATTTAATTATCTTTAGTCATGATATACTTTACTGAGCTAGTTGTGCTCACCCTTTTGCTTCACAATTCCTTTCAAGTAATAAGAGTGTAGCTGGGTCGAGCGAGGGTAACGGGGAAATAGAACGGTGGTCTCTAGCTGTGGATGTTCTCGCGAAGCAGTATAGAAAAGTTCATTTAGTAGTTTTATTTGGTGAATCCAATAGGTTACGGTGTACCCAACGTTGGAAGGGTGGTTTGCCACTATCATACAAGATGTCTAACGACATACAACCTCGTGTCATCATAAGACAGGGATGTGCTCATCCACTTGCTGAGTATATCTACGAGCACTACCTATATAATCTTGGTGTTTGTTTGAAGTATAATTCTCAATTAGAGACAGTGGAGATAATGATAAGTCAAGAGAAGACTCACCATTGGGAAGAATATGATAGTAATCTTCTCGTTTTTTTTGGGGTCTATTGGGTCAACCAAGGATAATTCTGTGGCCATATGATATCTATCATAACCTAGACGCGTGGCCTCCCATGTACGAAGGTTTCCTTGAGCACTTTCCAAAGATTCTAATTTCTAAAACAGTTTTTGACTATACCTTTATGTAAGGTGTTATTGTGAGGTGATGTCCACAGTTGGAACATGAGTCACATTTGGTATATATTTGTATCCAAACTCACAGCATGTGTTGTTGTATTTTGCACGACAATTGTTGTAATAAAGTTGTAGTTGTTTTCTGTACCATGTATTTGACGACTCAAAATGGGTTGGGTGGAATGGACCTATTTTGGGGTAGTCACATCAAAGACCATGGTTATACTAAATCACAGTTCCTATTCATAAACATACTAATAACTTCATCGTTGCACTACGGCCAAAGATATTCATTTGTATCAGTTGGTCATGTTCATCTCAACACCTGTTCATCTTTGCATTACTACCCAAAGATATTCAACAACATGCCATCTTTGCACTACAGGCCAAAGATATTCATCAACAATTTATCTTTGCACTACAGGCCAAAGATATTCATCAACAGTTCATATTTGCACTACAGGACAAATATATTCATATCTCAAAGAAATATATAATCATTTCAGAATTTATATAAACAATAATTATAACCATGTTGATCATTTCACCTTTGCACTTAAGCTAAAGATATTCACATATAAATTCAATGGTCATGATCATACCAGTCACCAATTCAACTTTGCACAACTGGCCAAAGAGAACCCTAGTCATGATCATACCAATAATCTACCCATCTTTACACTCAAATGAAAGAGAATATCATCATTAGGGTTATAAAAATGTTATATATGATAATAAAAATAATATGATCAACATATAGTTTTAATCTCAAAAGTAATATTCATAAATCAACTATAATTTGGTCAGAAAAAGAAACCAATTTTGTCGTGAATAGTACCCGTGAATAGTAACTCGTGAATAGTTACTCATGAATAGTAACCCCGATACAAAAAGGTAGAAATTCTATAATAAAATCCATACCAATATTTCGATATAATGATATTGAAAGAATAACATTTCTTAAACTTATAAATAATTTATTTTAATTATTTACACTTTACTAAATAATGAATTTAATCATTCTAAAATGCCAAACTCATAAGATTTCATCACCAATAACCAAAACCCTCATCAAAAATCTGCATATACCTCATATAGGATTCTCAAGTCATAAAATCTTATTTTTCAATTTTCTTACTTCACAAAACATATTTAATTTATTTACTCATAACTAGACAATTTTTATGAAAAATACCAAATCAGTTCCAAAAATATTTCTTTTCTGGAATTTAGCATAATATAGTCCCATAGTGAACATATATTTTTCTCAGAATTTTTAAAAGTCATTTACTATTTTTCATATGGCCAAAACAGCCGAATATTTAGACATTTATCAAAAATTATATTTTTGTCCAAAAATTCTGAAATTTACAGAGTATACTTTTATCATATACATGTACTCCCAATAAAAATTTCATCAATTTTGGAGTTAACCACAAGGAATTATAAGCGGTTACTTTTAAAATAGTTTTTTCTCATAAAATTCATAACTCTCAATCTATACATCCAAAAATTACCATTTTTGGACACAATCAAGAATACTCATCAAAATATCATTTCAAATTTTTTCAGAATTTTTGAAGGTCAGAAAAATTACGAAACTGGAAAATATAACAACCCTTAAAGTCCCTTACTATCCCATACCTCAAAAGAGCAGTACTTCTGATCGGTATTAGACTGAAGGAAACGTGCACTGATGAATAAAAACTCACAAAGTATCTAAATACTCACAAAATACACTCAATAATCTAGAGAGAGGAACAGACAAAACTTATGAATTCTGGTGTGTTTTTCAATTTTAACTTAGCCCTCTATTTATAGGAAAATGTTAGCACGCCGAAGCAGACTTAACATTCAACCTGATGGCTTTACCTGCTACTATTCCCACCCACCACATTTGAATAAAAATCTCGACACATTTCTTCACCAATCAAGAGTGGGGCCCACCAATTCTAGAATTTTCCACCAAAATGATAAACTCCGAAAATTCAACAATTTCTGAACCAGTCATTTTGTAAAATTCATAACAAATCATTCGTTCATTTTTAACGGTTTAAAATTTGTGGACATATACTCAACTTATATATGTATAACATATCCAAAAATTACAACGATCCAACGGTCGGATTAAAAATTATAACCCCGCAAAATATCTCAAAAATCCTAATTTGATTTTTAATACCTCCATTCCGATAAAAATACTGATAAAAACTTCAACATTAACTCCTTCATTTTTAACCACAATAAATATATCCAACATTTAGATCCACATAAAAATAAATATTTCCTTATCATATGAATCAATAATTAATTATTCATAAATATTATTACAGAAACACATTTATGACAACCAGGTCGTTCCTAGGAAAGAGGGGGCTTTCCAATAAAGATTTATCCTTATTGGCGCGTAATTAGGTGACCAAACCTCTCCTTAGACAGAACTTTCTAGATATTGCCAATAATGTTATCTAATAATATTATTCAAATAATATAAATTATTGATCTGATAATGGAAAATACTGTGCAGTAACAATTATTGAAACAACAATAATATAAAATATCAACGCAGCAATTATTGAATTAATAAAATAAAATATTGAACAGTAACTACTGTAACAATTATTGAGTAGTGCCTTCCTTCGTAAGAATCAATAATTCAAAAATACTGTGCAATCAGTGTGCTACTGTGTAACAACGCGTATTACTGTATTTTAACCACCGGGTATTTCAACAGTGTTAACGGTAACAACTACGTCGTTAATTATAAAAACTCAATTTTTATCGTTATCTTCATCCGACAGTTATTCGTTATGTGGACCACAAATAGCTGCGCCGTCGTACGAATATTCCCCGATAAAAAGAATATTCTACGACCAAACGAATATTCCCCAACAACAATGATTATTTTATAACCACTTACTTATTTTGAAAAAAAATCATATATCACCTTTAACTTTAACTTTTTATCAATTTAACCATTTACTAAATCGTAATTATAAGAAAAATTGAATACTTTTATTTCATAAAATTCGGGGTCTTACAGTATCCATAGTTTCTGATCGAGACCCAAGATTCACTTCACGATTTTGGGTTAGTTTACAAAAAGCTATGGGCACGAATTTACGATATAGTTCGGCATATCATCCTCAGATGGACGGACAATCAGAGAGGACTATTCAAACTCTAGAAGATTTATTAAGACTCTGTGTCCTTGACTTCAAGGGAAGTTGGGACAAATTCTTACCATTGGTGGAGTTTTTCTACAACAACAGTTATCAAGCAAGTATTGGCATGGCTCCATTCGAAGCATTGTATGGAAGAAAATATCGTTCTCCAGTATGCTGGGATGAGGTGGGTAAAACAACGTTGTTGGGACCGGAGTTGGTACGTATGACTACAGAAAAGATTCAAACGATCCGACAACGTATAAAAACCTCACAAGATCGACAAAAGAGTTATGTTGATCTTCATCGAAAGGACGTAGAATTTGATATAGGAGATCATGTGTTCTTACGTATTGCTCCATGGAAAGGAGTTACGAGATTTGGAAAGAGAGGAAAGCTCAATCCTTGATTCATCGGTCCATTTTTAATCCTCGATCGAGTAGGAACTGTGGCTTATAGACTCGCTTTATCGCCAAGTATGTCTCGTGTTCATAACGTTTTTCACATATCCATGTTACGTAAATATGTGGAAGACCCTAACCACATTATTGAGTTAGAACCGGACGAAATAGCAGAAAATTTGACGTATGAAGAAGTTCCTGTTCAAATCTTGGATAAGAAGGAACATATTCTACGCTCCAAGGTTATACCTCAAGTCAAAGTTTTGTGGAGAAACCACAATGTTGAGGAAATGACTTGGGAGTTAGAATCTGAAATGAAATCAAGGTATCCTTACCTCTTCTGTAAGACCCCAACTTTTATAAATAAAGATGAATTTTCTATAAATATCATTTTTGAATATTATGGAGTTAATTTGATATAATGTTATAGTTGTGGGTAATATTTATAAATTTTGCAAAGTAAGCAAGTTGTTTTAAAATATTCGTTTGGTCGGGGTATATTCTTTTTGTCGGGTAATATTCGTACGACGGCACAATCATTGGTGGACCCCACAACAGAAGTATAGTCGTAGTTAGAAAACGACAAAATTATCTTTCTATAAAAATAACGGCTGATGTGTTACCATTAAAACCGTTAAAACTGTTGAACTACCCGGTAGTAAAAGTACAGTAATATGCGTGGTTGCATAGTAGCACACGGTATTGATTATTGATACTTACGTGAGAAGCCACTCAGCTATACTCAATTATTACTACAGTAATTGCTGCATCATATCTCTTAAATTATTGTCATAGTATCATCTATATAATATGTTATATTATTAAATCAATAATTGAGACGTTGTGGTAAGTTTGGTTATTTTTATGGGGAGCCATATGTCATCATCTAAGAGACTCTTCGTCAATAGTAATTACCGTCGTCAATAGTAATTACCGTCGTCAATAGTATTTACCTTGGTCAATATTATTTACCTTGGTCAATAGTAATTACCTTCGTCAATAGTATTTACCTTGGTCAATAGTATTTACCTTGGTCAATAGTGATTACCTTCGTCAATAGTATTTACCTTGGTCAATAGTAATTACTTTCGTCAATAGTAGTTGTCCCTTCAATATTACCAAGAGTCATTTGACCCTTCGTTAAGACCAAGAGTCATTTGATCCTTCGTTAAGACCAAGAGCCACCCTCAGTTTTTCTATAAATAGAGGCCTAGGGCTTCATTATTTTTCACGAATTCATTCAAGCTATAGAGAGAGAAAGTATAGAGAAAATAAGAGAGAGAGAGAATAAAAGTATTCTGCTACTTCACTTTTCTAATATCCAGTTCTTTTAAGGTAGGGAATATTATTTCTTTTATATTCATGAAGAGAACTCCTGTTATTCCATTCTTTATTATTCTGTTGGAATAACCTGTATACGCGGTCTACCCTATACTTGATGACATTCTCCTATTATTCTGTTGGAACATCCTGTCTGTGTGTTTTACACTGGACCTGGTTCCGTCTTTATTATTATTCTGTCGGAATATCATGTCTGTGTGTTTTACACCGGACCTGGTTCCATTATTTATTATACTGTTCTTTATTATTCTGTCGGAATATCATGTCTGTGCGTTTACGCCGGACCTGGTTCCATTATTTATTATTCTGTCGGAATATCATGTCTGTGCGTTTACGCCGGACCTAGTTCTATTATTATTATTCTGTTAAGAATAACCTGTCTGTGCGGTCTATCGCATGCATGGTGATTTCTTTTGTTATTCCATTCTTTATTATACTCAGTTGATTAAAACTTTGACTTCTATACTCCATGAAATTAGTGAAATATCCTTGACATTTGCGCTTCATCTAGTATCTATTCATGAAAATATTCTCCTGATCAGTCTTGAAGTTTACTCCACAAAGCAGTATCATGTTGACAATTTGGACGTTATTAATTCTTGGATAAATTAATTCTTGAACTTGTTTTATTGAATTCTTATATCATTGTCATCATCCTCATGTTTATATTCTGTTGAAAGTCATCTGTGGCCTGTAGTGCATAGATGGACTTGGTATGATTATGACCAAGGATTATTCGGTGTAATCATGACCGTAATGTTACAAATGATGTGGTAAAAGTCCTCATTGGCCCGTAGTGCATTGATGGACAGTTATTGGCATGATCATGACCATTAATGAATACACGAATATCCTTGGCCGTAGTGCAGGGGTGATTCGATGATGTGGATTATTTTATTAAGCTGAGTCCCAGCGATAACAGTGTTGAAAAACCTTTTAAATCATAAAAGATAGTAGAGTTTATTTTCTACTTGACTCTTTTAATGGATTGCTTGTTCCGCTGCAGTTAAACTTGATATCTATTATATTTTATCAGTTTAACATTGTTGAAGGCTAATGATAATTTATTCTGCATTATCTTAGTCATAATATTTCTTACTGGGCTAGTTGAGCTCACCCTTTTTTTTCACTGTTCTCTTCAGGAAATGAGAACGTAGCTGGGGCAAATCGGGGAACGGAGTGATGGTTCGAATGATAGTATTAGTTAGTAGTCCTCACTATTCTATGTAATAGTGTGTTAATAAATGTAATGAGGACTCCTTTTGAGTATGAATACTCTCTAGAAGATAATATTTGTATTCAAACTCACAATTTATGTTTTGTCGTATTATACACGACAGTTGTATTAGTAAGTTGTATTTGTATTCTGTACTATATATCTGACGACCCAAGATGGGTGATGTATACCTAATTTGGGGGCGTCACATCTTCGACATACCAAGTACGTACCCTAATTTCGAGGGCGAAATTTCATAAGAAGGGGAGGTTGTAAGACCCCAAATTTTATAAATAAAGATGAATTTTCTATAAATATCATTTTTGAATATTATGGAGTTAATTTGATATAATGTTATAGTTGTGGGTAATATTTATAAATTTTGTAAAGTACGCATGTTGTTATATAATATTCGATTGGTCGGGGAATATTCGTTTTAACAGGAAATATTCGTATAACGGCACAATCATTGGTGGACCCCACAACGGAATTATTGTCGGATTGAGAAAACGACAAAAATATTTTATTAAAAATAACGACGGAAGTTTTACCATTGATACTGTTGAACTACTCGGTAGTAAAAGTACAGTAATACGTATGGTTGCATAGTAGCACACGGTATTGATTATTAATGCTTATGTGAGAAGTCACTTAGTTTGATTCAATTATTGTCAGTTAATAATATGAATTATTTAACGATAATGACGTTTTGTTTTATTCGTATTATTAACGTAATAAAACAGAAACATTTTTTTATATAAAACAGAATACTTTATTAAAGTTATTCTATAAATAGAATATATTATATTTTATTTAAAGGCTTTTTCTTTAAATATGGACCGTCAGATTAAAGTAATCAATCTGGACCGTTCATGAATTAGTTACTATACATTCTATTTTTCTATAAATAGCAGCTCATTCCTTCATTATTTCTTACGAATTCACTGAAGTCTAGAGAGAGAAACTATAAAGAGAAACTATAGAGAGAGAGAGAAGAAAAGTATTCTGCTACTTAACTACTTCCTTATTTCAGCTCTTCTTTAAAACGGTAAGGGGTGTTATTCTTTCTTATTCATGAAGAGAACTGTTGTTATTCTATTTCTTATTATTCTGTTGGAATAACCTGTATATGCGGTCTACCCTATACTTGGTGACATTCTTCTATTATTCTGTTGGAACATCCTGTCTGTGGGTTTTACACTGGACCTGGTTCCGTTTTTATTATTATTCTGTTGGAACATACTGTCTATGTGTTTTACAACGGACCTGGTTCCGTTTTTATTATTATTCTGTTGGAACATCCTGTCTGTGTGTTTTACACCGGACCTGGTTCCGTCTTTATTATTATTCTGTTAGAATATCCTGTCTGTGTGTTTTACACCAGACCTGGTTCCGTCTTTATTATTATTCTGTTGGAACATCCTGTCTATGTGTTTTACACCGGACCTGGTTCCGTCTTTATTATTATTCTGTTGGAACATCCTGTCTATGTGTTTTACACCGGACCTGGTTCCGTCTTTATTATTATTCTGTTGGAATATCCTGTCTGTGCGTTTACGCCGGACCTGGTTCCATTATTTATTATTCTGTTAGAATAATCTGTCTGTGCGGTCTATCGCATGTCGGGTGATTTCTTTTGTTATTCCATTCTTTATTATACTCAGTTGGTTAAGTTTTAACTTCTATACTCTATGAAATTAGTGGAATATCCTTGATAATTGCGGTTCATCTATTATCTTTTCATGAAAATATTCTTCTAAGCATTCTTGAATTTTACTCCACAAAACAGTATCATGTTGACAATTTAGACGTTGTTAATTCTTGGATAAATTAATTCTTGAACTTGTTTTATTGAATTCTTATATCATTGTCATCATCCTCATGTTTATAAAATGTTGAAAGTCATCTGTGGCCTGTAGTGCATAGATGGACTTGGTATGATTATGACCAGGGATTATTCGGTATAATCATGACCGTAATGTTACAAATGATGTGGTAAAAGTTCTCATTGGTCCGTAGTGCATTGATGGACAATTGTTGGCATGATCATGACCATTAATGAATACACGAATATCCTTGGTCGTAGTGCAGGGGTGATTCGATGATGTGGATTATTTTATTAAGCTGAGTCTCAGCGATAACAGTGTTGAAAAACCTTTTAAATCATAGAAGATAGTAGATTTTATTTTCTACTTGACTCTTTTAATGGATTGCTTGTTCCGCTGCAGTTAAACTTGATGTTCGTTATATTTTATCAGTTTAACACTGTTGAAGGCTAATGATAATTTATTCTGCATTATATTAGTCATAATATTTCTTACTGGGCTAGTTGAGCTCACCCTTTCTTTCACTGTTCTCTTCAGGACATGAAAATATAGCTGGGACGAGTCGGGGAACGGAGTGATGGACAAGATGATAGTATTAGTAGTCCTCACTATTCTATGTAATAGTGTGATAATAATTGTAATGAGGACTCCTTTTGAGTATGGATACTCTATAGAAGATAATATTTGTATTCAAACTCACAGTTTATATTTTGTCGTATTGTGCACGACAGCTGTATTAGTAAGTTGTATTTGAATTCTGTACCATGTATCTGGCGACCCAAGATGGGTGATGTATACCTATTTTTGGGGGCGTCACATATAGAATACTATATTCTACCTGAATTGATTATGGACTTTTATTCTAGTTTGGTTCACTAGAGCCACCAAGTGAATCAAAAGTTCAAACCCTAGAGGTGCCATAATTAATATTTAAATATAACAATTACATTTAAATTCGGGCTCTATTACAAACGGGTCTTCACGCGCTCCTTATTTCTTGATCTCTAAATCTTCAAAAATTAATTCTAACTATTCCTATTACAAAACTATTTAAATAAATAGAAACCTTGATCAGCAGTCAAGGGGAAGTACATAGGAGGGATTTGAAATTTACATTAAAAAAATTAGAAAAGACGAGGTACGCAGACCCCATTTAATAAAACCATATATTCATGCATCCAACTAAAATAAAATCCAATCACATTGGTCAATAGTCCATAATCAATCCCATTTATTATCATACACGTCACCATATGCATCAATAAATAAAATTCATCTCATGAATAATAAACATTCAATATATATATTGATATCATTTAATGGCCAAATTTAGTTAGTATAAAATATAATTTTTGAATCAAAATAAACTCCTTTATTTTAATCTAAATTTAAATCAAAATAAACCTCTTTTATTTTAATTTATCCAATTTTAAATAAAATAAACTATTTTATTTTATTCAAAATTCTTCAATCAAAATAAACTCATTTATTTTAATTAATTATGGAATCCAATTCCAAGTAAAAAAAACTCTTTTATAAAAGGAAACACAGATTTTTTTATTTATTTATTTTTTATTCACAAATAAACTCCTTTATTTTGAATAATATGACATCTTATTCCATATCTAAATAAACTCCTTTATTTAAGAAAAATTGGATTCTCTTTTCTATTCACAAATAAATTCCTTTATTTTGAATAATATGAAATCTTATTTCATATCTAAATAAACTCCTTTATTTAAGAAAACATGAAATCCAATTTTAACTCTAATTAGTTAGCATGAAATCTAATTTTAAAATTAAAATAAACTTTTTATTTTAAGATTAAAATAAATTTTTATTTTAATTATAAAATAATAATAACCATATATTATATATATGGTAATCACGTTAATATATATATATATATATATATATATATATATATATATATATATATATATATATATCATACTTTATACTATATATGTAATCCTGGTATATGATATATCATATATGATTACAAGAAACTGGGGCCACGTAATGAATAACCAAATCTCCTGACACAACGAAAATTAGTTCCCAGTTAAACGTGATATGCGAATCACCTGTTTTTTTTTAAAAAAAAGGCGATATTGTGATTACACGAGATTTTTTTTTAAAATAAATTTTATATAACAAATTATGCCCAATTAAATTGTTCTAAACACATATCAATATACATATTAAATTTGACAATTAATAATTCGCATAAAGGTTTGGCTCTGATGCCACTATTAGGTTTGTAATATTCATGAACGCAATCAAATTGCACAAAATAAGCGAAAACGTGTAAAAATTAAAGTTTAAAATTTTACAAACCATATACCCGGATCATCCTTTATGCATAATTATTAATTAAACAAAAAGATATGAAGAACAAGAATCATATCCTTGAAGATTCGCTTCCTCAAATACAAGTTCACCTCTAATCCTTTTCGCGTTCAACTTGAATCCACCGGGTTTTGTTCCTTCCTTTGATCAACGTTAGCCACCCAAGTGTTTGGCCTCTAGAGGTGATCCACCAAGAAAGAATAAAGATTCAAGAAGATGAGTGTTTGGGAAAACCCTAGTTTTTCTATCTCTCATAGAAAAGGATGTATTCTTCAACAATTGGAATCACGTATATTGTGAAAAAATCAACAACAACTCTAACACCCATAATAAGACTCCTCCAATTTATAGATGTAGGTAACCCTACTTAACAATTAAGGAATTGAGTTTTATTTTAATTAATTAATTCCTTTAATTAATTAGGCTCCCAATCTTATTATGAATAATTAATTAAACTCTTTTAATTAATTAGCCTCCTAATCTTATTAGGATATATGAGAGTACTTTTATTAATTAATTCACAAACTCCTTTAGAAATTAAATAATAATAATAGTAATAATAATAATAAGACTCCTCTTATTAATTTATATTTAATATTTCTAAAATATTAAATAATAAATATTAAGTTATTTAATTTATTCTATCACCATAGATTAAATTAAATATACTTAACTTATTATTACGATTATGACATTAACTTCTTAAATAATTATTCTTCCTTTTATGGTGTGACCCTTTAGGTTTTCCATATTAAACCGGTTGTGAATAAATCAATTAAAATAATTCTAATCTTATTTAAATAAATAAATTAAATTAATAATTTATTTAAATAAATAAAATTTATTTTATAATAGGGATAAACCTTCCTAGCGATTAACGACTTTTCAGATAATATAAATTTCAACATTAATCATAAAAGAACCTTTGAGTAAATAGTTACCGCACAATTCAATCCTTTCACCATACAATGTCCCAATTAAATATAAGACATGGAATTACTGTAAAGTCTTAATTTATTTAATTATATGTATTTCGACTCTTAAATGCACAATACCAAAAAATGCAAATTAGAAACTCATTTCTAATTTCATTCTGCCTTGGCCAAGGACTACTGGGTTATTATTTGTCGAATCACATAGGACATTTCTCTTCTTTTACTAGAAGCGGTAGATTCTTTATTGATCATACATTATCTCTATGTACAACTTATTATACCCAAACATACCCTTTGATATACCATAAGGGTCATAAGGAATAAGTCAAAGTATAACTCATCATACACAAGATATTATGATGAACTCAAGTCCAAGGATCACTTGTACTACTATCACTATAGGAATTCCTATTGACAGGCAAGTAAAACTCCATTAGGTATTCCTTAGCGAGCCACGTTCAGTGAACTTATTCTCTAATAAGCACCTACATACTTGCTTTAGTGTCTCCACACAAATGATCATGAGATCAATCATCCTCATCCAATGAGCAAGCAACGTATGTACCAATCTATTCGGATTCACTAATCCCCAATTTAGTAATCCAACGATTGGGAACTATTTTAGTTTTAAGCTTTCTAAGAATTTAGATCTCATTAGAATGATCATCATCATTATTCTAAAAGCATTGCTTAAAACTATGGGTTTATCACATATTATAAAGCATCATCATGTCAATAATTAAAAGCTTTTAATAAATTAATACTTTTTATTAATAAATGAATAAGATTGTTACAAAGTATATGCTTTATCATCAAACATGATTGGCTTGTGTGCATACTACTTTTACCAACAACGTTGCTTCACCCACCTCATTTCAGCATACTGGAGAATGACACTTACGCTCATACAACGCCTTAAATGGAGCCATACCTATACTTGCTTGAAAACTGTTGTTGTAGGAGAATTCCACCAATGACAAGTACTTATCCCAACTTCCTTTAAAATCTAGGACACAGAGTATTAATAGATCTTTAAGAGTTTGAATAGTCCTTTCTGATTACCCGTCCGTTTGAGGATGGTATGCCAAACTAAATCGTAAATCTGTGCCCATAGCTTTCTGCAAACTAACCCAAAATCGTGAATTGAATCTTGGGTCACGATCCGAAACTGTGGATACTGGCATGCCATGCAATCTCACAATCTCATTCACGTACATACGAGCAAGACGTTCAAGGGAATAAGTCTCCCGTATCGGCAAGAAATGAGCAGACTTGGTTAACCTATCAACAATAACCTAAATAGCATCTATGCCTTGAGCAAACTTAGGAAGACCCGTAACGAAATCTATGAAAATGTGTTTCCACTTTCATTTCGGAATCTCAAGTGGTTGTAATAGACCCTTTGGCACTTGATGCTCCGCCTTTACACGTTGACAAGTTAAACACATCGAGATAAACTCTGCGATCTCGCTCTTCATATTGCTCCACCAAAATGTATGTCCAAGATCATTATACATTTTGGTACTCCCAAGATGGATTGCAAACGGTGTGTTGTGCGCTTCCATCATAATTTTATACTTTAAATCAGGGTCGTTAGGAACAGAAAGTCTAGAGTTGACTCAAAGTATTCCTTCTTCATCGATTCTTACTTCTGGAATAGCACATTCTTGCACTTTCTTCTTCATACGCATCAGCTCCAGGTCTATAGCTTTAGCAGCTTTAACTTTATCGATTAAAGTCGGTTCTACTCGTATGTTTGATATCATCGCATGGGTACTTGGAGCCTTTAATTCTATCTCCGTTCTTTGTAAGTCGTACAAAATGAGTCTTTGTGTTAACAACAACATCGCACTTGTACCCGTATACGATCTTCTACTCAATGCGTCAGCTACCACGTTTACTTTTTCATGATGATATTGAATGGTATGGTCATAATCTTTCAATAGCTCGAGCCAACGTCGTTGCCGCATGTTGAGTTCCTTTTGGGTGAAGAAATATTTGAGGCTTTTATGATCCGTATAAATCTCCACTTTCTCCCCATACAAATAGTGTCTCAAGATTTTCAACGTGAAAACGACTGCTGCCAACTCCAGATCATGAGTAGGATAATTCCTCTCATATTCTTTGAGTTATTGTGAAGCATAGGCTATGACTTTTCCATGTTGTATGAGAACACATCATAATCCTTTGCCTGAAGCATCGTTGTAGATAACAAATCCATCCGAACCAGATGGTATTGTCAGAACAGGTTCCGAAATGAGTCTCCTCTTGAGCTCTTGAAAACTCGTCTCGCATTCCTCGCTCCATACAAATTTTGTATCTTTTCAAGTCAGCTGAGTTAACGGAGTAGCGATTCGAGAAAATCCTTCTACGAATCTTCAATAATAACCAGTTAAGCCCAGAAAGCTACGTACTTCAGTCACCAACTTCGGTTGCTCCCAACTTTGTATTACTTCAATCTTCGTCGGGTCAACAGATACTCCATGTTTTGACACCACGTGCCCAAGAAATGCTACTTCCTCAAGCCAGAACTCGCATTTCTTCAGCTTGACAAATAGCTTGTTTTCACGTAGCCTTTGAAGTACCAGCTTTAAATGGTACTCATGATCTTCACGACTTTTGAAATAGATGAGGATGTCATCAATAAACATAACAACGAACTGATCCAAATATTCCTTGAACACACGGTTCATCATATCCATGAAAGCAGCAGGAGCATTAATCAATCCAAAAGATATGACTAAGAATTTATAATGCCCACACCGAGTTCTGAAGGCAGTCTTCGGAATATCCTTAGTTATAATCTTCAGCTGATGATATCCAGAATGAAGACCGATCTTTGAAAAGAATTGTGCTCCTTGCAACTGGTCGAACAGGTCATTAATGCGAAGTAGCGGATACCTATTCTTGATGGTGACATGGTTCAATTCCCGATATTCAATACAAAGTCGCATACTCCCGTCTTTTTTTTACGAATAAAACAGGAGCACCCCAAGCAGATGTACTAGGACGAATGAAACCGATGTCTAACAACTCCTGTAGTTGGACCTTTAACACCTAAAGTTCAATAGGAGCTATTCGATATGGGGTTGTAGAAATAGGTTTTGTACCAGGTTCAAGGTCAATAAAGAATTCAACTTCACGTTCTGGGGGTAGACCGGGAAGTTTTTCAGGAAATACGTCAAAAAATTCACTAACAACAAAAATATTATTCAAATCTGACGTATTTTTTTTCAAGTCCATGACATGGTAAGAAAGCTTGACATCCGTTTTTCAATAAACGAATGGCTTTATGGCTTAATATGACAGTGATTGACTATAGTGGTTTGGTTACTTGAATTCGAATAACAGGTTGGTTAGGAATATGAAAACTAACAACCTTACGAAAATAATCAATTTTAGCATGATGAGTGGTTAACCAATCAATCCCTAAAATTACATCAAATACAAGTATTTTCAAAGAAAATAAGATCGACAGGTAATGTGATGTTCCCAACTTGAATCAAGCAAGATTTATAAATCGTGGATGTAACAAAAGTTTCTCATAACGGAGTTTCAACAGATAAGTCAAAGTCTAATTTCTCAAGGGTCAAGTTCAAACGTTGAGCACACGCAGGAGAAATAAAAGAATGGGTAGAACCGGTATCTAACAAGATATAAACTTCGCAAGAGTTTATGCTTAGCTTACCCGTGATCACCTCATTTAGGTTCCTCGCGTTTTGGGGAGTCACGACAAACGCTCTTCTAAGAACCACTGAATTTGACTTGTCCGGGACAGCCTTTGGAGTCACCATTTCCACTGGACTTGGTTTCGCTACAGGACAATCTCTAGCTATATGACATTCTTTTCCACAGTTATAACACACCTTGAATTGTTATGGGCAGTTTGGGCTGATGTGTCCCTCTTTTCCGCATTTATAACATACGACCGGTGGTCGTTTTCCTCCCCTAGGAACAGTTGATGCTGGTGTTGACGTCTTCACATTGTCATTATTGTACCTTCTCTTTTTGAAATCTCCCTCTGACTCGCTTCTTCTACTGTCATGGCCACGATTACCACCAGAGTGGTTACCGCTTTTGTCCGGATATTTTCCTCCCCACTGGTTGTCATTACTCTGATGACTGCTGCCACCGGTATGCCTCTGGTTGTGGTCCCTCGGTTGAACATACTCATTATCTTGCTCTAATAATTGAGCCTTGTTCACAACATCTGAATATAGAGAAAATTTGTGAGAGATAAGGTATTGACCAAATGAGGTGCAAACCTGGATAACTCCGCGAACTTAGCCTCGTACTGGGACACAGTCATGTTGTTCTGTTCCAGTCTAATAAACTCTACCTCCTTCATATGACGAATACTTTCAGGAAAATATTTATCATTGAACAGTTTCTAAAATGTTTCCCAAGACAAATTGAGTACGGCTGGCTGGGTACGCTTCACAGATTTCCACCAGTAATCTGCCTCACCACGGAACATAAAGGTGGCGAATGGAACCTTCTGTTCCTCCGTACATCCCAATACATCAAATATCTTGGTAATTTGCTTAACCCACATTTCCGCCTTGATCGGATCCGGCTTTCCCAAAAATTCTGGTGGTCCCAACTCTTTGAACTGCTTGGCAGTGATAAGCCAGCGTTACCATTGTTTCCACCTGTATTTTGTACACAAGTCTCCCTCGTCTGATTTTGCATGAACTGTAAAAAGTTTCTAAACATCACATCATTCATCGTTTGACCGATGGTGTTGTTTACAGGAGGAACATTACCGTCCTGTTGCACGTTCTTCTGGTTGGTGATTAAAGGTGTCTCAACGGTCTCATTCACTCTATTGTTAACATTTTCAGCTGTCATTCTCAAATACTGTCATAAAATAAAGGTTAATTAAAGAAATTGACATACCACATATTATCCCAATATTCTGACCGACCAATTAAATACCAAATAAGCTTAGGTAGGACACACTAGCGAATGATTTACTCGTTTCCCCCCTCCTAGTTTTATTCTCCGATCTCTGCCAGAGACCATATCCCTAAGCTCTGATACCAACTTTGACGCCCCCAAAATAGGTTCACACAACCCATTCTGAGTCACCGAATACATGATGCAGAAAATAATTACAACTTCATTATTACAATTGTCGTGTAAAATACGACAACACATAAGCTGTGAGTTTAAATACAAATATTGTCTTCTAGATAATATCCAAACTCAAATAAGTCCTCATTACAATAATTGATACACTATTTTATAAAATAGTGAGGACTGCTAAAACAACTATCTGGATCTCCACACCCCGACTAGTTCCCGCTATATTCTCGCCTCCTGATAAGAAAAATAGAATAAAAAGGAATAGGGTGAGCTCAACTAGCCCAGTAAAGAATATTATGACTAAGATAATATAGAACAAATTATCGTTAGCCTTCAATACATCAAATAAAATATAATGGACAACCAGTTTTAGATCAATATTCGCAGCGGAAATAACAATTCATTAGAAGAGTTAAGTATAGAATGAAGTCTACTATCTTCTATAATTTAAAAGTCTATCATCAATATTTTATCCGTGTAACATCAATCAATATACATCTTGAACCAAATATTCATATTTGCACTACAGCTAAAGATATTCATTTGTATCACCAGTTGATCATGTTCATCTCAACACATGTCCATCTTTGCACTACGGGCCAAATATATTCATCAGGTAATCATTTATCTTTGCACTACAGGTCAAAGATATTCAGTTATATTATCATTTAGGACTGAGGATGATGAAAAATATCTTAATAAAAATGAATCCATTGAGATAAAAGGACAAAGATTAGGGATTCGTATTTCGGTTTATCCAAGTTCAAAAATACTCCATAATAATCAATTGTGGAGCAAAATTCAAGAATGAAGATCAAAATATGAATACAATCAAAGATAGTAACCATAATAGACAACTTGGACAAAGAAAAAGAAATTTTAATTTTTTTGTGAATAGTGTCGTATTCGTGAATAGTGTCGTATACGTGAATAGTAACCCCGACACGAAAATATAGAAATTTCACAAGAAAATTTATACTTCTTGAATAGTACTCGTGAATAGTACCGTATTCGTAAATAGTATCGTATACGTAAATAGTAACCTCGATATAAAAAGGTAAAAATTTCATAATAAAATTCATACCAATATTTTGACATAATGATATTAAACGAAATAACATCATTTACAAAGAAAATAACATCCCTTACCTCAAAAGAACAGTACTTCTAACTAGAATATCAGATATAATGTTAAAGAAAACTTGCACTGAATAGCAACTCTCAAAGTATCTAAATACTCACAAAAATACGCTCGATATTATAGAGAGAGAAAACTTCTGATTCTGGTGTGATTTTCAATTCTAACCTAAGCACCCTATTTATAGAAAAATGCCAGAACGCTAAAGCAAACTAAAATTTATTAAAATAATATTTTAATAAAAAAATTCACGCACACCTCTTGACCAAACTCAGCACACCAAAAGTGGGGCCCACCAAATTTAGAAAATTTCACAACAACCAAAAGTGGGGCCCACCTATATTTTTAATAAAAATATTTATTTTCAAAACTTCAATAATTCATAATAAATAGCCCCTTTATCAGAAAAATACGAATTTTATGTCCATTCCATATGAAATTTAATTCTCTACAACTTTGTAGAAGAAATTTTTTCTAAATAGAAAATGATTGAAATTCACATACAGATGATTTTTAATACCTCAATTCCGATAAAATACTGATAAAATACCTCAGCATTAATTCCTTCATTTTTATCCACATATAATAAATATTTTCTTATCATATAAATTAATAATTAATTATTTACAAATAATATTACAGAATCATAATAATGACAACCAGGTCGCTCCCAGGAAAGAGGGGGCTTTCCGATAAGAATTCTCCTTACTAGCGCGCAATAAGGTGACCAAACCCCTTTCCTAGACATAACTTCCTTAGACATTACCAATAATGTTATCTAATAATAGTATTCAAATAATATGAATTATTGATCTGATAATGGAAAATACTGTGCAGTAGCAATTATTGAAACAACAATAATATAAAATATCAACGTAGAAATTATTGAATCAATAAAATAAAATATTGAACAGTAATTACTGTAGCAATTATTGAGTAGTGCATTCTTACAAAAGAATCAATAATTCAAAAATACTGTGCAATACCGTGTGCTACTGTGCAACCACACGTATTACTGTACTTTAACCACCGGATATTCCAACAGTGTTAACGGTAACAACTATACCGTTATTTAAAAAAAACTCATACTTGTCGTTTTCTTCTTCCTACAGTTTTTCGTTATGGGGCCCACAAATGGCTGTTCCATCGTACGAATATTCCTCGACAGTAAGAATATTCCATGACCAAACGAATATTCCCCGACAACAATGAATATTTTATAACCACTTGCTTATTTTGTAAAATTTGCACATTTCACCCATAACCAAATCATTATATCAAATTAACATCTTTTTATTCAAAATAATAATTAGAGAAAATTCAATTTTATTTATAAAAAGTTGGGGTCTTACATTTATTATATTCAAAAGTTTATTATAACATCCCTTTTGAATTAAAAATATTTCCTATCAACTTTGAAAATTCATAATTCTTGATCAATTGATCTTATTACTTATATTTCAGAACGGATGAAATATTTGGTACTAATACAGTTAAAGGTTAACAATATTAGTCTATAAGTCTATTAGATATTAAATTAATCTAAATCAACTAAATTCACATTATTTTAAATCTTAGAATTTTATAATTTCATTATAAAAAATCTTATATAAGATTCTTTTTATGAAATAGATAAAATATTATTCATTTATTCTAGACTAATTATGTAATAAATTATAATATTGACCACTAGTCCACTACTACTAATAAAAATATATATATATATATATATATATATATATGATAATATGATATATATATATATATATATATATATATATATATATATATGTATAAATATATTATATTTATATCCTATTCCTAAATAATTTACAATAACAAAACTAATACAAAATAACAAAATACAAATAACAAAACTAATATTAGTTGTTAACTTTTAAGTTCTAAGTTCTAACTTCAAACTTTTCAGTAATCATTTTTGGGATAAATGGTGATGATAACATTTGATCTAATTTTTGATTGAATTACTTAGAGTTAGAGAAGATATTTTTGGTATTTATTTAACTGTTTTTAATTTGCTTCTTAGTTCTCAATTTTCTCAGTTCAGTGCATTAGTAAATGTTCGCGAACTTGATTTGTCCGATTATGTTCGCAAACAACTCGATCATGTTCTCGAACACCAATCGAACCGAACTCATACATAACTTCTGGTTCGATAGAGTTACTCGAACTTGTTCGAGTTCGAGTATAAATGTTCGAGTTCGAGAATGTTCGGTTTAGTTCGGATCGTTTGCAGCTCTACTTACAATATATGAGATAGATTAGATACAAAAATGATGTTAGAATGCTAAAATCTAAGCTCTCTCTAGACTTGATCCTCTCTCTTTAAAATCTTCCAACTTTTTTCTTTAATGTTACTGCTACTACTGCTGCTTTAAGATGATCTGAGTCAGCCGCAGGTATACCTGAGGTTGGGCTCCATAGGTACTGTTGTCTCGAAGTTCGTTTCTTCGATCTCGGTTTAGTGAAAGTTGAGCTCTGTACCCAAAAATCTCAAAAAGTCCTTGCGGAAGGCTGTGGAATACGGTCGAGTCTAACTAAAACGGAGTCCGGGAAGATGATGCAATAAGCTGAAAGGTATATTTTGGTTTCTGAGGGTCATCAATCTGCTCGTATTCGATAGCTCACAGTTCAATGATTGCTGAGGTGACTTCTTATGACTAGACCTGGCAAACGGGAGGCCCGAGCCGAGAGCGGGCCGGGCCAAAATGGTCCGGGTTTTGATGGGCTAAATTGTGCGGCCCGGGTTGGGCCGGGCCTGGCTGGCCCGCGGGCTTCTTCCTTTATTTTATTTATTTATTTTTTTTGCAAAATCTTGCTACATCAATTCAATAATGCATTTATAAATCGAAGTCTGGTAGACTTGAATACTTGAGATTTATAAAAATTCCTGCTTAATAATAATACCGTATTATTATTATTGCCTGTGGAAATATTATTTTTTTGGTAGTGGTAGTGTTACTGTTATCATTCCCTTTGTCTTGCAATGGATCTTCCTAGAGCCTTTTTGTGGTGTTCCGTGTTAGGTTCTTATTTTTATTAGTGACTAAAGCTTACAGCCTAAACAAAACGTGAAATGCATTGTAGTATTAATTTGTGACATTCTTGTAGTATTATTATTATTAATTTCTCATAAACTGTGTTTGTATTCAGATGTTGTGAATAGGGCTCAGTTAGTGGAGCGCGATAACGAGTCAACGCAACCAAAAGAGAGCAGTCAGCAAAATGATAATACCAGTGAGAGCAGTCATCGAAGCGGTGACAACAAGTGTGGAGGGAATCAACAGGCCAGAAATGGTAACCACTTCGGTGGTAATCAGGGCCAAAACAATAAGAATGGTCATTTCAAAAAGAGAAGATTCAACAATGATGGAAAAACGTCAGCACCAGTACCCGTTGTTAAGGAAGGAGAACGACCACCTATCATATGTTTCAAATACGGAGAGGAGGGACACATCAGTCCAAATTGCGCGATGCCGTCTAAAGCATGTTATAATTGTGGAAGAGAAGGTCATTTAGCTCGATTTTGTCGTTTACCAAAAATAAGTTCAGCCAAGATGGAGACACCAAAGGCCGTCCCAGAAAAGTCAAAACCGGTAGTGCAAGGGAGAGCGTTTGTTGTGACCTCCCAGAAAGCAAGGAACCCGAATGAGGTCATCACGGGTAAGCTTATCATAAACTCTAACGAAGTCTATACTTTATTTGATACCGGTTCTACCCATTCTTTTATTTCTCCTACTTACGCTCATCGATTAAATTTGACTCCGGAGAAATTAGACTTTGATTTATCTATTGAAACTCCATTGGGAGAAACCTTCATTACATCCACGGTTTATAAGTCTTGTTTGGTTCAAGTTGGAACCCACACATTACCTGTCGATCTGATTTCATTAAAAATACTTGCATTTGACGTGATTCTAGGGATTGATTGGTTAACTACTCATCATGCAAAAATTGATTGTTTTCGTAAGGTTGTTAGCTTTCATATTCCTAATCGACCTATTATGCGAATTCAAGCAACCAAACCATTAAAATCAATCGCTGTCATCTCATGCCATAAAGCTATTCGTTTATTAAAAAACGGATGTCAAGCTCTCTTAGCTCATGTCACGGATCTAAACAAAAATACGTCAGTTTTGAATGATATTTCTATTGTTAATAAATTCCCTGACGTATTCCCTGAATAACTTTCTGGCCTACCCCCAGAGCGTGAAATTAAATTTTGTATCGACCTTGAACCCGGTACAAAACCCATTTCCAAAGTCCCATATCGAATGGCTCCTATTGAACTTCAGGAGTTAAAGATCCAACTGCAGGAATTGTTAGACATTGGCTTTACTCGTTCTATTCGTGAAGAAGAAAGATGGAAGTATGCAACTTTGTATTGATTATCGGGAGTTGAATCATGTCACCATCAAAAATAGGTACCCATTGCCACGTATTGATGACCTGTTTGACCAGTTGCAAGGAGCACAATTCTTTTCAAAGATCGATCTTCGTTCTGGATATCATCAGCTGAAGGCTAGAACTGAGGATATTCCAAAGACAGCTTTTAGAACTCGGTACGGGTATTATGAATTCCTAGTCATGTCCTTTGGATTGACTAATGCTCCTGCTGCCTTCATGGATATGATGAACCGGGTATTCAAAGAATATTTGGATCACTTTGTGGTCGTTTTTATTGATGACATCCTTATTTATTCCAAAAGTCGTGAAGATCATGAGCAACACTTGAGGCTGGTACTCCAAAAGCTTCGTGAATACAAGCTTTATGCCAAGTTGAAGAAATGCAAGTTCTGGCTGGAGGAGGTAGCATTCCTTGGGCACGTAGTATCAAGTCGTGGAATATCGGTTGACCCGGCAAAGATTGAAGCTATTCAAAGCTGGGAGCAACCTAAATTAGTGACCGAAGTACGTAGCTTTCTTGGTTTAGCTGGTTATTATCGGAGATTCGTGGAAGGATTTTCTCGAATCGCTACTCCATTAACTCAGCTGACTCGGAAAGATACAAAGTTCAGTTGGAGCGAAGAATGTGAGCAGAGTTTTCAAGAACTCAAGAGGAGACTCATTTCAGCACCTGTTCTAACAATATCATCTGGCTCGGAGAGATTTGTCATCTACAGTGATGCTTCGAGCAAAGGGTTGGGATGCGTTCTCATACAACATGGAAAAGTCATAGCCTATGCATCAAGATAACTCAAGGAATATGAGAGGAATTATCCTACTCATGATCTAGAGTTGGCAGCTGTTGTCTTTGTACTTAAAATTTGGAGGCATTACTTGTATGGGGAGAAGGTGGAGATCTTTACGGATCATAAAAATCTCAAATATTTCTTCACTCAAAAGGAACTCAACATGCGACAACGACGTTGGCTTGAACTGTTGAAAGATTATGATCATACCATTCAATACCATCTTGGAAAAGCGAACGTGATAGCTGACGCATTGGGTAGAAGATCATATACAAGTACGAGTGCGATATTGTCAACACAAAGGCCCATTTTGTGTGATTTGCAAAGGATGGAGATAGAGTTAAAGACTCCAGGGACCTATGTGATGATGGCGAATATACGAGTAGAACCGACTTTAATCGATAAAGTTAAAGCTGCTCAAGCTACAGACCTAGAGCTGATGCGTATGAGGAAGAAAGTGCAAGAAGGTGCTATGCCGGAAGCAAGAATCAATGAAGAAGGAATACTTCGAGTCAACTCCAGACTTTGTGTTCCTAACAACCTTGATTTAAAGTATGAAATCATGATGGAGGCGCACAACACACCGTTTGTAATCCATCCTGGAAGTACCAAAATATATCATGATCTTTGTCATACATTTTGGTGGAGCAATATGAAGAGAGAGATAGCGTTATTTATCTCAAGGTGTCTAATGTAAGACCCCGAATTTTATGAAATAAAAGTATTCAATTTTTCTTATAATTACTATTCAGTAAATGGTTAAATTGAAAAAAGTTTAAAGTTATGGGTGAAATATGAATTTTTTTTCAAAATAAGCAAGTGGTTATAAAATAATCATTGTTGTCGGGGAATATTCGTTTGGTCGTGGAATATTCTTTCTGTCGGGGAATATTCGTACGACGGCGCAGCTATTTGTGGGCCCCATAACGAATAACTGTCGGGTGAAGAAAACGACAAATTTGAATTTTTATAAATAATGGCGTAGTTGTTACCGTTAACACTGTTGGAATACCCGGTGGTTAAAATACAGTAATACGCGTTATTGCACAGTAGCACACGGTATTGCATAGTATTTTTGAAATTATTGATTCTTACGTAAGAAGGCACTACTCAATAATTGTTACAGTAATTACTGTTCAATATTTTATTTTATTGATTCAATAATTGCTGCGTTGATATTTTATATTATTGTTGTTTCAATAATTGTTGCTGCACAGTATTTTCTATTATCATATCAATAATTCATATTATTTGAATAATATTATTAGATAGCATTATTGGTAATGTCTAGAAAGTTCTGTCTAAGGAGAGGTTTGGTCATTTAATTACGCGCCAGTAAGGAGAAATTCTTATTGGAAAGCCCCCTCTTTCCTGGGAACGGTCTGATTGTCATAAATGTGATTTTGTAATATTATTTGTGAATAATTAATTATTAATTCATATGATAAGGAAATATTTATTTTATGTGGATATAAATGAGGGATATATTTTTGTGGTTAAAAATGAAGGAGTTAATGTTGAGATTTTTATCAGTATTTTTGTCGGAATGGAGGTATTAAAAATCAGGGTTTTTGAGATATTTTGCGGGGGTTATAATTTGTAATCCGACCGTTGGATCGTGGTAATTTTTGGATATGTTATACATATATAAGTTGAGTATATGTCCACAAATTTTGAACCGTTAAAAATGAACGTATGATTTGTTATGAATTTTACGAGATGACTGGTTTAGAAATTGTTGAATTTTCGGAGTTAATCATTTTGGTAGAAAATTCTAGAATTGGTGGGCTCCACTTATGGTTGGTGAAGAAATGTGCTGAATTATATTTCAAATGTGGTGGGTGGGAATAGTAGCAGGTAAAGCCATCAGGTTGCAGGTCAAGCCTACTAAAATTTTCCTATAAATAGAGGGCTAAGTTAGAATTGAAAATCACACCAGAAACAAGTTTTCTCTCTTTCTCTCTCTATATTATGAAGCATATTTTGTGAGTATTTAGATACTTTGAGAGTTGCTATTCAGTACAAGTTTCCTTCGGCTTTGCATACCGATCAGAAGTACTGCTCTTTTGAGGTAAGGGATAGTAAGGAATTTTAAGGGTTGTTATGTTTTCCAGTTTCGTAATTTTTCCGACCTTCAAAAATTCTGGAAAAATTTAAAATGATATATTTTGATGAGTTTTCTTGATTGTGTCCAAAAATGGTGATTTTTGGATGTATAGATTGAGAGTTATGAATTTTATGTGAAAAGACTATTTTAAAAGTAACCGCTTATAATTCCTTGTGGTTAACTCCAAAATTGATGAAATTTTTATTGGGAGTACATGTATATGATAGAAGTATACTCTGTAAATTTTAGAATTTTTGGATAAAAGTATAATTTTTGATAAATGTCTAAATATTCGGCTGTTTTGGCCATATGAAAAATAGTAAATGACTTTTAAAAATTCTGAGAAAAATATATGTTCACTATGGGACTATATTCTGCTAAATCTCAGAAAAGAAATATTTTTGGAACTGATTTGGTATTTTTCATAAAAATAGACTAGTTATGAGAAAATGAATTAAATATGTTATATGAAGTAAGAAAATTGGAAAATAGGATTTTATGGTTTGAGAATCCTATATGAGGTATATGCAGATTTTTGATGAGGGTTTTGATTATTGGTGATAAAATCTTATGAGTTTGGTATTTTAGAATGATTAAATGCATTATTTAGTAAAGTGTAAACAATTTAAAAAAATTGTTTATAAGCTTAAGAAATATTATTCTTTCAATATCATTATACCGAAATACTGGTATGGATTTTATTGTGGAATTTCTACCTTTTTGTGTCGGGTTTACTATTTATGAGTTACTATTCACGAGTTACTATTCATGAGTTACTATTCACAAGTTACTATTCACGATAAAAATTAGTTTCTTTTTCTAACCAAATTATAGTTGATTTACGAATATTACTCTTGAGATTAAAACTAGATGTTGATCATATTATTTTTATTATTATATATAACATTTTTATAACCCTAATGATGATATTTCTCTTTGACTTGAGTGTAAAGATGTGTAGATTTTTGGTATGATCATGACTATGGGTTATCTTTGGCCAGTAGTGCAAAGTTGAATCGTTGATTGGTATGATCATGACCATTGAATTTATAAGTGAATATCTTTAGCTTAAGTGCAAAGGTGAATTGATCTACATGGTTATAATTATTGTTTATATAAATTCTGAAATGATTATATATTTCGTTGAGATATTAATATCTTTGGCCTGTAGTGCAAAGATGAACTGTTGATGAATATCTTTGGCCTGTAGTGCAAAGATAAATTGTTGATGAATATCTTTGGCCCGTAGTGCAAAGATGACATGTTGTTGAATATCTTTGGCCAGTAGTGCAAAGATGAACAGATATTGAGATGAACATGACCAACTGGTGATACAAATGAATATCTTTGGCCGTAGTGCAAAGATGAAGTTATTAGTATGATTATGAACATGAAATGTGATTTGGTGTAACCATGATCTTTGATGTTTCAGGTGATGAAAATTATCTTTGTCCTGGATGAGAAAAGGAATTTAGAACTACAATTACGATTATGAGTTATTCATATGATTGTGGACCAGAACTGTTGATTGATGTTACAGGGATAAAACATTGTTGGTGGATTTTTAACATGGAGAAGATAATAGACTTTATAGTCTATTTGACTCTTCTAATGGATTGCTCGTTCCGCTGCAACTATGGTTGAAATTTTTATCATTTACCATATGTTCTAAATCTCTGATTTATTATTGATGAAGGCTATTGATAATTTAATTATCTTTAGTCATGATATTCTTTACTGAGCTAGTTGTGCTCACCCTTTTGCTTCACAATTCCTTTCAGGTAATAAGAGTGTAGCTGGGTCGAGCGGGGGTAACAAGGGAATAGAACGGTGGTCATCATTTAGTAGTTATATTTGGTGAAGAAAATAGGGTGAGGCGAACCCAACGTTGGAAGGGTGTTTTGTCACTATCATACAAATGTCTAATGACATACAACCTCGTGTCATCATAAGACAGGGTTGTGCTCATCCACTTGCTGAGTATATATACGAGCACTACCTATATAATCTTGGTGTTTGTTTGAAGTATAATTTTTAATTAGAGACAGTAGAGATAATGATATGTCAAGAGAAGACTCACCATTGGGAAGAATATGATAGTAATCTTCTCGTTTTTCTTTGGGGTCTATTGGGTCAACCAAGAATAATTCTGTGGCCATATGATATCTATCATAACCTAGACGCATGGCCTCCCATGTACGAAGGTTTCCTTGAGCACTTCCCACAGATTCTAAAACAGTTTTTGACTATACCTTTATGTAAGGTGTCATTGTGAGGTGATGTCTACGATTGGAACATGAGTCACATTTGGTATATATTTGTATCCAAACTCACAGTATATGTGTTATTGTATTTTGCACGGCAATTGTTGTAATAAAGTTACAGTTGTTTTCTGTACCATGTATTTGGCGACTCGGAATAGGTTGGATGGAATGGACCTATTTTGGGGTCGTTACATCTAACTTGTCAACGAGTCAAAGCGGAGCATCAAGTACCAAAAGGTCCATTGCAACCACTTAAAATTCCAGAATGGAAGTGGGAGCACATTACCATGAATTTCGTTACCGGTCTTCCTAGGGTTTCTCAAGGTATTGATGCGATTTGGGTCATTGTTGATAGATTAACCAAGTCTGCTCATTTCTTACCGATACGAGAAACTTATACACTTGAACGTCTTGCTCGTATGTACATAAACGAGATTGTAAGACTGCATGGTATGCCAGTATCCATAGTTTCTGACCGAGACCCAAGATTCACTTCACGATTTTGGGTTAGTTTACAAAAAGCTATGGGGACGGATTTACGATTTAGTTCGGCATATCATCCTCAGACGGACGGACAATCAGAGAAGACTATTCAAACTCTAGAAGATCTATTAAGACTCTGTGTCTTTGACTTCAAGGGAAGTTGGGACAAGTTCTTACCATTGGTGGAGTTTTCCTACAACAACAGTTATCAAGCAAGTATTGGCATGGCTCCATTCGAAGCATTGTATGGAAGAAAATATCGTTCTCCAGTATGCTGGGATGAGGTGGGTGAAGCAACGTTGTTGGAACCGGAGTTGGTACGTATGACTACAGAAAAGATTCAAACGATCCGACAACATATAAAAACATCACAAGATCGCCAAAAGAGTTATGCTGATCTTCATTGAAAGGACGTGGAATTTGATGTAGGAGATCATGTGTTCTTACGTGTTGCTCCATGGAAAGGAGTTATGAGATTTGGAAAGAGAGGAAAGCTCAATCCTCGATTCATCGGTCCATTTTTAATCCTCAATCGAGTAGGAACTGTGGCTTATAGACTCGCTTTACCGCCAAGTATGTCTCGTGTTCATAACGTTTTTCACATATTCATGTTACGCAAATATGTGGAAGACCCGAACCACATTATTGAGTTAGAACCGGACGAAATAGCGGAGGATTTGACGTATGAAGAAGTTCCTGTTCAAATCTTGGAGAAGAAGGAACATATTCTACGCTCCAAGTTATACCTCAAGTCAAAGTTTTGTGGAGAAACCACGATGTTGAGGAAATGACTTGGGAATTAGAATCTGAAATAAAATCAAAGTATCCTTACCTCTTCGACATACCAGGTACGTACCCTAATTTCGAGGGCGAAATTTCATAAGAAGGGGAGGTTGTAAGACCCCAACTTTTATAAATAAAGATGAATTTTCTATAAATATCATTTTTGAATATTATTGAGTTAATTTGATATAATGTTATAGTTGTGGGTAATATTTATAAATTTTGCAAAGTACGCAAGTTGTTATATAATATTCGATTGGTCAGAAAATATTCGTACAACGACACAATCATTGGTGGACCCCACAACGGAATTATTGTCGGATTGAGAAAACGACAAAAATATTTTATTAAAAATAACGACGAAAATTTTACCATTGTTACTGTTGAACTACTCAGTAGTAAAAGTACAGTAATACGTGTGGTTGCATAGTAGCACACGGTATTGATTATTAATGCTTATGTGAGAAGTCACTCAGTTTGATTCAATTATTGTCAGTTAACAATATGAATTATTTAGCGATAATGACGTTTTGTTTTATTCGTATTATTAACGTAATAAAACAGAAACATCTTTTTATATAAAACAGAATACTTTATTAAAGTTATTCTATAAATAGAATATATTATATTTTATTTAAAAGATTTTTCTTTAAATCAATCTGGACCGTCAGATTAAAGTAATCAATCTGGACCGTTCATAGATTAGTTACTATTCATTCTATTTTTCTATAAATAGCAGCTCATTCCTTCATTATTTCTTACGAATTCACTGAACTCTAGATAGAGAAACTATAGAGAGAAACTATAGAGAGAGAGAAGAAGAGTGTTCTGCTACTTAACTACTTCCTTATTTCAGCTCGTCTTTAAAACGGTAAGGGGTGTTATTCTTTCTTATTTATGAAGAGAACTATTGTTATTTTATTTCTTATTATTCTGTTGGAAAACCTATATACGCGGTTTATCCTATATTTGGTGACATTCTTCTGTTATTCTGTTGGAACATCCTGTCTGTGTGTTTTACACCGGACCTGGTTCCGTCTTGTTATTATTCTGTCAGAACATCCTGTCTGTGTGTTTTACACCGGACCTGGTTCCGTTTTTATTATTATTCTGTTGGAACATCCTATCTGTGTGTTTTACACCGATCTGGTTCCGTCTTTATTATTATTCTATAGAACATCCTGTCTGTGTGTTTTACACCGGACCTGGTTCCGTCTTTATTATTATTCTGTTGGAATAACCTGTCTGTGCGGTCTATCGCATGCATGGTGATTTCTTTTGTTATTCCATTCTTTATTGTACTCAGTTAGTTAAGTTTTGACTTCTATACTCCATGAAATTTGTGGAATATCCTTGATAATTGCGGTTCATCCAGTATCTTTTCATGAAAATATTCTTCTAAGTATTCTTGAATTTTACTCCACAAAGCAGTATCATGTTGACAATTTGGACGTTGTTAATTCTGGGATAAATTAATTTTTGAACTTGTTTTATTGAATTCTTATATCATTGTCATCATCCTCATGTTTATAAAATGTTCAAAGTCATATGTGGCCTGTAGTGCATAGATGGACTTGGTATGATCATGACCAGGGATTATTCAGTATAATCATGACCGTAATGTTACAAATGATGTGGTAAAAGTCCTCATTGGCCCGTAGTGCATTGATGGACAGTTGTTGGCATAATCATGACCATTAATGAATAATGAATATCATTGGCCGTAGTGCAAGGGTGAGTCGATGATGTGGATTATTTTATTAAGCTGAGTCCCAGCGATCACAGTGTTGAAAAACCTTTTGAATCATAAAAGATAGTAGAGTTTATTTTCTACTTGACTCTTTTAATGGATTGCTTGTTCCGCTGCAGTTAGACTTGATGTCTATTATAATTTTATCAGTTTAACATTGTTGAAGGCTAATGATAATTTATTCTGCATTATCTTAGTCATAATATTTCTTACTGGGCTAGTTGAGCTCACCCTTTCTTTCACTGTTCTCTTCAGGAAATGAGAACGTAGCTGGGGCAAGTCGGGGAACGAGTGGGTGATGGTTCGAATGATAGTATTAGTTAGTAGTCCTCACTATTCTATGTAATAGTGTGTTAATAAATGTAATGAGGACTCCTTTTGAGTATGAATACTCTCTAGAAGATAATATTTGTATTCAAACTCGCAGTTTATGTTTTGTCGTATTGTACACGACAGTTGTATTAGTAAGTTGTATTTGTATTCTGTACTTTGTATCTGACGACCCAAGATGGGTGATGTATACTTAATTTTGGGGGCGTCACATGTATAAACAAGTATAAATTATAGTTTAAAATATGTTATTATTAATAAGGGTATAATAGTCCAAATAACATTTTTTTTATCCAATCTTTTATTTAATCTGGGAAAAAAAAAAATATAATGTTGAATTATTTTAAGCTATCTTATAAATAATTTTATAAAAAATAAAAAATAACTAGTATTTAATGTATGATTAATAGTGTTGAGGCTTTCAACCCCCCAAGTGTGTTCTCATTATCTCAATTTTTCCCCAAAAATAAGTTCAATAAAAGTTTATAACAAACTTGTGCTTCTATTCTTTTAATAATTACCTGGCAACTTATTATTTTAGTTGGGTGTTTGTTAGTTTTAAAAACGATAAAAAAATAAAAGAGGAGGAGAAAAATTTAAGAAAGATATTAAAATTATGTATTTATGAGTTCTTGAGGAGGTAAAAGCAAATTTATTTTTTTAAAAATTCATACCAAAGTTGAAAGATTGAAAGATATTTATAAAAAAACTTAGACGACATATAAAAATACTAAAAATATATTTATAATGATTATTAAATATAATCTCATTTAGTAAAATAATAATATATTATTTTAAATTAATTTTTTATACAAAAAACTCACAACTACAAAATAAATAAATATTTTTCTCCCATAAGTTTTTAAATTATTATTATTTTTCTCTCTCTCCCAAACTCACAAACACAATGTTTATACTCTGTGACTATATTTATTTGCAAGGATTATAATCACGTGATTATAATCCCAAGACTATTAATCTTATGATTATAATTATACTGTGAAGACTATTAAGTCATTTTATAATTTCGAGACTAATATTTCAAATCTAAATTTTGAAAACAACAAGACACTTGGGATTAATAGTCGTATCTCAAGTATAATTCTTGCAAATAAACATAGCATGTGGGTTTTAAAAAGGTGGGAAAAAAGAAAAAAAAATAGGAAAGAAATTAAAAAATTATTGTTTTAGGAGTTGTTTGAGGAGAAAAGAAAGAGAAATTTTAAATAGATTTTAGTCTATTTTTTATATAAAAAAGTCGAAAATAAATGTAAGGAAATTTTTTGAAGATTTAAATAATAATTCTTGTTTTAGGAGTTATTTGAGGTGACAAAACAAAAGTAAAATTTTAAATAAATTTCATTCTATTTTTTTTTTCAAAGTTGAAAATATTTGTAAGAAAAGTTGTTAAAGGTTTAGACCACGTATTACTAAAAATATTCTTATTCTCAAATGTACCTCATGACAAAATAGTAATATATCATTTTAATTTATTTTTATTTTTCAAAAACTCACAGACAAAAAAAAGAAAATAAATTTTTTTTTCCATAAGTTTTAAGAAAAATTGAAAAAAAATCCCCAATAAATATCCAGAAGCTTCCTTAAACCTCTGACCTCCGAAGACTGAACCCTGTTAAAACCCTAATCCCTCGATAAACAAAGCTCTAGCTGAGCTATTTTCTCTTACTTTCTCCCAAAACTATCTGCTTTTAGTGTTGCCGGCTAAAATGCACAAGCTCTCGAAGCGTTCTGTCTCTGCCATCCTGCGTAACGGAGGCGCACGTTTCCGTGATGCAGCTGCCCCTGTTTCTACTTACAATATCTTCAACGATTCGGTATATAATCTCAAAACTCATCTTGCCAATTTTATCTATTTGTATGTTTATTTTGTGCTTTAAAGTTTTACAAAAAATGTTTGATTATAATTAAATGGGCCCCTCAGCCCATTTTGAAAATTATCAACTTTATAAGGATATATTTTTGTTCCATGTCTTTCCCTAAATCTATTAACTGTTTAGATTAGTAGTGATGGTATATTATGTAATTGTGATGGTAACTTGAGGATATTGTGTCATTTTATACTACCATCAAAACAAATGAGACTTTATTTGGGAATTTCTTTTGGACAACACTTTTTTTTGGAACAGGAGTAAATTTTTGATTTTGATATTTTATCTACGAGTATGTCAATATATGCTTTATTAAACTTGTTTGATTGGTTATGTTAAACAATCCCCTTATGGTGAACCCTTTTATGCGATGGTGGGATGGTGTTTTTAATTCATACGTTGAAGTGAGTGATAGTGGATAATCAGATTTTGGTAAAGGTAAAATAATGCTCTTTTTTGTTTGTTGCAAAATGAGAGTCCATTGTAAAAACTTTTAAATTTGATATAATCAACATCCTAAACCTTAAATTGCTCCATAATGAGACTTAGTTGACTCATTTTTTTGACAAATGGAGTACTATTTATTTTTATTATTCCATTCCATTGGCTTTATGATTCTTGGGATTTATAATTGAGTGCATGATATTTTTTCATGAAATCAAAATTGTTGGGTTACTATTGTCTTCCTGATGTACTTTTGGGGGTTGTTGCTAGTTCAGTGTTTGCATTTTGTAATGTTTCTGTATCTGTATTAGGTAGTAAATGCTAAATGTCTTATAAGAAATATTTTCATTCTCAATTGGTTGTAAGCATGGTCCCTGTTTTTCTCATATAGTATTCCATAGGAATTTGTTTCATATTTATAAAATATGGGGCATTTACTTTCTGTTTTGTTTTCTTTGTTGCTCCGAACTTCATTTTCAGTTATTCACCTCTTATCTTGATTGTGTATATGTTAAAAAGGAGGTAGTTTGTTGATGACTGAAAAACTTGGGTTGGGTATAATTGTTGATGGTTGTTTCTTTTGTGGTGATGATTAGTATACTTGATTCTCTCATCTCCTCATGTTGTATCTTATTTCCTTAATATGGAACAGACTGGAGAGAAATTGATACCAAACCAAGGTGGTACTCGGTCTTAACTGCGGGGAGATGTAGTGGTTTTGTATCCATCAAACATAGAAATTTGAGAAATGAACAATTTCTAGGCAATCGTTATGAGTCAACTGCTGCAGCTTCTGAATCATCTGATTCACCAGCTGTGAAGTATGAGTATCAAGCAGAGGTGCATTACTTAAACAATATATCTTACTGAATTTCTTTTTCATCCCTATTTATCTCTCTCTCTCTGTATATATAACCGATTGAGTGGTGAACTGGTTAATTGTACCTTTTGAGGAATTAGAAGTTGATACTGTTATTTGCTCGTGACAGGTAAGTCGGCTCATGGACCTCATCGTCAACAGCCTATACAGTAATAAAGAGGTGTTCCTTCGGGAGCTTATTAGGTATGTCTTGAGCAGCCAGTCAAACTCTTGTCCATGTTTCATTACTTTATCTTATTGATGAATTATTTGCTTCCTCCTAAAATATAATTCTCAAAGTACATTCTGCTATCCAAAAAGTGACTTACGGATGCCATTACATTAGCTTAGTTGCTTCTTTGTGATCTCTTCTTTTCGGGAGTTCCATTTTTTTAGTGTAGCATATCTTTCCTACTGAGATCAAGAGGAAGCGCTATAAGTTTTCTTGCCTGTTATGTTAGTATGAATTCTTTGACCATCTAGTGGGAAGTTTTAATGGGAGCCTGTTAAGGACAAGTAGAACCTTTACGCTTGCACATTTGTACAATATCACTGGAAAATATAGTTATACAACATGTACAATACACATTTGCTACCTGAATTTCCAATTTTGTACGAGTAATTTTTCTTTTATCAGCTAGTTATGATATTATTCAGTGTTGTATATGTTATTTCAATGTGCTTCTTCTAGTGTTATAAAGCATTGAATTGGAGTAGTATCAAATATAGAAGCAGGAACTAGGATACCTCGTGTTTTGAGAACCAAAAGAACTAGAATAATTAGCTTATTTTATCATTCGTTACTTGCATTGTAATGAAGCATTGAGTTTTTGGTTTTATTAAGCAGTATGCAATGACTGGAATGCCTCACTTCCTTATGCAAATAATTGAATACTAATTCTCTTTTAAAAGTTTATGATTTATTTACAGCAATGCAAGTGATGCCTTGGACAAGCTGCGTTTCTTAGTGTTACCGACAGTGAGCTTATAAAAGATGCAGTTGATCTCGATATACGTATCCATACAGATAAAGATAATGGGATAGTTACAATCACGTAAGCTTTGTAGTAAAAAACATCTCTTAGTGTTGATGATTTTTTCTTTTAATGCTAGTGTTGTGACCTTTAACTTTTTAATGCAGGGATTCTGGTATCGGGATGACTCGCCAAGAACTTGTGGATTGTCTGGGAACTATTGCGCAAAGTGGGACGGCAAAGTTTCTAAAGGCATTGAAGGTGCATATGTTTGTATATATTTATTTCCTGTTTGCGTATTACCATTGCTTAGTTTTAAGCCTTGACCAAAGCCATAGTACTAACCAACTGCATTGTTTGACAGGATAGCAAGGATGCTGGAGCTGACAGCAATTTGATTGGTCAATTTGGTGTTGGATTTTATTCATCCTTTCTAGTTTCTGATAGGGTATTTTTATGTTCCTGAACCGTAGAATATGCCCATGTTCTTTCTACTTTTCATGGAATCTCTTCTCATATATGTAGGTCTCATAGCTGTTTTTTTAAAAATTTTATTTTTAAAGGTGGTTGTCTCTACAAAGAGCCCAAAGTCTGATAAACAATATGTATGGGAAGGAGAGGTCAATTCTAGCTCCTATACTATCCGAGAAGAGACTGACCCTTGAAAAGCTCATCCTCGGGGGGACCCGTCTCACATTATATCTGAAGGTTTTTGTTCACATTTTATGTGCAGAAGATAGTTTTTGATACTCTTTACTAAATTTGCAAGCTAAGCCGAAACATTTTTATTCGTGGTCTGCTTGAAATCAGCGTGACGAAAAGGTTTTGCTCATCCAGAAAGGATTCAGAAGCTTGTTAAAAACTATTCGCAGTTTGTTTTCATTTCCAATTTACACCTGGCAGGAAAAGGGATACACTAAAGAGGTAACATAGTGCTTTTGGTATTTTACAAACCTATCAATCCTTTTACTTTAACTATCCTAATATTTGATCCTGCACAGGTCGAAGTTGATGAAGATCCAGCTGAGGTGAAGAAGGATGATCAGGATGCAAATGCTGATGAGGTCATCCACCGACTAATCTAAGTTCTACTGATCAATTTTTATTTTTTTAATGAACTTGGTCACAGTATACTAGCAATTTTTATCTTCTTATAACAGAAGAAGAAGAAGAAGAAAAAACTAAGACCGTTGTTGAGAAGTATTGGGATTGGGAACTCACCAATGGAAGCAGCCAATATGGGTTAGCTTTTGAATTGATATTTTGCATCTAGTCATATATAACTTGCTGTCTTCTTCCAATAAAGTCATATTGCTGTTGTCATATGCCAGCTTCGGAACCCCAAAGAAGTTATACAGATGAATATAATGAGTTCTACAAGAACACCTTCAATGAATACTTGGAGCCTTTAGCATCTTTCCCACTTTACAACAGAGGTGATAATGATTCCTAAAACTATCTATGGATTTTTATTTTTTATTTGTAATTTTAATTTCTCGTCATAGTTTGATTTACTTCAAATAAGTTATGAATGTTAGGGGCATATTTGAAGTTTCTGTCTCAAACCTGATATTTCTTAATATATAAGGGTACATCGTTTGTCCCTTTGACCATTGAGGTTTTCCATATTTGTAATAGTAATTGATGTACTACGGTCTATGTATATCTATGCAATTGACAGTGCTTTCTTCCATTCTCTTTCATTCTCCTTTCTCGCAGGGAGAGGTGGAGTTCAGGTCTATACTCTATGTGCCATCTATTGCTCCCATGGGAAAGGAGGACATAGTCAATCCCAAAACAAAGAACATAAGGCTCTATGTTAAACGTGTGTTCATTTCAGATGATTTTGATGGAGAATTGGTAAGAAACAATAACAAAGTGTTTGTAAGGATTGAAAGGGTTCATGACGAAAAAGCTAACTAATATTTATGGTTTATTTTCTTGGGTGGATGGAGTAGTTCCCACGTTATCTAAGCTTTGTGAAAGGTGTTGTGGATTCGAATGACCTTCCCCTGAACGTGTCACGTGAAATTTCTCCAAGAAAGTCGTATTGTAAGTGAATTTTCCACACAGATACACACTATTATTGAGGGTTTTGTGTTTTTTTTTTTAATCTGATCAAATTCTTAGTCACCTGAACTTGCTTGTTTTTCTGTCATTTAAGGTACGCATTATGCGAAAGCGGTTGGTGCGGAAGACATTTGAGATGATGATAAAACGTTTATCCGATAGCGAGAACCGCGAGGTATGCCTTGTCTTTTTTTCCTTTTTTCTACATTGTCAATCTTGTCTGCAAATTTCTTTTTCTAAGAGAATTCTTTTACCTGTGCCACAAATTCTATGCCGTTGTATGAAAACCTCTTTCGATGGCAGATGATTTTACTTATATTATTGCTTGTTCATTATCAGCTGACCACAGACTTTTCTTTTCTTCCTAGGATTATGAGAAATTCTGGGAGAACTTTGGCAAACACCTAAAATTGGGATGCATTGAGGATCGTGAGAATCACAAACGCCTTGCTCCATTGCTTCGATTTTTTTCTTCCAGAGTGAGGAAGATATGATCAGCTTGGATGAATATGTTCAGAACATGAAAGCTGATCAAAAGGATATTTATTACATTGCTGCTGACAGTGTGACGAGTGCAAAGAACACACCCTTCTTGGAGAAGCTTCTCGAGAAGGATC
>CM029021.1:133131019-133271449 GCA_016801055.1 Panax notoginseng | reverse complement strand
GGGTGGAATGGACCTATTTTGGGGTAGTCACATCAAAGACCATGGTTATACTAAATCACAGTTCCTGTTCATAAACATACTAATAACTTCATCGTTGCACTACGGCCAAAGATATTCATTTGTATCAGTTGGTCATGGTTCATCTCAACACCTGTTCATTTTGCATTTACTACCCAAAGATATTCAACAACATGCCATCTTTGCACTACAGGCCAAAGATATTCATCAACAATTTATCTTTGCACTACAGGCCAAAGATATTCATCAACGTTCATATTTGCACTACAGGACAAATATATTCATATCTCAAAGAAATATATAATCATTTCAGAATTTATATAAACAATAATTATAACCTGTTGATCATTTCACCTTGCACTTAAGCTAAAGATATTCACATATAAATTCAATGGTCATGATCATACCAGTCACCAATTCAACTTTGCACAACTGGCCAAAGAGAACCCTAGTCATGATCATACCAATAATCTACCCATCTTTACACTCAAATGAAAGAGAATATCATCATTAGGGTTATAAAAATGTTTATTATGATAATAAAAATAATATGATCAACATATAGTTTTAATCTCAAAAGTAATATTCATAAATCAACTATAATTTGGTCAGAAAAAGAAACCAATTTTGTCGTGAATAGTACCCGTGAATAGTAACTCGTGATAGTTACTCATGAATAGTAACCCCGATACAAAAGGTAGAAATTCTATAATAAAATCCATACCAATATTTCGATATAATGATATTGAAAGAATAACATTTCTTAAAACTTATAAATAATTTATTTTAATTATTTACACTTTACTAAATAATGAATTTAATCATTCTAAAATGCCAAACTCATAAGATTTCATCACCAATAACCAAACCCTCATCAAAAATCTGCATATACCCATATAGGATTCTCAAGTCATAAAATCTTATTTTCAATTTTCTTACTTCACAAAACATATTTAATTTATTTACTCATAACTAGACAATTTTTATGAAAAATACCAAATCAGTTCCAAAAATATTTCTTTTCTGGAATTTAGCATAATATAGTCCCATAGTGAACATATATTTTTTCTCAGAATTTTTAAAAGTCATTTACTATTTTTCATATGGCCAAAACAGCCGAATATTTAGACATTTATCAAAAATTATATTTTTGTCCAAAAATTCTGAAATTTACAGAGTATACTTTTATCATATACATGTACTCCCAATAAAAATTTCATCAATTTTGGAGTTAACCACAAGAATTATAAGCGGTTACTTTTTAAAATAGTTTTTTCTCATAAAATTCATAACTCTCAATCTATACATCCAAAAATTACCATTTTTGGACACAATCAAGAATACTCATCAAAATATCATTTCAAATTTTTTTCAGAATTTTTGAAGGTCAGAAAAATTACGAAACTGGAAAATATAACAACCCTTAAAGTCCCTTACTATCCATACCTCAAAAGAGCAGTACTTCTGATCGGTATTAGACTGAAGGAAACGTGCACTGATGAATAAAAACTCACAAAGTATCTAAATACTCACAAAATACACTCAATAATCTAGAGAGAGGAACAGACAAAACTTATGAATTCTGGTGTGTTTTTCAATTTTAACTTAGCCCTCTATTTATAGGAAAATGTTAGCACGCCGAAGCAGACTTAACATTCAACCTGATGGCTTTACCTGCTACTATTCCCACCCACCACATTTTGAATAAAAATCTCGACACATTTCTTCACCATCAAGAGTGGGGCCCACCAATTCTAGAATTTTCCACCAAAATGATAAACTCCGAAATTCAACAATTTCTGAACCAGTCATTTTGTAAAATTCATAACAAATCATTCGTTCATTTTTAACGGTTTAAAATTTGTGGACATATACTCAACTTATATTATGTATAACATATCCAAAAATTACAACGATCCAACGGTCGGATTAAAAATTATAACCCCGCAAAATATCTCAAAAATCCTAATTTGATTTTTAATACCTCCATTCCGATAAAAATACTGATAAAAACTTCAACATTAACTCCTTCATTTTTAACCACAATAAATATATCCAACATTTAGATCCACATAAAAATAAATATTTCCTTATCATATGAATCAATAATTAATTATTCATAAATATTATTACAGAAACACATTTATGACAACCAGGTCGTTCCTAGGAAAGAGGGGGCTTTCCAATAAAGATTTATCCTTATTAGCGCGTAATTAGGTGACCAAACCTCTCCTTAGACAGAACTTTCTAGATATTGCCAATAATGTTATCTAATAATATTATTCAAATAATATAAATTATTGATCTGATAATGGAAAATACTGTGCAGTAACAATTATTGAAACAACAATAATATAAAATATCAACGCAGCAATTATTGAATTAATAAAATAAAATATTGAACAGTAACTACTGTAACAATTATTGAGTAGTGCCTTCCTTCGTAAGAATCAATAATTCAAAAATACTGTGCAATCAGTGTGCAACTGTGTAACAACGCGTATTACTGTATTTTAACCACCGGGTATTTCAACAGTGTTAACGGTAACAACTACGTCGTTAATTATAAAAACTCAATTTTTTTTATCGTTATCTTCATCCGACAGTTATTCGTTATGTGGACCACAAATAGCTGCGCCGTCGTACGAATATTCCCCGATAAAAAAGAATATTCTACGACCAAACGAATATTCCCCAACAACAATGATTATTTTATAACCACTTACTTATTTTGAAAAAAAAATCATATATCACCTTTAACTTTAACTTTTATCAATTTAACCATTTACTAAATCGTAATTATAAGAAAAATTGAATACTTTTATTTCATAAAATTCGGGGTCTTACAGTATCCATAGTTTCTGATCGAGACCCAAGATTCACTTCACGATTTTGGGTTAGTTTACAAAAAGCTATGGGCACGAATTTACGATATAGTTCGGCATATCATCCTCAGATGGACGGACAATCAGAGAGGACTATTCAAACTCTAGAAGATTTATTAAGACTCTGTGTCCTTGACTTCAAGGGAAGTTGGGACAAATTCTTACCATTGGTGGAGTTTTTCTACAACAACAGTTATCAAGCAAGTATTGGCATGGCTCCATTCGAAGCATTGTATGGAAGAAAATATCGTTCTCCAGTATGCTGGGATGAGGTGGGGTAAAACAACGTTGTTGGGACCGGAGTTGGTACGTATGACTACAGAAAAGATTCAAACGATCCGACAACGTATAAAAACCTCACAAGATCGACAAAAGAGTTATGTTGATCTTCATCGAAAGGACGTAGAATTTGATATAGGAGATCATGTGTTCTTACGTATTGCTCCATGGAAAGGAGTTACGAGATTTGGAAAGAGAGGAAAGCTCAATCCTTGATTCATCGGTCCATTTTTAATCCTCGATCGAGTAGGAACTGTGGCTTATAGACTCGCTTTATCGCCAAGTATGTCTCGTGTTCATAACGTTTTTCACATATCCATGTTACGTAAATATGTGGAAGACCCTAACCACATTATTGAGTTAGAACCGGACGAAATAGCAGAAAATTTGACGTATGAAGAAGTTCCTGTTCAAATCTTGGATAAGAAGGAACATATTCTACGCTCCAAGGTTATACCTCAAGTCAAAGTTTTGTGGAGAAACCACAATGTTGAGGAAATGACTTGGGAGTTTGAATCTGAAATGAAATCAAGGTATCCTTACCTCTTCTGTAAGACCCCAACTTTTATAAATAAAGATGAATTTTCTATAAATATCATTTTGAATATTATGGAGTTAAATTTGATATAATGTTATAGTTGTGGGTAATATTTATAAATTTTGCAAAGTAAGCAAGTTGTTTTAAAATATTCGTTTGGTCGGGTATATTCTTTTTGTCGGGTAATATTCGTACGACGGCACAATCATTGGTGGACCCACAACAGAAGTATAGTCGTAGTTAGAAAACGACAAATTATCTTTCTATAAAAATAACGGCTGATGTGTTACCATTAAAACCGTTTAAAATGTTGAACTAACCCGGTAGTAAAAGTACAGTAATATGCGTGGTTGCATAGTAGCACACGGTATTGATTATTGATACTTACGTGAGAAGCCACTCAGCTATACTCAATTATTACTACAGTAATTGCTGCATCATATCTCTTAAAATTATTGTCATAGTATCATCTATATAATATGTTATATTATTAAATCATTATAATTGAGACGTTGTGGTAAGTTTGGTTATTTTTATGGGGGAGCCATATGTCATCATCTAAGAGACTCTCGTCAATAGTAATTACCGTCCGTCAATAGTAATTACCATCGTAATTCTCAGTTTTTACCTTGGTCAATATTATTTACCTTGGTCAATTGTAATTACCTTCGTCAATAGTTAGTATTTACCTTGGTCAATAGTATTTACCTTGGTCAATAGTTGTTTACCTTCGTCAATAGTATTTACCTTGGTCAATAGTAATTACTGGATAAATTCTGGATAAATTAATCTTGAACTTGTTTTATTGAATTCTTATATCATTGTCATATCCTTCATGTTTATAAAATGTTTGAAGTCATCTGTGGCATGTAGTGCATAGATGGACTTGGTATGATTATGACCAGGGATTATTCGGAATAATCATGACCGTAATTGTTACAAATTGATGTGGTAAAAAACTATAAAAAAGTCCTCATTGGCCCGTAGTGCATGATGGACAGTTGTTGGCATGATCATGACCATTAAATGAATACACGATATCCTTGGGCCGTAGTGCAGGGGTGATTCGGATGATGTGGATTATTTTATTAAGCTGTGCTCAGCGATCGCAGACAGTGTTGAAAACCTTTTAATCATAAAAGATAGTAGAGTTTATTTTCTACTCGACTCTTTTAATGGATTGCTTGTTCCGCTGCAGTTAAACTTGATATCTATTATATTTTATCAGTTTAACATTGTTGAAGGCTAATGATAATTTATTCTGCATTATCTTAGTCATAATATTTCTTACTGGGCTAGTTGAGCTCACCCTTTTTTTTCACTGTTCTCTTCAGGAAATGAGAACGTAGCTGGGGCAAATCGGGGAACGGAGTGATGGTTCGAATGATAGTATTAGTTAGTAGTCCTCACTATTATATGTAATAGTGTGTTAATAAATGTAATGAGGACTCCTTTTGAGTATGAATACTCTCTAGAAGATAATATTTGTATTCAAACTCACAATTTATGTTTTGTCGTATTATACACGACAGTTGTATTAGTAAGTTGTATTTGTATTCTGTACTATATATCTGACGACCCAAGATGGGTGATGTATACCTAATTTGGGGGCGTCACATCTTCGACATACCAAGTACGTACCCTAATTTCGAGGGCGAAATTTCATAAGAAGGGGAGGTTGTAAGACCCCAAATTTTATAAATAAAGATGAATTTTCTATAAATATCATTTTTGAATATTATGGAGTTAATTTGATATAATGTTATAGTTGTGGGTAATATTTATAAATTTTGTAAAGTACGCATGTTGTTATATAATATTCGATTGGTCGGGGAATATTCGTTTTAACAGGAAATATTCGTATAACGGCACAATCATTGGTGGACCCCACAACGGAATTATTGTCGGATTGAGAAAACGACAAAAATATTTTATTAAAAATAACGGCGGAAGTTTTACCATTGATACTGTTGAACTACTCGGTAGTAAAAGTACAGTAATACATATGGTTGCATAGTAGCACACGGTATTGATTATTAATGCTTATGTGAGAAGTCACTTAGTTTGATTCAATTATTGTCAGTTAATAATATGAATTATTTAACGATAATGACGTTTTGTTTTATTCGTATTATTAACGTAATAAAACAGAAACATTTTTTTATATAAAACAGAATACTTTATTAAAGTTATTCTATAAATAGAATATATTATATTTTATTTAAAGGCTTTTTCTTTAAATATGGACCGTCAGATTAAAGTAATCAATCTGGACCGTTCATGAATTAGTTACTATACATTCTATTTTTCTATAAATAGCAGCTCATTCCTTCATTATTTCTTACGAATTCACTGAAGTCTAGAGAGAGAAACTATAAAGAGAAACTATAGAGAGAGAGAGAAGAAAAGTATTCTGCTACTTAACTACTTCCTTATTTCAGCTCTTCTTTAAAACGGTAAGGGGTGTTATTCTTTCTTATTCATGAAGAGAACTGTTGTTATTCTATTTCTTATTATTCTGTTGGAATAACCTGTATATGCGGTCTACCCTATACTTGGTGACATTCTTCTATTATTCTGTTGGAACATCCTGTCTGTGGGTTTTACACTGGACCTGGTTCCGTTTTTATTATTATTCTGTTGTAACATACTGTCTATGTGTTTTACAACGGACCTGGTTCCGTTTTTATTATTATTCTGTTGGAACATCCTGTCTGTGTGTTTTACACCGGACCTGGTTCCGTCTTTATTATTATTCTGTTAGAATATCCTGTCTGTGTGTTTTACACCAGACCTGGTTCCGTCTTTATTATTATTCTGTTGGAACATCCTGTCTATGTGTTTTACACCGGACCTGGTTCCGTCTTTATTATTATTCTGTTGGAATATCCTGTTTGTGCGTTTACGCCGGACCTGGTTCCATTATTTATTATTCTGTTAGAATAATCTGTCTGTGCGGTCTATCGCATGTCGGGTGATTTCTTTTGTTATTCCATTCTTTATTATACTCAGTTGGTTAAGTTTTAACTTCTATACTCTATGAAATTAGTGGAATATCCTTGATAATTGCGGTTCATCCATTATCTTTTCATGAAAATATTCTTCTAAGCATTCTTGAATTTTACTCCACAAAACAGTATCATGTTGACAATTTAGACGTTGTTAATTCTTGGATAAATTAATTCTTGAACTTGTTTTATTGAATTCTTATATCATTGTCATCATCCTCATGTTTATAAAATGTTCAAAGTCATCTGTGGCCTGTAGTGCATAGATGGACTTGGTATGATTATGACCAGGGATTATTCGGTATAATCATGACCGTAATGTTACAAATGATGTGGTAAAAGTTCTCATTGGTCCGTAGTGCATTGATGGACAATTGTTGGCATGATCATGACCATTAATGAATACACGAATATCCTTGGTCGTAGTGCAGGGGTGATTCGATGATGTGGATTATTTTATTAAGCTGAGTCTCAGCGATAACAGTGTTGAAAAACCATTTAAATCATAGAAGATAGTAGATTTTATTTTCTACTTGACTCTTTTAATGGATTGCTTGTTCCGCTGCAGTTAAACTTGATGTTCGTTATATTTTATCAGTTTAACACTGTTGAAGGCTAATGATAATTTATTCTGCATTATATTAGTCATAATATTTCTTACTGGGCTAGTTGAGCTCACCCTTTCTTTCACTGTTCTCTTCAGGACATGAAAATATAGCTGGGACGAGTCGGGGAACGGAGTGATGGACAAGATGATAGTATTAGTAGTCCTCACTATTCTATGTAATAGTGTGATAATAATTGTAATGAGGACTCCTTTTGAGTATGGATACTCTATAGAAGATAATATTTGTATTCAAACTCACAGTTTATATTTTGTCGTATTGTGCACGACAGCTGTATTAGTAAGTTGTATTTGAATTCTGTACCATGTATCTGGCGACCCAAGATGGGTGATGTATACCTATTTTTGGGGGCGTCACATATAGAATACTATATTCTACCTGAATTGATTATGGACTTTTATTCTAGTTTGGTTCACTAGAGCCACCAAGTGAATCAAAAGTTCAAACCCTAGAGGTGCCATAATTAATATTTAAATATAACAATTACATTTAAATTCGGGCTCTATTACAAACGGGTCTTCACGCGCTCCTTATTTCTTGATCTCTAAATCTTCAAAAATTAATTCTAACTATTCCTATTACAAAACTATTTAAATAAATAGAAACCTTGATCAGCAGTCAAGGGGAAGTACATAGGAGGGATTTGAAATTTACATTAAAAAAATTAGAAAAGACGAGGTACGCAGACCCCATTTAATAAAACCATATATTCATGCATCCAACTAAAATAAAATCCAATCACATTGGTCAATAGTCCATAATCAATCCCATTTATTATCATACACGTCACCATATGCATCAATAAATAAAATTCATCTCATGAATAATAAACATTCAATATATATATATTGATATCATTTAATGGCCAAATTTAGTTAGTATAAAATATAATTTTTGAATCAAAATAAACTCCTTTATTTTAATCTAAATTTAAATCAAAATAAACCTCTTTTATTTTAATTTATCCAATTTTAAATAAAATAAACTATTTTATTTTATTCAAAATTCTTCAATCAAAATAAACTCATTTATTTTAATTAATTATGGAATCCAATTCCAAGTAAAAAAAACTCTTTTATAAAAGGAAACACAGATTTTTTTATTTATTTATTTTTTATTCACAAATAAACTCCTTTATTTTGAATAATATGACATCTTATTCCATATCTAAATAAACTCCTTTATTTAAGAAAAATTGGATTCTCTTTTCTATTCACAAATAAATTCCTTTATTTTGAATAATATGAAATCTTATTTCATATCTAAATAAACTCCTTTATTTAAGAAAACATGAAATCCAATTTTAACTCTAATTAGTTAGCATGAAATCTAATTTTAAAATTAAAATAAACTTTTTATTTTAAGATTAAAATAAATTTTTATTTTAATTATAAAATAATAATAACCATATATTATATATATGGTAATCACGTTAATATATATATATATATATATATATATATATATATATATATATATATATATATATATCATACTTTATACTATATATGTAATCCTGGTATATGATATATCATATATGATTACAAGAAACTGGGCCACGTAATGAATAACCAAATCTCCTGACACAACGAAAATTAGTTCCCAGTTAAACGTGATATGCGAATCACCTGTTTTTTTTTAAAAAAAGGCGATATTGTGATTACACGAGATTTTTTTTTAAAATAAATTTTATATAACAAATTATGCCCAATTAAATTGTTCTAAACACATATCAATATACATATTAAATTTGACAATTAATAATTCGCATAAAGGTTTGGCTCTGATGCCACTATTAGGTTTGTAATATTCATGAACGCAATCAAATTGCACAAAATAAGCGAAAACGTGTAAAAATTAAAGTTTAAAATTTTACAAACCATATACCCGGATCATCCTTTATGCATAATTATTAATTAAACAAAAAGATATGAAGAACAAGAATCATATCCTTGAAGATTCGCTTCCTCAAATACAAGTTCACCTCTAATCCTTTTCGCGTTCAACTTGAATCCACCGGGTTTTGTTCCTTCCTTTGATCAACGTTAGCCACCCAAGTGTTTGGCCTCTAGAGGTGATCCACCAAGAAAGAATAAAGATTCAAGAAGATGAGTGTTTGGGAAAACCCTAGTTTTTCTATCTCTCATAGAAAAGGATGTATTCTTCAACAATTGGAATCACGTATATTGTGAAAAAATCAACAACAACTCTAACACCCATAATAAGACTCCTCCAATTTATAGATGTAGGTAACCCTACTTAACAATTAAGGAATTGAGTTTTATTTTAATTAATTAATTCCTTTAATTAATTAGGCTCCCAATCTTATTATGAATAATTAATTAAACTCTTTTAATTAATTAGCCTCCTAATCTTATTAGGATATATGAGAGTACTTTTATTAATTAATTCACAAACTCCTTTAGAAATTAAATAATAATAATAGTAATAATAATAATAAGACTCCTCTTATTAATTTATATTTAATATTTCTAAAATATTAAATAATAAATATTAAGTTATTTAATTTATTCTATCACCATAGATTAAATTAAATATACTTAACTTATTATTACGATTATGACATTAACTTCTTAAATAATTATTCTTCCTTTTATGGTGTGACCCTTTAGGTTTTCCATATTAAACCGGTTGTGAATAAATCAATTAAAATAATTCTAATCTTATTTAAATAAATAAATTAAATTAATAATTTATTTAAATAAATAAAATTTATTTTATAATAGGGATAAACCTTCCTAGCGATTAACGACTTTTCAGATAATATAAATTTCAACATTAATCATAAAAGAACCTTTGAGTAAATAGTTACCGCACAATTCAATCCTTTCACCATACAATGTCCCAATTAAATATAAGACATGGAATTACTGTCAAGTCTTAATTTATTTAATTATATGTATTTCGACTCTTAAATGCACAATACCAAAAAATGCAAATTAGAAACTCATTTCTAATTTCATTCTGCCTTGGCCAAGGACTACTGGGTTATTATTTGTCGAATCACATAGGACATTTCTCTTCTTTTACTAGAAGCGGTAGATTCTTTATTGATCATACATTATCTCTATGTACAACTTATTATACCCAAACATACCCTTTGATATACCATAAGGGTCATAAGGAATAAGTCAAAGTATAACTCATCATACACAAGATATTATGATGATCTCAAGTCCAAGGATCACTTGTACTACTATCACTATAGGAATTCCTATTGACAGGCAAGTAAAACTCCATTAGGTATTCCTTAGCGAGCCACGTTCAGTGAACTTATTCTCTAATAAGCACCTACATACTTGCTTTAGTGTCTCCACACAAATGATCATGAGATCAATCATCCTCATCCAATGAGCAAGCAACGTATGTACCAATCTATTCGGATTCACTAATCCCCAATTTAGTAATCCAACGATTGGGAACTATTTTAGTTTTAAGCTTTCTAAGAATTTAGATCTCATTAGAATGATCATCATCATTATTCTAAAAGCATTGCTTAAAACTATGGGTTTATCACATATTATAAAGCATCATCATGTCAATAATTAAAAGCTTTTAATAAATTAATACTTTTTATTAATAAATGAATAAGATTGTTACAAAGTATATGCTTTATCATCAAACATGATTGGCTTGTGTGCATACTACTTTTACCAACAACGTTGCTTCACCCACCTCATTTCAGCATACTGGAGAATGACACTTACGCTCATACAACGCCTTAAATGGAGCCATACCTATACTTGCTTGAAAACTGTTGTTGTAGGAGAATTCCACCAATGACAAGTACTTATCCCAACTTCCTTTAAAATCTAGGACACAGAGTATTAATAGATCTTTAAGAGTTTGAATAGTCCTTTCTGATTACCCGTCCGTTTGAGGATGGTATGCCAAACTAAATCGTAAATCTGTGCCCATAGCTTTCTGCAAACTAACCCAAAATCGTGAATTGAATCTTGGGTCACGATCCGAAACTGTGGATACTGGCATGCCATGCAATCTCACAATCTCATTCACGTACATACGAGCAAGACGTTCAAGGGAATAAGTCTCCCGTATCGGCAAGAAATGAGCAGACTTGGTTAACCTATCAACAATAACCTAAATAGCATCTATGCCTTGAGCAAACTTAGGAAGACCCGTAACGAAATCTATGAAAATGTGTTTCCACTTTCATTTCGGAATCTCAAGTGGTTGTAATAGACCCTTTGGCACTTGATGCTCCGCCTTTACACGTTGACAAGTTAAACACATCGAGATAAACTCTGCGATCTCGCTCTTCATATTGCTCCACCAAAATGTATGTCCAAGATCATTATACATTTTGGTACTCCCAAGATGGATTGCAAACGGTGTGTTGTGCGCTTCCATCATAATTTTATACTTTAAATCAGGGTCGTTAGGAACAGAAAGTCTAGAGTTGACTCAAAGTATTCCTTCTTCATCGATTCTTACTTCTGGAATAGCACATTCTTGCACTTTCTTCTTCATACGCATCAGCTCCAGGTCTATAGCTTTAGCAGCTTTAACTTTATCGATTAAAGTCGGTTCTACTCGTATGTTTGATATCATCGCATGGGTACTTGGAGCCTTTAATTCTATCTCCGTTCTTTGTAAGTCGTACAAAATGAGTCTTTGTGTTAACAACAACATCGCACTTGTACCCGTATACGATCTTCTACTCAATGCGTCAGCTACCACGTTTACTTTTTCATGATGATATTGAATGGTATGGTCATAATCTTTCAATAACTCGAGCCAACGTCGTTGCCGCATGTTGAGTTCCTTTTGGGTGAAGAAATATTTGAGGCTTTTATGATCCGTATAAATCTCCACTTTCTCCCCATACAAATAGTGTCTCAAGATTTTCAACGTGAAAACGACTGCTGCCAACTCCAGATCATGAGTAGGATAATTCTTCTCATATTCTTTGAGTTATCGTGAAGCATAGGCTATGACTTTCCCATGTTGTATGAGAACACATCATAATCCTTTGCCTGAAGCATCGTTGTAGATAACAAATCCATCCGAACCAGATGGTATTGTCAGAACAGGTTCCGAAATGAGTCTCCTCTTGAGCTCTTGAAAACTCGTCTCGCATTCCTCGCTCCATACAAATTTTGTATCTTTTCAAGTCAGCTGAGTTAACGGAGTAGCGATTCGAGAAAATCCTTCTACGAATCTTCAATAATAACCAGTTAAGCCCAGAAAGCTACGTACTTCAGTCACCAACTTCGGTTGCTCCCAACTTTGTATTACTTCAATCTTCGTCGGGTCAACAGATACTCCATGTTTTGACACCACGTGCCCAAGAAATGCTACTTCCTCAAGCCAGAACTCGCATTTCTTCAGCTTGACAAATAGCTTGTTTTCACGTAGCCTTTGAAGTACCAGCTTTAAATGGTACTCATGATCTTCACGACTTTTGAAATAGATGAGGATGTCATCAATAAACATAACAACGAACTGATCCAAATATTCCTTGAACACACGGTTCATCATATCCATGAAAGCAGCAGGAGCATTAATCAATCCAAAAGATATGACTAAGAATTTATAATGCCCACACTGAGTTCTGAAGGCAGTCTTCGGAATATCCTTAGTTATAATCTTCAGCTGATGATATCCAGAATGAAGACCGATCTTTGAAAAGAATTGTGCTCCTTGCAACTGGTCGAACAGGTCATTAATGCGAAGTAGCGGATACCTATTCTTGATGGTGACATGGTTCAATTCCCGATATTCAATACAAAGTCGCATACTCCCGTCTTTTTTTTACGAATAAAACAGGAGCACCCCAAGCAGATGTACTAGGACGAATGAAACCGATGTCTAACAACTCCTGTAGTTGGACCTTTAACACCTAAAGTTCAATAGGAGCTATTCGATATGGGGTTGTAGAAATAGGTTTTGTACCAGGTTCAAGGTCAATAAAGAATTCAACTTCACGTTCTGGGGGTAGACCGGGAAGTTTTTCAGGAAATACGTCAAAAAATTCACTAACAACAAAAATATTATTCAAATCTGACGTATTTTTTTTCAAGTCCATGACATGGTAAGAAAGCTTGACATCCGTTTTTCAATAAACGAATGGCTTTATGGCTTAATATGACAGTGATTGACTATAGTGGTTTGGTTACTTGAATTCGAATAACAGGTTGGTTAGGAATATGAAAACTAACAACCTTACGAAAATAATCAATTTTAGCATGATGAGTGGTTAACCAATCAATCCCTAAAATTACATCAAATACAAGTATTTTCAAAGAAAATAAGATCGACAGGTAATGTGATGTTCCCAACTTGAATCAAGCAAGATTTATAAATCGTGGATGTAACAAAAGTTTCTCATAACGGAGTTTCAACAGATAAGTCAAAGTCTAATTTCTCAAGGGTCAAGTTCAAACGTTGAGCACACGCAGGAGAAATAAAAGAATGGGTAGAACCGGTATCTAACAAGATATAAACTTCGCAAGAGTTTATGCTTAGCTTACCCGTGATCACCTCATTTAGGTTCCTCGCGTTTTGGGGAGTCACGACAAACGCTCTTCTAAGAACCACTGAATTTGACTTGTCCGGGACAGCCTTTGGAGTCACCATTTCCACTGGACTTGGTTTCGCTACAGGACAATCTCTAGCTATATGACATTCTTTCCACAGTTATAACACACCTTGAATTGTTATGGGCAGTTTGGGCTGATGTGTCCCTCTTTTCCGCATTTATAACATACGACCGGTGGTCGTTTTCCTCCCCTAGGAACAGTTGATGCTGGTGTTGACGTCTTCACATTGTCATTATTGTACCTTCTCTTTTTGAAATCTCCCTCTGACTCACTTCTTCTACTGTCATGGCCACGATTACCACCAGAGTGGTTACCGCTTTTGTCCGGATATTTTCCTCCCCGCTGGTTGTCATTACTCTGATGACTGCTGCCACCGGTATGCCTCTGGTTGTGGTCCCTCGGTTGAACATACTCATTATCTTGCTCTAATAATTGAGCCTTGTTCACAACATCTGAATATAGAGAAAATTTGTGAGAGATAAGGTATTGACCAAATGAGGTGCAAACCTGGATAACTCCGCGAACTTAGCCTCGTACTGGGACACAGTCATGTTGTTCTGTTCCAGTCTAATAAACTCTACCTCCTTCATATGACGAATACTTTCAGGAAAATATTTATCATTGAACAGTTTCTAAAATGTTTCCCAAGACAAATTGAGTACGGCTGGCTGGGTACGCTTCACAGATTTCCACCAGTAATCTGCCTCACCACGGAACATAAAGGTGGCGAATGGAACCTTCTGTTCCTCCGTACATCCCAATACATCAAATATCTTGGTAATTTGCTTAACCCACATTTCCGCCTTGATCGGATCCGGCTTTCCCAAAAATTCTGGTGGTCCCAACTCTTTGAACTGCTTGGCAGTGATAAGCCAGCGTTACCATTGTTTTCACCTGTATTTTGTACACAAGTCTCCCTCGTCTGATTTTGCATGAACTGTAAAAAGTTTCTAAACATCACATCATTCATCGTTTGACCGATGGTGTTGTTTACAGGAGGAACATTACCGTCCTGTTGCACGTTCTTCTGGTTGGTGATTAAAGGTGTCTCAACGGTCTCATTCACTCTATTGTTAACATTTTCAGCTGTCATTCTCAAATACTGTCATAAAATAAAGGTTAATTAAAGAAATTGACATACCACATATTATCCCAATATTCTGACCGACCAATTAAATACCAAATAAGCTTAGGTAGGACACACTAGCGAATGATTTACTCGTTTCCCCCCTCCTAGTTTTATTCTCCGATCTCTGCCAGAGACCATATCTCTAAGCTCTGATACCAACTTTGACGACCCCAAAATAGGTTCACACAACCCATTCTGAGTCACCGAATACATGATGCAGAAAATAATTACAACTTCATTATTACAATTGTCGTGTAAAATACGACAACACATAAGCTGTGAGTTTAAATACAAATATTGTCTTCTAGATAATATCCAAACTCAAATAAGTCCTCATTACAATAATTGATACACTATTTTATAAAATAGTGAGGACTGCTAAAACAACTATCTGGATCTCCACACCCCGACTAGTTCCCGCTATATTCTCGCCTCCTGATAAGAAAAATAGAATAAAAAGGAATAGGGTGAGCTCAACTAGCCCAGTAAAGAATATTATGACTAAGATAATATAGAACAAATTATCGTTAGCCTTCAATACATCAAATAAAATATAATGGACAACCAGTTTTAGATCAATATTCGCAGCGGAAATAACAATTCATTAGAAGAGTTAAGTATAGAATGAAGTCTACTATCTTCTATAATTTAAAAGTCTATCATCAATATTTTATCCGTGTAACATCAATCAATATACATCTTGAACCAAATATTCATATTTGCACTACAGCTAAAGATATTCATTTGTATCACCAGTTGATCATGTTCATCTCAACACATGTCCATCTTTGCACTACGGGCCAAATATATTCATCAGGTAATCATTTATCTTTGCACTACAGGTCAAAGATATTCAGTTATATTATCATTTAGGACTGAGGATGATGAAAAATATCTTAATAAAAATGAATCCATTGAGATAAAAGGACAAAGATTAGGGATTCGTATTTCGGTTTATCCAAGTTTAAAAATACTCCATAATAATCAATTGTGGAGCAAAATTCAAGAATGAAGATCAAAATATGAATACAATCAAAGATAGTAACCATAATAGACAACTTGGACAAAGAAAAAGAAATTTTAATTTTTTTGTGAATAGTGTCGTATTCGTGAATAGTGTCGTATACGTGAATAGTAACCCCGACACGAAAATGTAGAAATTTCACAAGAAAATTTATACTTCTTGAATAGTACTCGTGAATAGTACCGTATTCGTAAATAGTATCGTATACGTAAATAGTAACCTCGATATAAAAAGGTAAAAATTTCATAATAAAATTCATACCAATATTTTGACATAATGATATTAAACGAAATAACATCATTTACAAAGAAAATAACATCCCTTACCTCAAAAGAACAGTACTTCTAACTAGAATATCAGATATAATGTTAAAGAAAACTTGCACTGAATAGCAACTCTCAAAGTATCTAAATACTCGCAAAAATACGCTCGATATTATAGAGAGAGAAAACTTCTGATTCTGGTGTGATTTTCAATTCTAACCTAAGCACCCTATTTATAGAAAAATGCCAGAACGCTAAAGCAAACTAAAATTTATTAAAATAATATTTTAATAAAAAAATTCACGCACACCTCTTGACCAAACTCAGCACACCAAAAGTGGGGCCCACCAAATTTAGAAAATTTCACAACAACCAAAAGTGGGGCCCACCTATATTTTTAATAAAAATATTTATTTTCAAAACTTCAATAATTCATAATAAATAGCCCCTTTATCAGAAAAATACGAATTTTATGTCCATTCCATATGAAATTTAATTCTCTACAACTTTGTAGAAGAAATTTTTTCTAAATAGAAAATGATTGAAATTCACATACAGATGATTTTTAATACCTCAATTCCGATAAAATACTGATAAAATACCTCAGCATTAATTCCTTCATTTTTATCCACATATAATAAATATTTTCTTATCATATAAATTAATAATTAATTATTTACAAATAATATTACAGAATCATAATAATGACAACCAGGTCGCTCCCAGGAAAGAGGGGGCTTTCCGATAAGAATTCTCCTTACTAGCGCGCAATAAGGTGACCAAACCCCTTTCCTAGACATAACTTCCTTAGACATTACCAATAATGTTATCTAATAATAGTATTCAAATAATATGAATTATTGATCTGATAATGGAAAATACTGTGCAGTAGCAATTATTGAAACAACAATAATATAAAATATCAACGTAGAAATTATTGAATCAATAAAATAAAATATTGAACAGTAATTACTGTAGCAATTATTGAGTAGTGCATTCTTACAAAAGAATCAATAATTCAAAAATACTGTGCAATACCGTGTGCTACTGTGCAACCACACGTATTACTGTACTTTAACCACCGGATATTCCAACAGTGTTAACGGTAACAACTATACCGTTATTTAAAAAAAACTCATACTTGTCGTTTTCTTCTTCCTACAGTTTTTCGTTATGGGGCCCACAAATGGCTGTTCCATCGTACGAATATTCCTCGACAGTAAGAATATTCCATGACCAAACGAATATTCCCCGACAACAATGAATATTTTATAACCACTTGCTTATTTTGTAAAATTTGCACATTTCACCCATAACCAAATCATTATATCAAATTAACATCTTTTTATTCAAAATAATAATTAGAGAAAATTCAATTTTATTTATAAAAAGTTGGGGTCTTACATTTATTATATTCAAAAGTTTATTATAACATCCCTTTTGAATTAAAAATATTTCCTATCAACTTTGAAAATTCATAATTCTTGATCAATTGATCTTATTACTTATATTTCAGAACGGATGAAATATTTGGTACTAATACAGTTAAAGGTTAACAATATTAGTCTATAAGTCTATTAGATATTAAATTAATCTAAATCAACTAAATTCACATTATTTTAAATCTTAGAATTTTATAATTTCATTATAAAAAATCTTATATAAGATTCTTTTTATGAAATAGATAAAATATTATTCATTTATTCTAGACTAATTATGTAATAAATTATAATATTGACCACTAGTCCACTACTACTAATAAATTATATATATATATATATATATGATAATATGATATATATATATATATATATATATATATATATGTATAAATATATTATATTTATATCCTATTCCTAAATAATTTACAATAACAAAACTAATACAAAATAACAAAATACAAATAACAAAACTAATATTAGTTGTTAACTTTTAAGTTCTAAGTTCTAACTTCAAACTTTTCAGTAATCATTTTTGGGATAAATGGTGATGATAACATTTGATCTAATTTTTGATTGAATTACTTAGAGTTAGAGAAGATATTTTTGGTATTTATTTAACTGTTTTTAATTTGCTTCTTAGTTCTCAATTTTCTCAGTTCAGTGCATTAGTAAATGTTCGCGAACTTGATTTGTCCGATTATGTTCGCAAACAACTCGATCATGTTCTCGAACACCAATCGAACCGAACTCATACATAACTTCTGGTTCGATAGAGTTACTCGAACTTGTTCGAGTTCGAGTATAAATGTTCGAGTTCGAGAATGTTCGGTTTAGTTCGGATCGTTTGCAGCTCTACTTACAATATATGAGATAGATTAGATACAAAAATGATGTTAGAATGCTAAAATCTAAGCTCTCTCTAGACTTGATCCTCTCTCTTTAAAATCTTCCAACTTTTTTCTTTAATGTTACTGCTACTACTGCTGCTTTAAGATGATCTGAGTCAGCCGCAGGTATACCTGAGGTTGGGCTCCATAGGTACTGTTGTCTCGAAGTTCGTTTCTTCGATCTCGGTTTAGTGAAAGTTGAGCTCTGTACCCAAAAATCTCAAAAAGTCCTTGCGGAAGGCTGTGGAATACGGTCGAGTCTAACTAAAACGGAGTCCGGGAAGATGATGCAATAAGCTGAAAGGTATATTTTGGTTTCTGAGGATCATCAATCTGCTCGTATTCGATAGCTCACAGTTCAATGATTGCTGAGGTGACTTCTTATGACTAGACCTGGCAAACGGGAGGCCCGAGCCGAGAGCGGGCCGGGCCAAAATGGTCCGGGTTTTGATGGGCTAAATTGTGCGGCCCGGGTTGGGCCGGGCCTGGCTGGCCCGCGGGCTTCTTCCTTTATTTTATTTATTTATTTTTTTTGCAAAATCTTGCTACATCAATTCAATAATGCATTTATAAATCGAAGTCTGGTAGACTTGAATACTTGAGATTTATAAAAATTCCTGCTTAATAATAATACCGTATTATTATTATTGCCTGTGGAAATATTATTTTTTTGGTAGTGGTAGTGTTACTGTTATCATTCCCTTTGTCTTGCAATGGATCTTCCTAGAGCCTTTTTGTGGTGTTCCGTGTTAGGTTCTTATTTTTATTAGTGACTAAAGCTTACAGCCTAAACAAAACGTGAAATGCATTGTAGTATTAATTTGTGACATTCTTGTAGTATTATTATTATTAATTTCTCATAAACTGTGTTTGTATTCAGATGTTGTGAATAGGGCTCAGTTAGTGGAGCGCGATAACGAGTCAACGCAACCAAAAGAGAGCAGTCAGCAAAATGATAATACCAGTGAGAGCAGTCATCGAAGCGGTGACAACAAGTGTGGAGGGAATCAACAGGCCAGAAATGGTAACCACTTCGGTGGTAATCAGGGCCAAAACAATAAGAATGGTCATTTCAAAAAGAGAAGATTCAACAATGATGGAAAAACGTCAGCACCAGTACCCGTTGTTAAGGAAGGAGAACGACCACCTATCATATGTTTCAAATACGGAGAGGAGGGACACATCAGTCCAAATTGCGCGATGCCGTCTAAAGCATGTTATAATTGTGGAAGAGAAGGTCATTTAGCTCGATTTTGTCGTTTACCAAAAATAAGTTCAGCCAAGATGGAGACACCAAAGGCCGTCCCAGAAAAGTCAAAACCGGTAGTGCAAGGGAGAGCGTTTGTTGTGACCTCCCAGAAAGCAAGGAACCCGAATGAGGTCATCACGGGTAAGCTTATCATAAACTCTAACGAAGTCTATACTTTATTTGATACCGGTTCTACCCATTCTTTTATTTCTCCTACTTACGCTCATCGATTAAATTTGACTCCGGAGAAATTAGACTTTGATTTATCTATTGAAACTCCATTGGGAGAAACCTTCATTACATCCACGGTTTATAAGTCTTGTTTGGTTCAAGTTGGAACCCACACATTACCTGTCGATCTGATTTCATTAAAAATACTTGCATTTGACGTGATTCTAGGGATTGATTGGTTAACTACTCATCATGCAAAAATTGATTGTTTTCGTAAGGTTGTTAGCTTTCATATTCCTAATCGACCTATTATGCGAATTCAAGCAACCAAACCATTAAAATCAATCGCTGTCATCTCATGCCATAAAGCTATTCGTTTATTAAAAAACGGATGTCAAGCTCTCTTAGCTCATGTCACGGATCTAAACAAAAATACGTCAGTTTTGAATGATATTTCTATTGTTAATAAATTCCCTGACGTATTCCCTGAATAACTTTCTGGCCTACCCCCAGAGCGTGAAATTAAATTTTGTATCGACCTTGAACCCGGTACAAAACCCATTTCCAAAGTCCCATATCGAATGGCTCCTATTGAACTTCAGGAGTTAAAGATCCAACTGCAGGAATTGTTAGACATTGGCTTTACTCGTTCTATTCGTGAAGAAGAAAGATGGAAGTATGCAACTTTGTATTGATTATCGGGAGTTGAATCATGTCACCATCAAAAATAGGTACCCATTGCCACGTATTGATGACCTGTTTGACCAGTTGCAAGGAGCACAATTCTTTTCAAAGATCGATCTTCGTTCTGGATATCATCAGCTGAAGGCTAGAACTGAGGATATTCCAAAGACAGCTTTTAGAACTCGGTACGGGTATTATGAATTCCTAGTCATGTCCTTTGGATTGACTAATGCTCCTGCTGCCTTCATGGATATGATGAACCGGGTATTCAAAGAATATTTGGATCACTTTGTGGTCGTTTTTATTGATGACATCCTTATTTATTCCAAAAGTCGTGAAGATCATGAGCAACACTTGAGGCTGGTACTCCAAAAGCTTCGTGAATACAAGCTTTATGCCAAGTTGAAGAAATGCAAGTTCTGGCTGGAGGAGGTAGCATTCCTTGGGCACGTAGTATCAAGTCGTGGAATATCGGTTGACCCGGCAAAGATTGAAGCTATTCAAAGCTGGGAGCAACCTAAATTAGTGACCGAAGTACGTAGCTTTCTTGGTTTAGCTGGTTATTATCGGAGATTCGTGGAAGGATTTTCTCGAATCGCTACTCCATTAACTCAGCTGACTCGGAAAGATACAAAGTTCAGTTGGAGCGAAGAATGTGAGCAGAGTTTTCAAGAACTCAAGAGGAGACTCATTTCAGCACCTGTTCTAACAATATCATCTGGCTCGGAGAGATTTGTCATCTACAGTGATGCTTCGAGCAAAGGGTTGGGATGCGTTCTCATACAACATGGAAAAGTCATAGCCTATGCATCAAGATAACTCAAGGAATATGAGAGGAATTATCCTACTCATGATCTAGAGTTGGCAGCTGTTGTCTTTGTACTTAAAATTTGGAGGCATTACTTGTATGGGGAGAAGGTGGAGATCTTTACGGATCATAAAAATCTCAAATATTTCTTCACTCAAAAGGAACTCAACATGCGACAACGACGTTGGCTTGAACTGTTGAAAGATTATGATCATACCATTCAATACCATCTTGGAAAAGCGAACGTGATAGCTGACGCATTGGGTAGAAGATCATATACAAGTACGAGTGCGATATTGTCAACACAAAGGCCCATTTTGTGTGATTTGCAAAGGATGGAGATAGAGTTAAAGACTCCAGGGACCTATGTGATGATGGCGAATATACGAGTAGAACCGACTTTAATCGATAAAGTTAAAGCTGCTCAAGCTACAGACCTAGAGCTGATGCGTATGAGGAAGAAAGTGCAAGAAGGTGCTATGCCGGAAGCAAGAATCAATGAAGAAGGAATACTTCGAGTCAACTCCAGACTTTGTGTTCCTAACAACCTTGATTTAAAGTATGAAATCATGATGGAGGCGCACAACACACCGTTTGTAATCCATCCTGGAAGTACCAAAATATATCATGATCTTTGTCATACATTTTGGTGGAGCAATATGAAGAGAGAGATAGCGTTATTTATCTCAAGGTGTCTAATGTAAGACCCCGAATTTTATGAAATAAAAGTATTCAATTTTTCTTATAATTACTATTCAGTAAATGGTTAAATTGAAAAAAGTTTAAAGTTATGGGTGAAATATGAATTTTTTTTCAAAATAAGCAAGTGGTTATAAAATAATCATTGTTGTCGGGGAATATTCGTTTGGTCGTGGAATATTCTTTCTGTCGGGGAATATTCGTACGACGGCGCAGCTATTTGTGGGCCCCATAACGAATAACTGTCGGGTGAAGAAAACGACAAATTTGAATTTTTATAAATAATGGCGTAGTTGTTACCGTTAACACTGTTGGAATACCCGGTGGTTAAAATACAGTAATACGCGTTATTGCACAGTAGCACACGGTATTGCATAGTATTTTTGAAATTATTGATTCTTACGTAAGAAGGCACTACTCAATAATTGTTACAGTAATTACTGTTCAATATTTTATTTTATTGATTCAATAATTGCTGCGTTGATATTTTATATTATTGTTGTTTCAATAATTGTTGCTGCACAGTATTTTCTATTATCATATCAATAATTCATATTATTTGAATAATATTATTAGATAGCATTATTGGTAATGTCTAGAAAGTTCTGTCTAAGGAGAGGTTTGGTCATTTAATTACGCGCCAGTAAGGAGAAATTCTTATTGGAAAGCCCCCTCTTTCCTGGGAACGGTCTGATTGTCATAAATGTGATTCTGTAATATTATTTGTGAATAATTAATTATTAATTCATATGATAAGGAAATATTTATTTTATGTGGATATAAATGAGGGATATATTTTTGTGGTTAAAAATGAAGGAGTTAATGTTGAGATTTTTATCAGTATTTTTGTCGGAATGGAGGTATTAAAAATCAGGGTTTTTGAGATATTTTGCGGGGGTTATAATTTGTAATCCGACCGTTGGATCGTGGTAATTTTTGGATATGTTATACATATATAAGTTGAGTATATGTCCACAAATTTTGAACCGTTAAAAATGAACGTATGATTTGTTATGAATTTTACGAGATGACTGGTTTAGAAATTGTTGAATTTTCGGAGTTAATCATTTTGGTAGAAAATTCTAGAATTGGTGGGCTCCACTTATGGTTGGTGAAGAAATGTGCTGAATTATATTTCAAATGTGGTGGGTGGGAATAGTAGCAGGTAAAGCCATCAGGTTGCAGGTCAAGCCTACTAAAATTTTCCTATAAATAGAGGGCTAAGTTAGAATTGAAAATCACACCAGAAACAAGTTTTCTCTCTTTCTCTCTCTATATTATGAAGCATATTTTGTGAGTATTTAGATACTTTGAGAGTTGCTATTCAGTACAAGTTTCCTTCGGCTTTGCATACCGATCAGAAGTACTGCTCTTTTGAGGTAAGGGATAGTAAGGAATTTTAAGGGTTGTTATGTTTTCCAGTTTCGTAATTTTTCCGACCTTCAAAAATTCTGGAAAAATTTAAAATGATATTTTGATGAGTTTTCTTGATTGTGTCCAAAAATGGTGATTTTTGGATGTATAGATTGAGAGTTATGAATTTTATGTGAAAAGACTATTTTAAAAGTAACCGCTTATAATTCCTTGTGGTTAACTCCAAAATTGATGAAATTTTTATTGGGAGTACATGTATATGATAGAAGTATACTCTGTAAATTTTAGAATTTTTGGATAAAAGTATAATTTTTGATAAATGTCTAAATATTCGGCTGTTTTGGCCATATGAAAAATAGTAAATGACTTTTAAAAATTCTGAGAAAAATATATGTTCACTATGGGACTATATTCTGCTAAATCTCAGAAAAGAAATATTTTTGGAACTGATTTGGTATTTTTCATAAAAATAGACTAGTTATGAGAAAATGAATTAAATATGTTATATGAAGTAAGAAAATTGGAAAATAGGATTTTATGGTTTGAGAATCCTATATGAGGTATATGCAGATTTTTGATGAGGGTTTTGATTATTGGTGATAAAATCTTATGAGTTTGGTATTTTAGAATGATTAAATGCATTATTTAGTAAAGTGTAAACAATTTAAAAAAATTGTTTATAAGCTTAAGAAATATTATTCTTTCAATATCATTATACCGAAATACTGGTATGGATTTTATTGTGGAATTTCTACCTTTTTGTGTCGGGTTTACTATTTATGAGTTACTATTCACGAGTTACTATTCATGAGTTACTATTCACAAGTTACTATTCACGATAAAAATTAGTTTCTTTTTCTAACCAAATTATAGTTGATTTACGAATATTACTCTTGAGATTAAAACTAGATGTTGATCATATTATTTTTATTATTATATATAACATTTTTATAACCCTAATGATGATATTTCTCTTTGACTTGAGTGTAAAGATGTGTAGATTTTTGGTATGATCATGACTATGGGTTATCTTTGGCCAGTAGTGCAAAGTTGAATCGTTGATTGGTATGATCATGACCATTGAATTTATAAGTGAATATCTTTAGCTTAAGTGCAAAGGTGAATTGATCTACATGGTTATAATTATTGTTTATATAAATTCTGAAATGATTATATATTTCGTTGAGATATTAATATCTTTGGCCTGTAGTGCAAAGATGAACTGTTGATGAATATCTTTGGCCTGTAGTGCAAAGATAAATTGTTGATGAATATCTTTGGCCCGTAGTGCAAAGATGACATGTTGTTGAATATCTTTGGCCAGTAGTGCAAAGATGAACAGATATTGAGATGAACATGACCAACTGGTGATACAAATGAATATCTTTGGCCGTAGTGCAAAGATGAAGTTATTAGTATGATTATGAACATGAAATGTGATTTGGTGTAACCATGATCTTTGATGTTTTAGGTGATGAAAATTATCTTTGTCCTGGATGAGAAAAGGAATTTAGAACTACAATTACGATTATGAGTTATTCATATGATTGTGGACCAGAACTGTTGATTGATGTTACAGGGATAAAACATTGTTGGTGGATTTTTAACATGGAGAAGATAATAGACTTTATAGTCTATTTGACTCTTCTAATGGATTGCTCGTTCCGCTGCAACTATGGTTGAAATTTTTATCATTTACCATATGTTCTAAATCTCTGATTTATTATTGATGAAGGCTATTGATAATTTAATTATCTTTAGTCATGATATTCTTTACTGAGCTAGTTGTGCTCACCCTTTTGCTTCACAATTCCTTTCAGGTAATAAGAGTGTAGCTGGGTCGAGCGGGGGTAACAAGGGAATAGAACGGTGGTCATCATTTAGTAGTTATATTTGGTGAAGAAAATAGGGTGAGGCGAACCCAACGTTGGAAGGGTGTTTTGTCACTATCATACAAGATGTCTAATGACATACAACCTCGTGTCATCATAAGACAGGGTTGTGCTCATCCACTTGCTGAGTATATATACGAGCACTACCTATATAATCTTGGTGTTTGTTTGAAGTATAATTTTTAATTAGAGACAGTAGAGATAATGATATGTCAAGAGAAGACTCACCATTGGGAAGAATATGATAGTAATCTTCTCGTTTTTCTTTGGGGTCTATTGGGTCAACCAAGAATAATTCTGTGGCCATATGATATCTATCATAACCTAGACGCATGGCCTCCCATGTACGAAGGTTTCCTTGAGCACTTCCCACAGATTCTAAAACAGTTTTTGACTATACCTTTATGTAAGGTGTCATTGTGAGGTGATGTCTACGATTGGAACATGAGTCACATTTGGTATATATTTGTATCCAAACTCACAGTATATGTGTTATTGTATTTTGCACGGCAATTGTTGTAATAAAGTTACAGTTGTTTTCTGTACCATGTATTTGGCGACTCGGAATAGGTTGGATGGAATGGACCTATTTTGGGGTCGTTACATCTAACTTGTCAACGAGTCAAAGCGGAGCATCAAGTACCAAAAGGTCCATTGCAACCACTTAAAATTCCAGAATGGAAGTGGGAGCACATTACCATGAATTTCGTTACCGGTCTTCCTAGGGTTTCTCAAGGTATTGATGCGATTTGGGTCATTGTTGATAGATTAACCAAGTCTGCTCATTTCTTACCGATACGAGAAACTTATACACTTGAACGTCTTGCTCGTATGTACATAAACGAGATTGTAAGACTGCATGGTATGCCAGTATCCATAGTTTCTGACCGAGACCCAAGATTCACTTCACGATTTTGGGTTAGTTTACAAAAAGCTATGGGGACGGATTTACGATTTAGTTCGGCATATCATCCTCAGACGGACGGACAATCAGAGAAGACTATTCAAACTCTAGAAGATCTATTAAGACTCTGTGTCTTTGACTTCAAGGGAAGTTGGGACAAGTTCTTACCATTGGTGGAGTTTTCCTACAACAACAGTTATCAAGCAAGTATTGGCATGGCTCCATTCGAAGCATTGTATGGAAGAAAATATCGTTCTCCAGTATGCTGGGATGAGGTGGGTGAAGCAACGTTGTTGGAACCGGAGTTGGTACGTATGACTACAGAAAAGATTCAAACGATCCGACAACATATAAAAACATCACAAGATCGCCAAAAGAGTTATGCTGATCTTCATTGAAAGGACGTGGAATTTGATGTAGGAGATCATGTGTTCTTACGTGTTGCTCCATGGAAAGGAGTTATGAGATTTGGAAAGAGAGGAAAGCTCAATCCTCGATTCATCGGTCCATTTTTAATCCTCAATCGAGTAGGAACTGTGGCTTATAGACTCGCTTTACCGCCAAGTATGTCTCGTGTTCATAACGTTTTTCACATATTCATGTTACGCAAATATGTGGAAGACCCGAACCACATTATTGAGTTAGAACCGGACGAAATAGCGGAGGATTTGACGTATGAAGAAGTTCCTGTTCAAATCTTGGAGAAGAAGGAACATATTCTACGCTCCAAGGTTATACCTCAAGTCAAAGTTTTGTGGAGAAACCACGATGTTGAGGAAATGACTTGGGAATTAGAATCTGAAATAAAATCAAAGTATCCTTACCTCTTCGACATACCAGGTACGTACCCTAATTTCGAGGGCGAAATTTCATAAGAAGGGGAGGTTGTAAGACCCCAACTTTTATAAATAAAGATGAATTTTCTATAAATATCATTTTTGAATATTATTGAGTTAATTTGATATAATGTTATAGTTGTGGGTAATATTTATAAATTTTGCAAAGTACGCAAGTTGTTATATAATATTCGATTGGTCAGAAAATATTCGTACAACGACACAATCATTGGTGGACCCCACAACGGAATTATTGTCGGATTGAGAAAACGACAAAAATATTTTATTAAAAATAACGACGAAAATTTTACCATTGTTACTGTTGAACTACTCAGTAGTAAAAGTACAGTAATACGTGTGGTTGCATAGTAGCACACGGTATTGATTATTAATGCTTATGTGAGAAGTCACTCAGTTTGATTCAATTATTGTCAGTTAACAATATGAATTATTTAGCGATAATGACGTTTTGTTTTATTCGTATTATTAACGTAATAAAACAGAAACATCTTTTTATATAAAACAGAATACTTTATTAAAGTTATTCTATAAATAGAATATATTATATTTTATTTAAAAGATTTTTCTTTAAAATCAATCTGGACCGTCAGATTAAAGTAATCAATCTGGACCGTTCATAGATTAGTTACTATGCATTCTATTTTTCTATAAATAGCAGCTCATTCCTTCATTATTTCTTACGAATTCACTGAACTCTAGATAGAGAAACTATAGAGAGAAACTATAGAGAGAGAGAAGAAGAGTGTTCTGCTACTTAACTACTTCCTTATTTCAGCTCGTCTTTAAAACGGTAAGGGGTGTTATTCTTTCTTATTTATGAAGAGAACTATTGTTATTTTATTTCTTATTATTCTGTTGGAATAACCTATATACGCGGTTTATCCTATATTTGGTGACATTCTTCTGTTATTCTGTTGGAACATCCTGTCTGTGTGTTTTACACCGGACCTGGTTCCGTCTTGTTATTATTCTGTCAGAACATCCTGTCTGTGTGTTTTACACCGGACCTGGTTCCGTTTTTATTATTATTCTGTTGGAACATCCTATCTGTGTGTTTTACACCGGATCTGGTTCCGTCTTTATTATTATTCTATTAGAACATCCTGTCTGTGTGTTTTACACCGGACCTGGTTCCGTCTTTATTATTATTCTGTTGGAATAACCTGTCTGTGCGGTCTATCGCATGCATGGTGATTTCTTTTGTTATTCCATTCTTTATTGTACTCAGTTAGTTAAGTTTTGACTTCTATACTCCATGAAATTTGTGGAATATCCTTGATAATTGCGGTTCATCCAGTATCTTTTCATGAAAATATTCTTCTAAGTATTCTTGAATTTTACTCCACAAAGCAGTATCATGTTGACAATTTGGACGTTGTTAATTCTGGGATAAATTAATTTTTGAACTTGTTTTATTGAATTCTTATATCATTGTCATCATCCTCATGTTTATAAAATGTTCAAAGTCATCTGTGGCCTGTAGTGCATAGATGGACTTGGTATGATCATGACCAGGGATTATTCAGTATAATCATGACCGTAATGTTACAAATGATGTGGTAAAAGTCCTCATTGGCCCGTAGTGCATTGATGGACAGTTGTTGGCATAATCATGACCATTAATGAATACATGAATATCATTGGCCGTAGTGCAAGGGTGATTCGATGATGTGGATTATTTTATTAAGCTGAGTCCCAGCGATCACAGTGTTGAAAAACCTTTTGAATCATAAAAGATAGTAGAGTTTATTTTCTACTTGACTCTTTTAATGGATTGCTTGTTCCGCTGCAGTTAGACTTGATGTCTATTATATTTTATCAGTTTAACATTGTTGAAGGCTAATGATAATTTATTCTGCATTATCTTAGTCATAATATTTCTTACTGGGCTAGTTGAGCTCACCCTTTCTTTCACTGTTCTCTTCAGGAAATGAGAACGTAGCTGGGGCAAGTCGGGGAACGGAGTGATGGTTCGAATGATAGTATTAGTTAGTAGTCCTCACTATTCTATGTAATAGTGTGTTAATAAATGTAATGAGGACTCCTTTTGAGTATGAATACTCTCTAGAAGATAATATTTGTATTCAAACTCGCAGTTTATGTTTTGTCGTATTGTACACGACAGTTGTATTAGTAAGTTGTATTTGTATTCTGTACTTTGTATCTGACGACCCAAGATGGGTGATGTATACTTAATTTTGGGGGCGTCACATGTATAAACAAGTATAAATTATAGTTTAAAATATGTTATTATTAATAAGGGTATAATAGTCCAAATAACATTTTTTTATCCAATCTTTTATTTAATCTGGGAAAAAACAAATATAATGTTGAATTATTTTAAGCTATCTTATAAATAATTTTATAAAAAATAAACAAATAACTAGTATTTAATGTATGATTAATAGTGTTGAGGCTTATCAACCCCCCAAGTGTGTTCTCATTATCTCAATTTTCCCCAAAAATAAGTTCAATAAAAGTTTATAACAAACTTGTACTTCTATTCTTTTAATAATTACCTGGCAACTTATTATTTTAGTTGGGTGTTTGTTAGTTTTAAAAACGATAAAAAAATAAAAGAGGAGGAGAAAAATTTAAGAAAGATATTAAAATTATGTATTTATGAGTTCTTGAGGAGGTAAAAGCAAATTTATTTTTTTTAAAAATTCATACCAAAGTTGAAAGATTTGAAAGATATTTATAAAAAAACTTAGACGACATATAAAAATACTAAAAATATATTTATAATGATTATTAAATATAATCTCATTTTAGTAAAATAATAATATATTATTTTAAATTAATTTTTTATACAAAAAACTCACAACTACAAATAAATAAATATTTTTCTCCCATAAGTTTTAAATTATTATTATTTTTCTCTCTCTCCCAAACTCACAAACACAATGTTTATACTCTGTGACTATATTTATTTGCAAGGATTATAATCACGTGATTATAATCCCAAGACTATTAATCTTATGATTATAATTATACTGTGAAGACTATTAAGTCATTTTATAATTTCGAGACTAATATTTCAAATCTAAATTTGAAAACAAACAAGACACTTGGGATTAATAGTCGTATCTCAAGTATAATTCTTGCAAATAAACATAGCATGTGGGTTTTAAAAAGGTGGGAAAAAAGAAAAAAAATTAGGAAAGAAATTAAAAAATTATTGTTTTAGGAGTTGTTTGAGGAGACAAAAGAAAAGAGAAATTTTAAATAGATTTTAGTCTATTTTTTATATAAAAAAGTCGAAAATAAATGTAAGGAAATTTTTTGAAGATTTAAATAATAATTCTTGTTTTAGGAGTTATTTGAGGTGACAAAACAAAAGTAAAATTTTAAATAAATTTCATTCTATTTTTTTTTTCAAAGTTGAAAATATTTGTAAGAAAAGTTGTTAAAGGTTTAGACCACGTATTACTAAAAATATTCTTATTCTCAAATGTACCTCATGACAAAATAGTAATATATCATTTTAATTTATTTTTATTTTTCCAAAAACTCACAGACAAAAAAAGAAAATAAATTTTTTTCTTCCATAAGTTTTAAGAAAAATTGAAAAAAAATCCCCAATAAATATCCAGAAGCTTCCTTAAACCTCTGACCTCCGAAGACTGAACCCTGTTAAAACCCTAATCCCTCCGATAACAAAGCTCTAGCTGAGCTATTTTCTCTTACTTTCTCCCAAAACTATCTGCTTTTAGTGTTGCCGGCTAAAATGCACAAGCTCTCGAAGCGTTCTGTCTCTGCCATCCTGCGTAACGGAGGCGCACGTTTCCGTGATGCAGCTGCCCCTGTTTCTACTTACAATATCTTCAACGATTCGGTATATAATCTCAAAACTCATCTTGCCAATTTTATCTATTTGTATGTTTATTTTGTGCTTTAAAGTTTTACAAAAATGTTTGATTATAATTAAATGGGGCTCCCTCAGCCCATTTTGAAAATTTATCAACTTATAAGGATATATTTTTGTTCCATGTCTTTCCCTAAATCTATTAACTGTTTAGATTAGTAGTGATGGTATATTATGTAATTGTGATGGTAACTTGAGGATATTGTGTCATTTATACTACCATCAAAACAAATGAGACTTTATTTGGGAATTTCTTTTGGACAACACTTTTTTTGGAACAGGAGTAAATTTTTGATTTTGATATTTTATCTACGAGTATGTCAATATATGCTTATTAAAACTTGTTTGATTGGTTATGTTAACAATCCCCTTATGGTGAACCCTTTTATGCGATGGTGGGATGGTGTTTTTAATTCATACGTTGAAGTGAGTGATAGTGGATAATCAGATTTTGGTAAAGGTAAAATAATGCTCTTTTTTGTTTGTTGCAAAATGAGAGTCCATTGTAAAAACTTTTAAATTTGATATAATCAACATCCTAAACCTTAAATTGCTCCATAATGAGACTTAGTTGACTCATTTTTTTGACAAATGGAGTACTATTTATTTTTTATTATTCCATTCCATTGGCTTTATGATTCTTTGGATTTATAATTGAGTGCATGATATTTTTTCATGAAATCAAATTGTTGGGTTACTATTGTCTTCCTGATGTACTTTTGGGGGTTGTTGCTAGTTCAGTGTTTGCATTTTGTAATGTTTCTGTATCTGTATTAGGTAGTAAATGCTAAATGTCTTATAAGAAATATTTTCATTCTCAATTGGTTGTAAGCATGGTCCCTGTTTTTCTCATATAGTATTCCATAGGAATTTGTTTCATATTTATAAAATATGGGGCATTTACTTTCTGTTTTGTTTTCTTTGTTGCTCCGAACTTCATTTTCAGTTATTCACCTCTTATCTTGATTGTGTATATGTTAAAAAGGAGGTAGTTTGTTGATGACTGAAAAACTTGGGTTGGGTATAATTGTTGATGGTTGTTTCTTTTGTGGTGATGATTAGTATACTTGATTCTCTCATCTCCTCATGTTGTATCTTATTTCCCTTAATATGGAACAGACTGGAGAAATTGATACCAAACCAAGGTGGTACTCGGTCTTAACTGCGGGGAGATGTAGTGGTTTTGTATCCATCAAACATAGAAATTTGAGAAATGAACAATTTCTAGGCAATCGTTATGAGTCAACTGCTGCAGCTTCTGAATCATCTGATTCACCAGCTGTGAAGTATGAGTATCAAGCAGAGGTGCATTACTTAAACAATATATCTTACTGAATTTCTTTTTCATCCCTATTTATCTCTCTCTCTCTCTGTATATATAACCGATTGAGTGGTGAACTGGTAATTGTACCTTTTGAGGAATTAGAAGTTGATACTGTTATTTGCTCCGTGACAGGTAAGTCGGCTCATGGACCTCATCGTCAACAGCCTATACAGTAATAAAGAGGTGTTCCTTCGGGAGCTTATTAGGTATGTCTTGAGCAGCCAGTCAAACTCTTGTCCATGTTTCATTACTTTATCTTATTGATGAATTATTTGCTTCCTCCTAAAATATAATTCTCAAAGTACATTCTGCTATCCAAAAAGTGACTTACGGATGCCATTACATTAGCTTAGTTGCTTCTTTGTGATCTCTTCTTTTCGGGAGTTCCATTTTTTAGTGTAGCATATCTTTCCTACTGAGATCAAGAGGAAGCGCTATAAGTTTTCTTGCCTGTTATGTTAGTATGAATTCTTTGACCATCTAGTGGGAAGTTTTAATGGGAGCCTGTTAAGGACAAGTAGAACCTTTACGCTTGCACATTTGTACAATATCACTGGAAAATATAGTTATACAACATGTACAATACCACATTTGCTACCTGAATTCCAATTTTGTACGAGTAATTTTTCTTTATCAGCTAGTTATGATATTATTCAGTGTTGTATATGTTATTTCAATGTGCTTCTTCTAGTGTTATAAAGCATTGGAATTGGAGTATCAAATATAGAAGCAGGAACTAGGATACCTCGTGTTTTGAGAACCAAAAGAACTAGAATAATTAGCTTATTTATCATTCGTTACTTGCATTGTAATGGAGCATTGAGTTTTGGTTTTATTAAGCAGTATGCAATGACTGGAATGCCTCACTTCCTTATGCAAATAATTGAATACTAATTCTCTTTTAAAAGTTTATGACTTTATTTACAGCAATGCAAGTGATGCCTTGGACAAGCTGCGTTTTCTTAGTGTTACCGACAGTGAGCTTATAAAAGATGCAGTTGATCTCGATATACGTATCCATACAGATAAAGATAATGGGATAGTTACAATCACGTAAGCTTTGTAGTAAAAACATCTCTTAGTGTTGATGATTTTTCTTCTTAATGCTAGTGTTGTGACCTTTAACTTTTTAATGCAGGGATTCTGGTATCGGGATGACTCGCCAAGAACTTGTGGATTGTCTGGGAACTATTGCGCAAAGTGGGACGGCAAAGTTTCTAAAGGCATTGAAGGTGCATATGTTTGTATATATTTATTCCTGTTTGCGTATTACCATTGCTTAGTTTTAAGCCTTGACCAAAGCCATAGTACTAACCAACTGCATTGTTTGACAGGATAGCAAGGATGCTGGAGCTGACAGCAATTTGATTGGTCAATTTGGTGTTGGATTTTATTCATCCTTTCTAGTTTCTGATAGGGTATTTTTATGTTCCTGAACCGTAGAATATGCCCATGTTCTTTCTACTTTTACATGGAATCTCTTCTCATATATGTAGGTCTCATAGCTGTTTTTTTAAAATTTTATTTTTAAAGGTGGTTGTCTCTACAAAGAGCCCAAAGTCTGATAAACAATATGTATGGGAAGGAGAGGTCAATTCTAGCTCCTATACTATCCGAGAAGAGACTGACCCTGAAAAGCTCATCCCTCGGGGGACCCGTCTCACATTATATCTGAAGGTTTGTTCACATTTTATGTGCAGAAGATGTTTTTGATACTCTTTACTAAATTTGCAAGCTAAGCCGAACACATTTTTATTCGTGGTCTGCTTGAAATCAGCGTGACGAAAAAGGTTTTGCTCATCCAGAAAGGATTCAGAAGCTTGTTAAAAACTATTCGCAGTTTGTTTCATTTCCAATTTACACCTGGCAGGAAAAGGGATACACTAAAGAGGTAACATAGTGCTTTTGGTATTTTACAAACCTATCAATCCTTTTACTTTAACTATCCTAATATTTGATCCTGCACAGGTCGAAGTTGATGAAGATCCAGCTGAGGTGAAGAAGGATGATCAGGATGCAAATGCTGATGAGGTCATCCACCGACTAATCTAAGTTCTACTGATCAATTTTTATTTTTTTAATGAACTTGGTCACAGTATACTAGCAATTTTTATCTTCTTATAACAGAAGAAGAAGAAGAAGAAAACTAAGACCGTTGTTGAGAAGTATTGGGATTGGGAACTCACCAATGAGACGCAGCCAATATGGGTTAGCTTTTGAATTGATATTTTGCATCTAGTCATATATAACTTGCTGTCTTCTTCCAATAAAGTCATATTGCTGTTGTCATATGCCAGCTTCGGAACCCCAAAGAAGTTACTACAGATGAATATAATGAGTTCTACAAGAACACCTTCAATGAATACTTGGAGCCTTTAGCATCTTCCCACTTTACAACAGAGGTGATAATGATTCCTAAACTATCTATGGATTTTTATTTTTTATTTGTAATTTTAATTTCTCGTCATAGTTTGATTTACTTCAAATAAGTTATGAATGTTAGGGGCATATTTGAAAGTTTCTGTCCTCAAACCTGATATTTCTTAATATATAAGGGTACATCGTTTGTCCCCTTTGACCCCATTGAGGTTTTCCATATTTGTAATAGTAATTGATGTACTACGGTCTATGGTATATCTATGCAATTGACAGTGCTTTCTTCCATTCTCTTTCATTCTCCTTTCTCGCAGGGAGAGGTGGAGTTCAGGTCTATACTCTATGTGCCATCTATTGCTCCCATGGGAAAGGAGGACATAGTCAATCCCAAAACAAAGAACATAAGGCTCTATGTTAAACGTGTGTTCATTTCAGATGATTTTGATGGAGAATTGGTAAGAACAATAACAAAGTGTTTGTAAGGATTGAAAGGGTTCATGACGAAAAAGCTAACTAATATTTATGGTTTATTTTCTTGGGTGGATGGAGTAGTTCCCACGTTATCTAAGCTTTGTGAAAGGTGTTGTGGATTCGAATGACCTTCCCCTGAACGTGTCACGTGAAATTCTCCAAGAAAGTCGTATTGTAAGTGAATTTTCCACACAGATACACACTATTATTGAGGTTTTGTGTTTTTTTTTTAATCTGATCAAATTCTTAGTCACCTGAACTTGCTTGTTTTTCTGTCATTTAAGGTACGCATTATGCGAAAGCGGTTGGTGCGGAAGACATTTGAGATGATAAAACGTTTATCCGATAGCGAGAACCGCGAGGTATGCCTTGTCTTTTTTCCTTTTTTCTACATTGTCAATCTTGTCTGCAAATTTCTTTTTCTAAGAGAATTCCTTTTACCCTGTGCCACAAATTCTATGCCGTTGTATGAAAACTCTTTCGATGGCAGATGATTTTACTTATATTATTGCTTGTTCATTATCAGCTGACCACAGACTTTTCTTTTCTTCCTAGGATTATGAGAAATTCTGGGAGAACTTTGGCAAACACCTAAAATTGGGATGCATTGAGGATCGTGAGAATCACAAACGCCTTGCTCCATTGCTTCGATTTTTTTCTTCCCAGAGTGAGGAAGATATGATCAGCTTGGATGAATATGTTCAGAACATGAAAGCTGATCAAAAGGATATTTATTACATTGCTGCTGACAGTGTGACGAGTGCAAAGAACACACCCTTCTTGGAGAAGCTTCTCGAGAAGGATCTTGAGGTATGTGCTGGCCTTTTGAATTATAGTGGTTGGCTTCTTTTTGTTTGTTATGCCAATATTCTTTTCAATTTTTTTATTTAAAAAAATGTTTTACCATCTTTGATGCAGGTGCTATTCTTAGTTGACCCCATTGATGAAGTTGCAGTCACAAACCTGAAATCGTACAATGAAAAGAATTTTGTTGATATTAGCAAAGAAGACCTTGATTTAGGTTAGTTTTATTGAGTCCTTGTTCAACTTTAGAAATTTTAATTCAAGGTTTCAAGAATATAAAATTTTCTATCTATTTCTTTCCACAATTTCATTTTGCTTTTGGGAAGGACAACTTAAGGGATCACTGATGGCATGGGAAATGTGGTTCACTCATTGTATAGGATTCAAGTCAACTTGATTTTTAGGGGCAAACTCGAGTAATTTATTTTACCTTATCGGATGTCTTGTTTTCCATGGATGATGAAAATACTCCTTGCCAATTTTTTTTACAGGTGATAAGAATGAGGAGAAAGAAAAGGAGATTAAACAGGAATTTGGTCAAACTTGCAATTGGATAAAGAAAAGGTTGGGTGACAAGGTAGCCAGTGTTCAAATCTCTAGCCGTCTTAGTACATCGCCTTGTGTTCTTGTTTCTGGGAAGTTTGGCTGGTCTGCCAACATGGAGAGGTGAAAATGGTCAACTTTTGCTAATGCAGAAATTATTTCAGGATTCCTTTCGACATTCTCATATGAAGTTTGGATTTGTTGCAGGCTGATGAAGGCACAGGCTGTTGGTGATACTGCTAGCCTGGAATTCATGAGAGGCAGGAGGGTCTTTGAGATCAATCCTGAGCACCCAATCATTAGATCTTTGGATGTATGGCGGTTTATTTGATAATAACATCATCTGTATAATTTTTCACTAAAGTAAAGTTTGCTAAATCCGCCCTCAATTTTTTGACCTGGTGAATGATGCAGGCTGCATGCAGAAACAGTCCTAATGATGAGGAGGCCTTGAGAGCTATTGATCTGTTGTATGATACAGCATTAGTTTCCAGCGGTTTCACTGTAAGCAATCCATTTTCAACCCTTAATTTCAAATCATATTAAGTTTCATCTGTAGCGTGTAAAGAATTCACAAGGAATCAGGATGCTTATTTTTTTTTGTAGTATGAATATATTTATTGTACCTCCGCAAAATTAAAAGGAAATATGGTAATTCCACAAAGGTCTTCCCCTTGACATGGTGTTTGTGACACTTAGACTGTACATTGTGGAACTAGCTTACAGTCTTGTGGAATTAGGCTAATCGCCCACTTACTGATCCCCTGGAAAATGTAGCAGTGCAACTCTGTTTGATTGTAATTGAATAGATGCTTATTGTTTTTGCTTACTTGAATTTCTTCCAATTATGCAGCCCGAGTCTCCAGCTCAACTTGGCGGGAAGATCTATGAGATGATGGGCATGGCTCTTACAGGCAAGTGGGCAGCACCTGGTTTTAAGTTTCAGCAGCCGACACCCACAACACAAAATCTTGAAACAGCTGAAGCTGAGATAGTTGAACCAGCTGACGCTGGTTCCCAGAAATGATGATTTCAGTCTTTTGGCCAGTTTCATTTTCTGTATACATGATATGAAAAGGAAAATACATGCTTTTGTCTGAATGTTACCTTCAAGCTTATTGGTTTGCCAAGTGAACTAGTGATATCTTATGATGATCATGTGTTTGGTCGTTCAATTACATTGTCACTGAAATCAGATTATGTTAGTTTTGTTTCATTACATGGGTGTGATAATCTTATTAGAATCTCATGGTATATCATTTTCAGTCATTTAGTTTACTACAATTCTTCCCGATTTATCCCATCAAATCTTTATTCATACAATACTATTTCTTCAATAATATGGGCAAATGAGTAAATCTGTTATTTTTGGCATAATAATATAGTTTTGTTTACAAAGAATCAAAACAAGAATTTGATAGTAATGTAATGTAAAATACAAATACCACATAAATTTTATAGATGAACCAAAGGGATACATCGAGGGTAACCTAAATTCACTGTATTTGACATACCAAATTTAGAATTTCAATGGAAAGATGACTGTTTTAATATTCCCTTCATCTCACACAAATGATTAAGGGACCAATTATTGAGTTGTTTAAATTTGGTTCATAAAATTTATCAGGTATAAAATAAGATTTGATTGAGACTCGTTATGCGTTAAGTGGCACGATCTCGAATCGATTTTTGAACTTTTCGAACGAATATGATCCAAATATCAATAGAAAATTACAATTTAAAGAGATTCGAATAATTTATTGAACTTTAAACTTTGCTCATAGTTGAATGATTTATATTTTGAGTCGAACTTTTAGTCGAGCGAGTACGAATTAAGTCTGAAGAACCGTTTGATGCAATTTACTCATTTGTAATTTTTTTTTAAATTTTTTAGATAATTTTGTTTAATAATTTTTCTAGATTTGTCGGTGTTTACATGATAACGAATTCGTGGCTACAAATGCGAGAATATAAATTTTATTTTATATTATCAAAAATATAAATGATTTCTTAGAACAAAGATTTTCTTGTGAAATGGAGGTTGTCAAATATTTATTTGAATTAAAAATTAAATTTAGCAGGTGGGCCACTTGGTCAAACTGAAATTGACTTGCCTGCTCGTATTACGTCTATTCAAGAATCAGTACGGTGACAAAATTGACTAACTGGTCAACCGGTAAGCCATAATTTATTGGAACAATTACATTTACTAGTATATTTTTAAAAATAATTATAATAATATTGCACTCATAAAATAATTATAAAAATAATATATTTTTCATATTTATTTACAAAATTAATATATTTGGGTATCCTTTCTCCTTTATCTCTTTCCGTTAATCGTGACACACTTTTCTTTTCCATCTCTTTTACTTTCCTCTTTCATCTCTTCAAAATAAAATCTCCTATTAGTCGCCACCATTGAACTGAAAAGTCATCTCCCTAGTTTTCGACTTTCAGAATGCTACCAAAAAAAGAGTAGGAACAATAGTTTGCAAGCGAAACAGAAACAAGAAAAAAAGGGAAAAGTTTCTGAAGCCACCATTGACCAGTTGCTGCCTCCATTGTCGCCTACCTTTGTCGCTACTTCAGCTTTCTAATTCCACTCCTCATTGCAACTAGTTCACCTCTTCTCCATCGTTGAACAATAGCATCGCTGATTGTTGTGTCTGTTTTTGCAAACAAATAAAGTAATTTTGACTTTCAGTGACTGCTATTTGCTTCTGTAAACAATGGACTAGGTGGTGGTTCGGCAGGAGTGGTTGTTGTTGGGTTAGATGGTGGCAGATGGTGGTGCTATTGTGATTGTGATAGTGGTGGTGCTAAGATGATAAAAGAAATAATTTTTCATAGTGCAGTTGGTAGCCAAACATTCATACCAAGATAACCAATTCAGTGTTATTAGGTTATCAATTTATTTTGAATGTGATGCAGTTGGTAGCCAAACCTTCATGCAGTGGGTAGCCAAATCTTCATATCAAGTAACCAATTCAGTTTTATTAGTTACCAATTTATTTTGAATGTGATGCATTTGATAGCCAAACCTTCATGTAATTGGTTGCCAAACTTTCAGACCAATGTAACCAATTCATGCTGCAGATGTGGAGGTAGATTGATTTCCTTTGTATAAAAGTTTGGTTACCTTGGTACGAAAGTTTTGTTATCAATATTACACATCACTCTCTTATCTCTCTCTTTCCTATGCAGTATTCTTATTTTCTTATTTCCTATGCAGTGTCAAGTTTGGATTATTAGTCAAGCCTACTACTAGGCAGAGTTTTAGGACTACTACCACAGGATGTTACTTGGGTTTATCATCCCGCCCCCTCCTTTCTGTCTCTATGTCGCTCGTCTGGGTTAAATTCAGATTGTTATTTATATCTCTTGGTCGCTTGCCTGAATATGGTAGATATCTCACCCACCTATCTCAGAACCTCTGTTCTTTTTTCTGCTCACTCATAGGGGTCTGGACCTCAACAAAAAGGTGGGAGTTGACTGAACCTCTCAGCTATCAGCCGGAATTTCTCCCATATCCAATTTCCAATATGACCGGCGAAGGGGAAGAAGAAGATGATATTTGAATTTAAATTATTATTTTGAATTTGAATTTATTCTTGTTGCTAGATCCCATATATTTGAATTTGAATTATTAATTATGACAATTATTTCTCATTGATTTTATGTTTCTTTATTAATGTGAATTGTATTATTTTTATAATTATTTTATTGATGCACTATTATTGTGATTATTTTATTGATGCACTATTCTTGTAATTATTTACTATTTGTTGTATATTATTGTAAAGAACCCTAATTTCTTCTGTCTTCATTGCTAATGGCCTTGTTTTTTCGCAGCTTATTTTGAACATTTTATAATGATATATGTTGTAAAAAAGTAGTCTCTCTTCGTTCTAAAATTAAATATACAATTTAATTTTTAAAATCAAACAATAAAATATTAAATTTCAAATTAATAAATTTATTTAATTTTAATTTATATAATTATTATAATTGTATAATATATAACAAAAATTGTTAATTACAAAATTTATTTCATTATAAAATTTTATGAGTTATACTAATTTTAAAATTTAATATGTCGTCGTTTGATCTCAAAAATTAAATTATATATTTAATTTTAGAACGGAGGGAGTATAACCTTTGTAAGACCCCAAATTATTAATAAATAAAATTTAATTTCTTCTATTTATTATTCTAAAATAATAAAGGTTGATTTGATTAATGTGGTTAGTTATGGGTAAAATGCGCAAATATTTTAAATAAGCAAGTGGTTATAAAATATTTATTGTTGTCGGGGAATATTCGCTTGGTCGTGGAATATTCTTACTGTCGGAGAATATTCGTACGACGGCGCAGTCTTTTGTGGGCCCCATAACGGAAAGCGATTGGATGAAGAAAACGACAAAAATAAGTTGTTTAAAAATAACGGCGTAGTTGTTACCGTTAATACTGTTGGAATACCCAGTGGTTAAAGCACGGTAATACGCGTTGTTGCACAGTAACACACGGTATTGTACTAATTATTGATTCTTACGTAAGAAGGCACTACTCAATAATGGTTACAGTAATTACTGTTCAATATTTTATTTTATTGATTAAATAATTGCTACGTTGATATTTTATAATTGTCACTACACAGTAATTTCCATTATCGGAGCAATAATTCATATTATCTGAATAATATTATTAGATAACATTATTGGCAATGTCTAGAAAGTTCTGTCTAAGAAAGGTTTGGTCATCTAATTGCGCGCCAGTAAGGAGAAATCTTTATTGGAAAGGCCCCTCTTTCCTGGGAACGGCCTGGTTGCCAGTACTGTGATTCTGTAATATTATTTATGTATAATTAATTATTGATTTATATGATGAGGAAAATATTGATTTTATGTGGATATAGATAGAGAAAATTTTTAATGTGACAATTGTTGAAAATTAATATTTTATCTTTTTTTTGATAAAATAATTCATTTAAATATATTATTTTAATAATATATTGATGGTGATATTTTTACAATGAATGTGGGATATATGAGTATATGAGGAGGAAGAGTATTTTTGTGGAATTAAATGATTAACACATATTTTGTGTGTTGGTGGACACAATTCTTGACCGAAAATTTATTATTGATTGTAAAATCGCCCGTTTGTAGATTTCGGTCAATTTCTGTTTGGAATTTAAAAAAATTTTCTTCTGCAAAGTTGTAGAGAATTGAATTTCCTATAAAAACTCGCGAGATTCAAATTTTCTGATAAAAGGGCTATTTATTGTGAATTATTGAAGTTCTGAAGTTTCGAAATAATTGATTTTTGGAAGTTTTATTTATTATTTTGAAGAAAAACGTTTTTTGGCATTTAAGTGGGCTAACATGTGATATAAATGGGCTGAGATCAGATGTCTAGAGGTGGGCTAAGGAAAATTTGATAAATATATTAATATTATATTAAATTTTCTGCTTTGGTGTTCTAAGCATTTTCTTATAAATAGGGTGCTTAGATTAGAATTGAAAATCACATCAGAAATACAAGTTTCTCTCTATTTCTCTCTCTATATCGAGCGTATTCTTGTGAGTATTTGATACATTGAGTGTTGCTATACGGTGCAAGTTTTCTTCAGCACTATATCTAGTATTCTAGTCAGAAGTACCGTCTTTTCGAGGTAAGGGATGTTATTTCTTCTTAAATGATATTATTTTCTTCAATATCATTATGCCGAAGTATTGATCTGAATTTTTTATCAAATTTGGAACTTTTCATGTCGGGATTACTATTCACGAGTTACTATTCACCGAAAAATAAAATTTTCTTCTTTTCGTCCAAAATATCTATTCTGGATACTAGTTTTGATTGTATCCATGTTTTGATCATTCTTAAATTTTACTCCACTATGATTATTTATGAGGTATTTTTGGACATGGAATAGTTGAAATACGAATCCTTAATATTTATTATTTTGTTTCACTAGATTCGTTTCCTTTAAAATATTTTTTATCATCCTCAGTCCTAAATGATGATATAATTGAATATCTTTGGCCTGTAGTGCAAAGATTAATAATTTCTGATGAATATCTTTTGTAAGACCCCAACTTATTAATGAATAAAATCAAATTTTCTCTAAATATTATTGTGAATAATAAGGGGCTAATTTGATATAATACTTTGGTTATGGGTGAAATGTGTAAATTTTGCAAAATAAGCAAGTGGTTATAAAATATTCATTTTGTCGGGAAATATTCGTTTGGTCGTGGAATATTCTTGCTGTCGAGGAATATTCGTACGACGGCGCAGCCTTGTGTGGGCCCCATAACGGAAAGCGATTGGATGAAGAAAATGACAAGTATAAGTTATTTATAAATAACGGCGTAGTTGTTACCGTTAATACTGTTGGAATACCCGGTGATTAAAATACAGTAGCACACGGTATTGCACCAATTATTGATTCTTACGTAAGAAGGCACTACTCAATAATTGTTACAGTAGTTATTGTTCAATATTTTATTTTATTGATTCAATAATTGTTGCATTGATATTTTATATTATTGTTGTTTCAATAATTGTTGCTGCACAGTATTTTCCATTATCAGATCAATAATTCATATTATTTGAATAATATTATTATATAACATTATTGGCAATGTCTAGAAAGTTTTGTCTAAGGAGAGGTTTGGTCATCTAATTGCGCGCCAGTAAGGAGAAATCCTTATTGGAAAGCCCCCTCTTTCCTGGGAACGGCCTGGTTGTCATAAATGTGATTCTGTAATATTATTTGTGAATAATTAATTATTGATTCATATGATAAGGAAATATTTATTTTATGTGGATATAAATGAGGGATATATTTTTGTGGTTAAAAATGAAGGAGTTAATGTTGAGGTGTTTTATCAGTATTTTTATCGGAATGGAGGTATTAAAAATCAAATCAGGGTTTTTGAGAAATATTGCGGGTGTTATAATTTTTAATCCGACCGTTGGATCGTGGTAATTTTTGGATATGTTATACATATATAAGTTGAGTATATGTCCACAAATTTTGAACCGTTAAAAATGAACGTATGATTTATTATGAATTTTACGAGATGACTGGTTCAGAAATTGTTGAATTTTCGGAGTTTATCATTTTGATGGAAAATTCTAGAATTGGTGGGCCCCACTTGTGGTTGGTGAAGAAATGTGCTGAATTATATTTCAAATGTGGTGGGTGGGAATAGTAGCAGGTAAAGCCATCAGGTTGCAGGTCAAACCTACTAAAATTTTCCTATAAATAGAGGGCTAAGTTAGAATTGAAAATCACACCAGAAACAAGTTTTCTCTCTTTCTCTCTCTAGATTATTGAGTGTATTTTGTGAGTATTTAGATACTTTGAGAGTTTCTATTCATCAGAGCAAGTTTCTTTCAGCCTTATACCGGTATTCCGACCAGAAGTACTGATATCTTGAGGTAAGGGATATTATTTTCTTCTTAAATGATATTATTTTCTTCAATATCATTATGCTGAAATATTGATATGAGTTTTTATCAAATTTGGAACTTTTTGTGTCGGGGTTACTATTCATGTATACGGCACTATTCACGTATACGGCACTATTCACGAATACGGCACTATTCACCGAAAAATAAAATTTTTCCTTTTTGTCCAAGATGTCTATTATGGTTACTATCTTTGATTGTATCCATGTTTTGATCTTTATTTTTGAATTCTGCTTCACAATTGATTATTATGAAGTATTATTGATCTTGGATAAACTGTTATACGAATCCCTACTATTTGTCCTTCTGTCTCATTGGATTCGTTCTCTTTAAGATATTTTTCATCATCCTCAGTCCTAAATGATGATATTAATGAATATCTTTGGCCTGTAGTGCAAAGATGTATGATTACTTGATGAATATCTTTGGCCTGTAGTGCAAAGATGAACAGGTGTTGAGATGAACATGACTGACAGGTGATACAAATGAATATCTTTGGCCTGTAGTGCAAAGATGAATATTTGGATAAAGATGATTATTAATTGATGTTACAGGGATAAAATATTGATGATGGACTTTTAAATCTTAGAAGATAGTAGAATTCTTTCTCTACTTGACTCTTCTAATGGTTTGCTGTTTCCGCTGCAGTTGTTGATCTAAAACTTGTTGTCGATTATATTCTATCAGATTTTTCCCTGTTGAAGACTAACGATAATTTGTTTGTATATTATCTTAGTCATAATATTCTTTACTGGGCTAGTTGAGCTCACCCTTTTCTTTTTGTTCCATTTTTCTTCTCAGGAGGTGAGAACATAGCAGGATCTAGTCGGGGTATGGAGTGATGGTTCTAGAAAGATGTTTTAGCAGTCCTCACTATTTCTGTAAAATAGTGTTTGAATAATTGTAATGAGGATTTATTTGAGTGTGGATATTGTCTAGAAGACAATATTTGTATTTAAACTCACAGTATGTGTTGTCGTATTTTGCACGACATTTGTATTATTGAAGTTGTAGTTTGCTTTCTGTACCATGTATTTGGCGACTCAGAATGGGTGTTGTATACCTATTTTGGGGGCGTCACAGTTGGTATCAGAGCTTAGGGATATGATCCCTGGCTGAGATGTGAGACAAGAACTAGGAGGGGAGAGACGGGGAATTCCTTCGCTAGTATGACTTGACTAAGTTTATTTGGTGTTTATTTGGTCGGTCAGAGTATAGGGATAATATATGACATGACTATTAACCCTTGTTTTATGGCAGTATTTAAGAATGGCAGCTGAGAACGTTAATAATGGAGTAAATCAGACCGTGGAGACACCTTTGATCACCACCCAGGGGAACGTGCAACAGGAAGGCAATATTCCTCCTGTAAACAACGTTACCGAGCAAACGATGAATGATGGAATGTTTAGGAGCTTTTTGCAGTTCATGCAAAATCAGACGAGGGAGACTCGTGTGCAGAATACGGGTGGAAATGATAACGCGCGGTTTGTCACAGCTAAGCAGTTCAAAGAATTGGGACCACCAGAATTTAAGGGAAAGCCGGATCCGATCATGGCGGAAACGTGGGTCAAGCAAATTACCAAGATATTCGATGTCTTGGGATGCACGGAGGAACAGAAGGTTCCATTCGCCACCTTTATGTTCCGCGGTGAGGCAGACTACTGGTGGGAGTCTGTGAAGCGTACCCAGCCTGACGCACTCAACATGTCCTGGGAAACATTTCAAAAACTGTTCAATGACAAGTACTTTCCTGAAAGTATTCGTCATATGAAGGAGGTAGAGTTTATCAGACTGGAACAAAACAACATGACGGTGTCCCAGTACGAGGCGAAGTTTGCAGAGTTATCCAGGTTTGCACCTCATTTGGTCGAAAATGAGGAACGAATGACAAGGATGTTTCTGAGAGGTCTAAAACCCGAGATTCGACAATATCTTATCTCTCATAAATTTTCTTTATATTCAGATGTTGTAAACAGGGCTCAATTATTAGAGCGAGATAATGAGTATGTGCAACCGAGGGACCACAACCAGGGTCATACCGGTGGCGGCAGTCATCGAAGCAATGAAAACCAGCAGGGAGGAAAATATTCGGACAAAAGCGGTAACCACTCTGGTGGTAATCGTGGTCGTGATAATAGAAGGAGCGAGTCGGGAGGAGATTTCAAGAAGAGAAGGTACAACAATGATAATGTGAAGACGTCAGCACAAACATCAACTGTTTCTAGGGGAGGAGAACGACCACCGGTCGTATGTTACAAATGTGGGAAAGAGGGACATATCAGCCCAAACTGCCCACAACAATCCAAGGTATGTTATAACTGTGGAAAGGAGGGTCATATAGCTCGAGAGTGTTCTGTAGCAAAACCAAGTTCAGCGGGGATGGTGACTCCAAAAGCTGTCCCGGATAAGTCGAAATCAGCGGTTCCTGGAAGGGCGTTTGTCGTTACTGGCCAAAACGCGAGAAACCCGAACGAGGTGATCACGGGTAAGCTAATCTTGAATTCTTGCGAAGTTTATACTTTACTAGATACCGGTTCTACCCATTCTTTTATCTCTCCTGCTTGTGCTCAACGTTTAAACTTGACTCCGGAGAAATTGGACTTTAACTTATCTGTTGAAACTCCGTTGGGTGAAACCTTCGTTACATCTACAGTTTATAAATCTTGCATGATCCAAGTTGGCACTATCACATTACCTGTTGATCTTATCTCTTTAAAGATACTTGCTTTTGATGTGATTTTAGGAATTGATTGGTTAACCACTCATCATGCTAAAATTGATTGTTTTCGTAAGGTTGTTAGTTTTCATATTCCTAACCAACCTGTCATACGAATTCAAACTACTAAACCACTAAAATCAGTCACTGTCATATCAAGCCACAAAGCTATTCGTTTATTGAAAAACGGATGTCAAGCTTTCTTAGCCCATGTTATGGATTTGAACAAAGACAAGTCAGATTTGAATAATATTTCTATTGTTAGAGAATTTCCCGATGTATTTCCTGAAGAACTTCCTGGTCTACCCCCAGAACGTGAAGTTGAATTCTTTATTGACCTTGAACCCGGTACAAAGCCCATTTCTAAAACTCCATATCGAATGGCTCCTATTGAACTTCAGGAGTTAAAAGTCCAACTACAGGAGTTGTTGGACATCGGTTTTATTCGTCCTAGTACGTCTCCTTGGGGTGCTCCTGTTTTATTCGTAAAGAAGAAAGACGGGAGTATGCGACTTTGTATCGACTATCGAGAATTGAATCATGTCACTATCAAGAATAGGTATCCGCTACCTCGCATTGATGACCTGTTCGACCAGTTACAAGGAACACAATTCTTTTCAAAGATCGACCTTCGTTCTGGATATCATCAGCTGAAGATTAAAACTGAGGATATTCCAAAGACTGCCTTCAGAACTCGGTACGGGCATTATGAATTCTTAGTAATGTCTTTTGGATTGACTAATGCTCCTGCTGCCTTCATGGATATGATGAACCGTGTATTCAAAGAATATTTGGATCAGTTCGTTGTTGTCTTTATTGATGACATCCTCATCTATTCCAAAAGCCGTGAAGATCATGAGCGCCATTTGAAGCTGGTACTGCAAAGGCTTCGTGAAAATAAGCTATATGCCAAATTGAAGAAATGCGAGTTCTGGCTTGAGGAAGTAGCATTCCTTGGGCACGTGGTGTCAAAACATGGAGTATCTGTCGACCCGGCGAAGATTGAAGCCATACAAAGTTGGGAGCAACCGAAGTCGGTAACCGAAGTACGTAGCTTTCTGGGCTTAGCTGGTTATTATCGGAGATTTGTGGAAGGATTTTCTCGAATCGCTACTCCGTTAACTCAGCTGACTCGGAAAGATACAAAATTCGTATGGAGTGAGGAATGCGAGAAGAGTTTCCAAGAACTCAAGAGGAGACTCATTTCGGCACCTGTTCTGACAATACCATCTGGTTCGGATGGATTTGTTATCTACAGCGATGCTTCAGGCAAAGGGTTAGGATGTGTTCTCATGCAACATGGGAAAGTCATAGCCTATGCCTCACGACAACTCAAAGAATATGAGAGGAATTATCCTACTCATGATTTGGAGTTGGCAGCAGTCGTTTTTGCGTTGAAGATCTGGAGACACTACCTGTATGGGGAGAAAGTGGAGATCTATACAGATCATAAAAGCCTCAAATATTTCTTCACCCAAAAGGAACTCAACATGCGGCAGCGACGTTGGCTCGAGCTGTTGAAAGATTACGATCATACCATCCAATATCATCCTGGAAAAGCAAACGTAGTAGCTGACGCATTGAGTAGAAGATCATATGCGGGTACGAGTGCAATATTGTTAACACAAAGGCCCATTTTGTATGACTTGCAAAGGATGGAGATAGAGATGAAGGCTCCAAGTACCCACATGATGATATCAAATATACGAGTAGAACCGACTTTAATCGATAAAGTTAAAGCTGCTCAAGCTACGGACATGGAGCTGATGCGTATGAAGAAGAAAGTGCAAGAAGGTGCTATTCCAGAAGCAAGAATCGATGAAGAAGGAATACTTCGAGTCAACTCCAGACTTTGTGTTCCTAACGATTTTGACTTGAAGCATAGAATAATGATGGAGGCACACAACACACCGTTTGCAATCCATCCTGGGAGTACCAAAATGTATCACGATCTTCGACATACATTTTGGTGGAGCAATATGAAAAGAGAGATCGCGGAGTTTATCTCGAGGTGTTTAACTTGTCAACGTGTAAAGGCGGAGCATCAAGTGCCAAAGGGTCCATTGCAACCACTTGAGATCCCGAAATGGAAGTGGGAACACATTACTATGGATTTTGTTACGGGTCTTCCCAAGGTTTCTCAAGGCATAGATGCGATTTGGGTTATTGTTGATAGATTAACCAAGTCCGCTCATTTCTTGCCGATACGTGAGACTTATTCCCTTGAACGTCTTGCTAGTATGTACGTGAACGAGATTGTGAGATTGCATGGCATGCCAGTATCCATAGTTTCGGATCGTGACCCAAGATTCACTTCACGATTTTGGGTTAGCTTGCAGAAAGCTATGGGCACGGATTTACGATTCAGTTCGGCATACCATCCTCAAACGGACGGACAATCAGAGAGGACTATTCAAACTCTTGAAGATCTATTAAGACTTTGTGTCCTAGATCTCAAAGGGAGTTGGGATAAGTACCTACCATTGGTGGAATTCTCCTACAACAACAGTTATCAGGCGAGCATAGGTGTGGCTCCATTCGAGGCGTTGTATGGAAGAAAATGTCGTTCTCCAGTATGCTGGGACGAGGTGGGTGAAGCAACATTGTTGGGACCAGAGTTGGTACGCATTACTACAGAGAAGATCCAAACGATTCGACAACGTATACAAACGGCACAGGATCGACAAAAGAGTTATGCGGATCTTCATCGGAAGGACGTGGAATTTAATATTGGGGATCATGTATTATTACGTGTTGCACCATGGAAGGGAGTTACAAGATTTGGGAAGAGAGGAAAGCTCAATCCAAGATTTGTTGGTCCATTTGAGATTCTTGAGCGAATAGGAAATGTGGCATATAGACTCGCATTACCTCCAAGCATGTCTCGTGTTCATAATGTTTTTCACATATCTATGCTTCGTAAATATGTTAAAGACCCGAACCACATTATTGAGTTAGAACCAGACGAGATAGCTGAAGATTTAACGTACGAGGAGGTACCTGTTAAGATCTTGGATAGGAAAGAGCATGTCCTACGCACGAAGGTTATACCACAAGTTAAGGTTTTGTGGAGAAACCATGCTATTGAAGAAATGACCTGGGAGTTGGAATCAGAAATGAAAGCGAGGTATCCTCACCTTTTTGAAACATCAGGTACGTACGTCAATTTCGAGGACGAAATTTCATAAGGAGGGGAGGTTGTAAGACCCCAACTTATTAATGAATAAAATCAAATTTTCTCTAAATATTATTGTGAATAATAAGGGGTTAATTTGATATAATACTTTGGTTATGGGTGAAATGTGCAAATTTTGCAAAATAAGCAAGTGGTTATAAAATATTCATTTTGTCGGGGAATATTCGTTTGGTCGTGGAATATTCTTGCTGTCGGGGAATATTCGTACGACGGCGCAGCCTTGTGTGGGCCCCATAACGGAAAGCGATTGGATGAAGAAAATGACAAGTATAAGTTATTTATAAATAACGGCGTAGTTGTTACCGTTAATACTGTTGGAATACCCGGTGATTAAAATACAGTAGCACACGGTATTGCACCAATTATTGATTCTTACGTAAGAAGGCACTACTCAATAATTGTTACAGTAGTTATTGTTTAATATTTTATTTTATAGATTCAATAATTGTTGCATTGATATTTTATATTATTGTTGTTTCAATAATTGTTGCTGCACAGTATTTTCCATTATCAGATCAATATTTCATATTATTTGAATAATATTATTATATAACATTATTGGCAATGTCTAGAAAGTTCTGTCTAAGGAGAGTTTTGGTCATCTAATTGCGCGCCAGTAAGGAGAAATCCTTATTGGAAAGCCCCCTCTTTCCTGGGAACGGCCTGGTTGTCATAAATGTGATTCTGTAATATTATTTGTGAATAATTAATTATTGATTCATATGATAAGGAAATATTTATTTTATGTGGATATAAATGAGGGATATATTTTTGTGGTTAAAAATGAAGGAGTTAATGTTGAGGTGTTTTATCAGTATTTTTATCGGAATGGAGGTATTAAAAATCAAATCAGGGTTTTTGAGAAATATTGCGGGTGTTATAATTTTTAATCCGACCGTTGGATCGTGGTAATTTTTGGATATGTTATACATATATAAGTTGAGTATATGTCCACAAATTTTGAACCGTTAAAAATGAACGTATGATTTATTATGAATTTTACGAGATGACTGGTTCAGAAATTGTTGAATTTTCGGAGTTTATCATTTTGATGGAAAATTCTAGAATTGGTGGGCCCCACTTGTGGTTGGTGAAGAAATGTGCTGAATTATATTTCAAATGTGGTGGGTGGGAATAGTAGCAGGTAAAGCCATCAGGTTGCAGGTCAAACCTACTAAAATTTTCCTATAAATAGAGGGCTAAGTTAGAATTGAAAATCACACTAGAAACAAGTTTTCTCTCTTTCTCTCTCTAGATTATTGAGTGTATTTTGTGAGTATTTAGATACTTTGAGAGTTTCTATTCATCAGAGCAAGTTTCTTTCAGCCTTATACCGGTATTCCGACCAGAAGTACTGATATCTTGAGGTAAGGGATATTATTTTCTTCTTAAATGATATTATTTTTTTCAATATCATTATGCTGAAATATTGATATGAGTTTTTATCAAATTTGGAACTTTTTGTGTCGGGGTTACTATTCATGTATACGGCACTATTCACGTATACGACACTATTCACGAATACGGCACTATTCACCGAAAAATAAAATTTTTCCTTTTTGTCCAAGATGTCTATTATGGTTACTATCTTTGATTGTATCCATGTTTTGATCTTTATTTTTGAATTCTGCTTCACAATTGATTATTATGAAGTATTATTGATCTTGGATAAACTGTTATACGAATCCCTACTATTTGTCCTTCTGTCTCATTGGATTCGTTCTCTTTAAGATATTTTTCATCATCCTCAGTCCTAAATGATGATATTAATGAATATCTTTGGCCAGTAGTGCAAAGATGTATGATTACTTGATGAATATCTTTGGCCTGTAGTGTAAAGATGAACAGGTGTTGAGATGAACATGACTGACAGGTGATACAAATGAATATCTTTGGCCTGTAGTGCAAAGATGAATATTTGGATAAAGATGATTATTAATTGATGTTACATGGATAAAATATTGATGATGGACTTTTAAATCTTAGAAGATAGTAGAATTCTTTCTCTACTTGACTCTTCTAATGGTTTGCTGTTTCCGCTGCAGTTGTTGATCTAAAACTTGTTGTCGATTATATTCTATCAGATTTTTCCCTGTTGAAGACTAACGATAATTTGTTTGTATATTATCTTAGTCATAATATTCTTTACTGGGCTAGTTGAGCTCACTCTTTTTCTTTTTGTTCCATTTTTCTTCTCAGGAGGTGAGAACATAGCAGGATCTAGTCGGGTTATGGAGTGATGGTTCTAGAAAGATGTTTTAGCAGTCCTCACTATTTCTATAAAATAGTATTTGAATAATTGTAATGAGGATTTATTTGAGTGTGGATATTGTCTAGAAGACAATATTTGTATTTAAACTCACAGTATGTGTTGTCGTATTTTGTACGACATTTGTATTATTGAAGTTGTAGTTTGCATTCTGTACCGTGTATTTGGCGACTCAGAATGGGTGTTGTATACCTATTTTGGGGGCGTCACATCTTTAGCCCGTAGTGCAAAGATGAACAGGTGTTTAGATGAACATGACCAACTGGTGAATATCTTTGGCCTGTAGTGCGAAGATGAATATTGATTGATGTTACAGGGATAAAATACTGATGATGGACTTTTAAATTCATAGATAATAGTAGATTTCATTCTCTACGTAACTCTTCTATGAATTATTATTTTCCGCTGCGAATATTGATTTAAAACTTGTTGTCTATTGTATTCTATTATATTTTTTCCTGTTGAAGACTAACGATAATTTGTTCTATGTTATCTTAGTCATAATGTTCTTTAATGGGCTAGTTGAGCTCACCCTTTTCTTTTTTGTTCCATTTTTCTCAGGAGGCGAGAATGTAGCGAGTACTAGTCGGGGTATGGAATGAAGGTTCTAGGAAGTTGTTTTAGTAGTCCTCACTATTTTTTTTGTAAAATATTGTACTAATAATTGTAATGAGGACTTATTTGAGTGTGGATATTGTCTAGATGACAATATGTGTATTTACACTCACAGTTTTTATGTTGTATTAATAAAGTTGTAGTTGTTTCTGTACCATGCTATTGACGACACAGAATGGGTGTTGTATACCTATTTTGGGGGCGTTACAACCTTATTTAAAGTAAGTTTTTAGCGGAGTAGAATAACACCTTTAGCACATATTTTTTTATGATATTAAAGTGTTAATTTTAAACATTTAATTTATTAAATATCTGAAATATGTATTTTAAATTTATTTATCAAATATAAAAGCTTATTTTCGTAAAAAATGTGTGTCAAACAAAATATCATCCTTACCAAGGGTATTCACAATAGTTTCTTTATCTCTATCCCTACTCTGTAGTGCTATTTGGTCATTTTGTAGGATAGAGATTCAATTTTTTCACTATGTACCCAATAGGTTCCTTATATTGATTCCTTAAATATTAAATTTTAAAATTTAAAAGTTAAAATTTGAAAGTTTCAACAATCAAATTTTTGAACGTTGTAACTATTTTTTATTTAAAAGTAATTATTGTTTGAATTTAAAAATTGAATTGATTTTAATTTAAAAATAGATATTGCTAGAAATCAAAATGTGTAACGACCATTATGTATTTATGAGAACTAAAATAACATTATTTTAATTATAAAATAATAAAATTTATAATTAATAGTAATATTTTTTACAAAAATAATCAAAATCAAAATTTGACTGATTTTTAATTTTTTTATAATTATCTTTCTTCTCTAAATCCTCTGTTTAAAAAATAAAAATAAGTGAATTTGATAGGCATACCCAAATCAACAATTAAGTGAGATAAGATCCTTTAACCAACATAAAATCGCAATAAATAGAGTGTGAAATGTCATTTTACATAAATAGAGAACACTCTTTTGATTCCCTCACTCTGAGCAGTCAAATCATATATAAGGATTAAAATAGAGAATTATATAAGGATAAGGAAACTGTTGAATACTGATTTATTGATATATTCTTCAAATGTGGGGATAGAGAATCTATTGGAAAAACTGTTGTGAATGCTCAGTTAAGTCGTAGTTGATAAACTATGAATCAGGCAAGTCTTTCAGTTTCTATTTGATATATGAATTCTATAACTGTTAGTTGAGCTATATTATGCTATTAGAATGTTGATGTACATATATGAAATGCATATGAGCTATGTATTAAATGTGAAAGTTGATCTTTGATGATATTCTTGTGAAATAAACCTATATGCCTGTTATGTGAGAAGTAACATGCGTAATAAATGCTAATTGATTATGAAGACATGAACTGAATATGCTATTATATGCTATGTGCTGCAAATAAGCCACTTAAGCCAACAAACATAAGTTATAAGTTGATTTATTATGACGCCATCGTCTGCATTTGGCTTTTGGTTGAAAGTTTCGACCTTGGTCTAAAAGATGTTAAAAAAAAGGAATCGATAAATCTACAATAAAAAATATTATTTTCACAACAAAAGTATCGTTATATATGCTATAGTTACAGTTTTTATCGTCGCTATATATCTACAGCGATATTTTTATTGTGAAAATAATAAAAAGTATTATGGGTTTAATAATTCCCAAAAAAAAAAACTACTCAAATGAGAAGAACTAAACATTGGTCACTCGAGAAATGTTTGTGTATATAAGAAATGTTTTAATTTTTTTTATGTGTACATATATGTAGGAAAATATTAGATGATCGTCCAATTAATTTGTGGTCTAATTTATAAATTTTAATTAATTTAGCCAAGTTAAATGTATATTTTTAAAATTTAGTGGAGTAAAAGTAAAAGTTAGGACCTCAATGGGAAAAAACCCTTTTTGCCCTAAACATTCACATTCAAACAATCCGTTATTTCTTTGTGTTTTAAGTGTCAATCAATCTGTTTCGCTGAAGTTTGAGTCAACTGGTGAGGAATTTCTCTTTTTGATCTGTATTTGATAAGAAAATGAATTAACTCATACAAAAAACATATGAAAGCTTAGATTTTTCTTCAACTTTGGTTTTTAGTTTCTCCATGAAAATTTAAGGCTCAGTTCAGATGAGCTGAATGGTTGTATTTGGTTCTATTTAGATTTGAGATTCTATTTCTTAACTATCTCTCGGAACTGTAAGCAAAAATAGATATTTTAGCTGGGTATTCTTTTCGAATTCCATGTATTTTCTTAGCTGCCAAAACGTCAATATATGTATATCATAGATCACTTTATGTGTACATCTGCGCCTATTTGATCCGTTGATGCAATTTGTTTGTGTGGATTTAAAGCTTAAATTCTGGTGATGCAGTAAAGCTTGTGTCTTGTTTGTCTACCCTTTACACATTATATCTGGATTTGTGATTGTTGGTATTTATAGGTTTGAATGTGTTGCTTTCTTCTGATTTGCTTAATATGAACTGATATGGATTATTTTTGGGTTTGTGATATAGATAACTTTCTGTTTCTGTTATCGTTTGGAGGTTCAGATGCACATCGATCTGAATTGAAGATTAGATGTAATCTTTGTTATTGCTTTTGTATATTAATTTTGTATATTAGTTTTGATTATTTTAATGTTAGATGTCATTGATTGTTGTCGATTGTGATTTTACTTGTTTTATTTTAGCGCTGGAGCTAGTGAGGTTATTTAAATGGGAGCATCATCTGGTTCTAACACCCACAACCAACACTCACCAAATATGCTGCCTCCGCGTCAGCTACCATGGCCGAGTGGATTGCATCCATCTCTATTCCTAGCTGCTTCGGATACGCATCCATCATCTGATCCTCAGGACCGCAGATCAAATTCTGATCGTGTTCGTGACTCCCCAACTGAGAGTGCCAGTTCACAAGAAACTTGGCCCACTGCTAGAACCATTATGGCAAAGAAGCTGGAGAATGAGAAAGCTGAGAATGATTATCCTGAGCAGTCGGTCATCCGTCGGTTTTCTAATTCAGATAAGATTTCTCTTCGGGACATAGCAAGAGAAAGAGTTGATATAATTTCTGAAAGAATGCATTTGCTTCCTGATGAGTTTCTGGAGAAACTGAAGGGTGGACTTCGTTTAATTCTTGATGGAGGTGGTGGTTCTCAACATAGAGAGGAATTTATGATTTTGCAGAAGCTTGTACAGAGTAGGTCCGATTTGACTGCTAAAACATTGATTAGAGCTCACCGAGTTCAGCTGGAGATTCTTGTTGCTATTAATACAGGAATTCAGGCTTTCCTGCATCCAAGTGTTACTCTTTCACAAACTTCCCTGTTTGAGGTTTTTGTCTATAAACGATGCAGAAATATGGTGTGCCAGAACCAACTGCCTGCAGATGAGTGTACTTGTGATATATGCACTAACAGAAAAGGTTTCTGCAATCTCTGCATGTGTGTGATCTGTAACAAATTTGATTTTGAGGTTAATACATGTCGTTGGATTGGCTGCGATATGTGTTCTCATTGGACTCATACAGATTGTGCTATTCGTGATAAACAAATTTGTATGGGATCCTCTACAAAGGTTGGATCTGGTCCAGCTGAGATGCTTTTCAGGTGCCGCGCGTGCAATCGCACGTCTGAGCTTCTAGGGTGGGTCAAAGATGTATTCCAACATTGTGCTCCAACTTGGGACCGGGAAGCTTTGTCAAGGGAACTTGATTTTGTGAGTAGGATCTTCCGTGGTAGTGAGGATCCCAAAGGGAGGAAACTTTTCTGGAAGTGCGAGGAGCTCGTTGAAAAATTAAAGAATGGAGTAGCCGAGTCAATAGCATGCAGGGTTATATTGATGTTCTTCCAAGGTACGTATACCTGAAACTTGGAAATTGTGTTTATTCAGTATACTTGATTTTCTTAAATAGATAATAGTTTCCTTATTAATATGCTAGAACTATAACCCAGAAAAGAGAACAAAGTTCTGCAAAATGCAATGATCATCTTAATAGAAAAACTCTGTCCGTCTTTAAATCCAGACTCAGCTGTTAGCTAATTAGCTCAACGTGTTAAAGCTATAAGAGTTCTCCAATTATATTCACCATCTTCCATACTCCTATGAATAACTTAACCTTGCAATTTTTCATATCCTTGCATGTGCAGGATATTGCACAGCTAAACTTGTGTTTCATTCTTTCCTGGCTTGATAAAGGAAGATAAAGTGATTTATATCAAATTAGTGGAGTATATCTTTTTGGTGTTTTCATGCTCACTTTTATTATTGTTAGAATTTGAGCTTTTATTGAAGTTTTAAAGTTGGGTTTTAAGCTAAAAATTAAAGTGGGTTCCATTAATCATTTGATATGAATCCACATATCAATGTGTTATACTCCATGAGTAGATTAAAATCAAGTATTAGGAAGCTCAAATCTATGGGGTAATAAATAAGAAATTCCCTTGATGTTGATAAATGAATGCTTGTTCCACATCTATTGAGAACTAAACTTTAAATGGGTCTCTTGGGTTTGGGCCCCAAGGGACAACCCAGTTTTGTGGAGGGAAAAAGACTTAGCCAAGACTTGTTTGACCCGCGCAGCGGCCGGCCGATCGGGCTTGGGTCGTGGTATATATATCTTTTTGGGAAAAAAATTTCTAATTTTTTTCTTAGTTCTAATTTTATTTATTAATTTTGGGAAACAACAAGGGCTCCACTTTCTGTGCGTAACAGTGCGCAGCTGTGCTTCACACCAGCGCAGTAGTGCTAGGTCAAGCATAGCTGCGCTACACACTAGTGCAACAGCGCTTTTGCTTCAGACTCGCTTGCTTGCTTCACACCTGTTTAGCCATGCCTTTTCATATGCATCCAGTCAATTCACAAAGGTCATGTCCAAACATGAAGGGTCATTAATCACCCTATAAATATGTGACAAATTCAGTCATTCAGGCATTCAATTTTGCATCATCTTTTCAATCATATTCATAATCAAATTGCGAAAGTTCAGAGCATTCATTAGTTCGTTGTGTGTACTATTTGTAGTGCTGCTATAGTATGTGTAATGATTGTATTCTGGAAGACGAGCGCTAACAAATATAAGTACCATAGGAGGGCATAACTGTCTTAAGGACATAGTATCGAATACTAGCCTTGACATACTACAATCCTTTTCAACATTTCTGCATTTACTTTAATAAATCAAAGTTGCTTTCTGATTTATATCAGATTGAAATATACATTTTCCTAACAATTATAACATAAGTAGTACTTGGTAGTTGTAATCTAATCAATTCGTATGTCTAAGCTTACATATGTGGATTACTTGACCCTGAGATGGCCTATGGGTGGTTATTTGTGGACTAACACTTTATATAGCTGCTTCGTGGGGTATAACTGTTTCCTATCTCCCTTGGCCTACCATGACAGTAGTTTGTCTAAATGTTATTTTCTTAGATTTTTGGGAAATGCATTGAATATAAACGGAACTTGATCATGTACAAATGAAAACATCTTTGGATCCTTTTTGAGAACTTTTAACTTTCTAGTACTTTCTCTTTGATTATTTGCTCCTGGCTGGCTTCAGGAGTGTGGTTAGGATGTTTTTTCTAAGTAGCGTCTAGCCATCTACAACTATTTGGCATCGTAGTCTGTCAGATAATAGATGTTAAAGTATTCATTACCAACTTGGGTATATACATGCATATTTAGATATAGTTGCTAATAATTATGTTTTGTTGTTTGGTAGCATGAGTTCTCTTCCAGGCTTGTGCTTACGTCTACTGAATTTTCTTTAGAGAAGTAACAATTTTACCTTGCATCGAAAATGGCAATGTTGTTTTGTTTAGACTGGCATAGCCTTTAGTTATTGTACTATTGTTTTTGTACATTGAGTTAGACACGCTGTATTGAAGTATGCTCCCATTGTATCATATCATCTAAAATCTTGGTATGTTGATTTTTCCCTATTTTTTTATTCCTCTGCCCAATTAGTTAGTCTTGTTTGTATAACTTTGCCGGGTTTCAGGATTTTGCAGTGGAGGCATTAGAATTAGATCAAGGGCTAGAATCCCAACTATTAGCTACTAGTCTAAAGATATTTGATACTGTTGCCTGTTTTCTTTTGGTCTGGTTCTAATTTATGTACTACTTTTATGAAGAGCTTGAGATGGACTCGCCAAAAAATCCAGAGTCTGGGGAAGGTGGACGTCTGATAGCCCCACAAGAGGCATGTAATAGAATTGCTGACGTGGTTCAGGAGGCTGTGCGGAAGATGGAAATGGTGGCAGATGAGAAGATGAGGTTACTGAAAAAGGCACGCCTCAGTCTTGAGATTTGCGACCGTGAGCTTGAGGACAAGGCGAGGGAAGTCACAGAATTGAAGCTGGAGAGGCACTGTAAAAAGCAACAGATAGATGAATTGGAGAGCATTGTTAGGCTTAAGCAGGCCGAGGCTGATATGTTTCAGCTTAAAGCCAACGAGGCAAGATGTGAGGCTGAGCGGCTACAGAGCATTGCTCTTGCTAGGTCAGAGAAGTCCGAGGAAGAATATGCCAGCAGATACCTGAAACAGCGGTTGAGTGAGGCCGAGGCTGAGAGGCAATATCTTTTTGAGAAGATTAAGCTTCAGGAAAGTTCACGTGCACCACAAAGTAATGGCGTAGGTGACTCTTCTCAAATGCTGATGTTATCAAAAATCCAGGACCTGCTAAAAAATGTTTATAGCGTCCCCCCAAATGCAGAAAGCCAACCAAGCGAACGCCTTCCCACTAGAACAAATCCATGACCACTCTACAATGTTGAGTTGTTGCTCGTGTATTTATTTGATTGCATGTTTAGGCGCTGAACAAAGTGAATGACGCTATCTGTGTAATCTTAACTTTGAACTATTTACCGGAAGCTATCAGATGTGAATTTTTTCATCGAGTTATTGCATATGTATGCTTTGTGTTCTGATAATGGCTATGTAGGTTGTTTTACTCGTAAATTCATGTACATAATGGTTTCTTAGTACGTCTATGCAATAGTTGAAGAGATGTTGTACATGAGGATATGTCTTTTCTGATCTGTTGATTCATACTTTAGCACAGTTAGGCTATGTTTGTTTAAGCAAAAGAAATCCAAATTGTATTTAATAAAATTAGTGTGATGATTTTGTATATTTTCAAACTTACCCTTAATTAGGTTCATTTGAAAACGGATAAATTACTCTCTGGTTTCACCCTACGAGATAAATTCTAGTGCAAAATATTAAAAATTATTATGAAAAATGCTTATGTTGTTCTTTGAAAATGTGTGGGAGGAGATTAAGTTTGATCGGTTCGAACTACGACTTAAACGTGTCAGAGGAGGTTAAGCTTTTGACTTGCATAAACACTCTTTTGGAGCTTGATGAAGACAAGAAAGAGGAAAGAGGAACGGCGGAATTGCTTTGCCGGGTAGGAGATAAATTGGCTCAATGAGCTTGGAGTACTTTTATTGAGTTAAAAGGTGAGTTTCTCCACAGTAAATAGTTTTAAAAGACTTATTTGTTTAACTTCATACTTGAGAACAAATTTGCCTCTTTTTCAATACATGGTCGGGATGTTTTTATATTTAAAGGTTTTTCTTTTGTAATGTTAGAGATTATTCAAGCGTGGGTGGCTCCCACCAAAAGTAATCAATAAGACTTTCTTGCAGTCAATTATGCTGATTAATGTATGTAGTTAGAAACATACACTTTATACGTTAAGTTGTTGCTATATTAAATAGCCCAGAAATATGCAATTCAGTCGGTCACTATCAGTTTTGCATAAAATCTTAGCATAATTTATACCAGTATTTTGTAAATGATGAGATGGTGGTGTAGATTAGCAGATTTGTCAGAATTCATAACATAAGGCCTTTTGTCTTGTAACAGATTATTATTCAATAGTGGCTCCCAGTAAACAAAACCAACAAGATATTCTTGCAGCCTCCGTCTCCTATGATGGTGATCAATTTGTTGTTATCTGAGCTTCCCCTTGTTTAATTATCTGCCAAAGTTCTTTCTTCATCCTTAGGCTTGCCTGTTTTACTTTGTCTTCTGGTTCTCATGGACTTAATTATTGAGAAGCACAACAAGAAAATAAAATGCAAGCTAGAAGATCAGTCAAGAAATGGGTTAGATAGTTTACCCCGTGAAATTTCCCTCGACATACTTTCAAGGCTACCCATCACATCTGTGATGCAGTCCAGATTTGTATGCCGAGCCTGGCACACCTTGTCACTTGATCAAAATCTTGTTAATTTGCACCTCTCCCAGGCAACAAAGCGTAATCCTTTTCTCATCTTTCACTGTGACTATCCTATCCGAAACCAGCTCTATTTTGTTGAATTTTCTGATCGTGATGATGATAAAGGGATAGTGAGAAAGATTAATACACCTTTTTCTGCTTCCATGCCAGAGTTTAAGGTTGTAGGCTCATGTAATGGCTTATTATGTCTATCCGATTCATTATACAATGATTCAGTGTATATATATAATCCCTTCACTAGGGACTACATAGAGTTGCCAAAATCAAGGCAGTATCAAGAACAAGAAGTGGTGTGTGGATTTGGATTCTGTCAAGGGACCGATGAATACAAGGTGGTTAAGATAGTTTACCATTGGACTGTAGATATTGGATTCTGGCCTGCTCGTAGAATGAGAATGCGTGGTTATACAAAATCAGAAGTTCTGGTATTCAGTTTGGGCAGCAATACTTGGAGAAGTATTGGAAAAGCACCTTATCAGCTTGAAAGAAAGTCACCAGAAGCTCTTTTCATGAATGAAAGACTTCATTGGCTGTCGCGTATGCCCAATAATGTTCGTGGCCGAAGAATTGTTTCCTTTGATCTCGCAGATGAGCAGTTTCATGAGGTTCCAAGACCTGATTTTGGTGGCCGTAATAGGCGTAACTATCATTTAGCTCTTCTGGAAGGGTGTCTTTCTGCAGTAGTTTATACCTGTGGAGAATTAGAGATTTGGGTTATGAAAGAATATGATGTGAAAGAATCTTGGATTAAGGAGTTCAGAATTGGAGCTCATGTGCCAAAGATACTGAATCAAAATTTGCGACGACCATTTCGAATTTGGAAGAACACTTTTAATAGAACAGTTCGAGTTTTATGCTTTCTGAAAACTGGTGGGATTTTGATAGAGTTCAAAGTTGGGAGGTTGGCTTTGTATGATCCAGAGAGTGGAATACTAAAAGACATAACGTTTCAGGGGATGCCGGATATGTTTCAAACTGTTGTACATATGGGCAGCCTGAATATCCCAATTGAGATGTAATATGCAAATAAATATTAAATGTGTTAATTTGATCATGTGTTATTAGGTTCTGTTTTTTCCTTTTTGCAGTTGCATTCACTGCCTGCCTTGGTAAGGCCCAAATTACATCCTTTAACTGATCACACTCGTTATCATGGTTGGTTCAATGTTTTTCCTAGCTAAGCCAAAGTCTTCAAGCTACGTTAGCAGTAATACTGTTGTATGTGAGATAATGCCACTATACGTTTTGTTTAGCTTTAATCTTAAAGTTATAGAAAAGTTGTAGTGATTTCTGGTTGAATAAACTGTTAAAATTAAGGATACATCCAGGATTCTGCTATATTACATTTACTATTGTATTTGCCTGAATTTATTGCAAGAAGCAAATCAATTTTGGTTGATATTGCTGTCCTTGTATATCTGGGTGATCATCAATGGGGATCATAAATCCATTTTATCTGAACCTTCCTGTCATTGAACTTTAGGCATCGTATGCTATGATGATCAGTGGATTTATTTTGAAAAGTTGAAGTGGTCATGATATTATATAGATGAATCTGCTGCACTCTAGTTTCTTGCTGGCAAGGTAGTAATATATATATATATATATATATATTTTCTTTTCCTTCTTTATGTTCATATGACCATTCATGCCACTTTATCAATGTTCATTTACCTTTAATCCTGAATTAGTCTATTTTTATTTGCTTTAGCTCAATTAGTTTTAGAACATCACTTTCTATGGAAGGACTCCTTACCCTCCTGATATATAGAATAATTTCTTATAATGATGCTCTTTGGAATTAACCCTTAAAATTAAAGATACATCCAAGGTAGCTGTCTCCAGAAAATTATGGAGGGACAAAGATAAAGATAAAGATTATGTAGCATATTAATTTACAGTTTATATATGAATGTCATCTGTCCTGTCTAACAGTTGTATGGGTTATTAATCCATTTTATATTATCTGTAATCTAATCGTTGAACTGTTGGCATCATAGTAAGCTGAATTAATACTCGATACATGGCGCAGATTGCTAGGAACCATCAGTCTTCTGTGTGTATTGACAACAACTAAAAGTGGATCCCACAAAAATTTTCAAGTCTAAGGAATTTTCCCTCTCATTTTCCAAGTTCCAGTTGGAAAAACAAAAGTAAAAGAAAAATACATACATCCTACATGTTACATAACATCATATAAAAAACTCAATCACAATTCACACCGCAACGAATATGCGTGCCAGCTTCAGAAAAGTATGCATAAATTGGTAATAGCTACATAAATATATTATGGTTCCTACTTCATCTAACTTTATGTATTATTTTTATGTAGAAAAGTATATTATGGTGCTCCGCGATAAGCATGATATTTAGAAAATTATAAAATTGAAATATTATTAGATTTAAGATTAAAACTTTGCTACATAATTAAATTATTTATTATATTTTTTTAGTGCATATATTATAAATAATAATTCACTGCTTATGATAACAACATTCAGAAAATATATTATACAAAAATTTCAAGTTCTGACAATATTATTTTATCTAAGCATTAGAATACATATGTATTAGTATAATATATATATAATCCATCCTTCGCATATATATATATATATATATATATATATATATATATATATATATATATAATCCCTCCTTTCTTTTACCAAATCATGCGGTATAATTAATAATAAGACAAAAGCTTTAAACATATATACATACATAATCTTTACAATTGATCTGAGAGTTTTATGATTTTATCTCACATTTGTTAAACAAATTTCTTTCCTCTTTGTATTGAAAGCTTTCGAACTGCCGATTTTTTCCTTACCAATTTTAGGGGTGAGCACCGCTTAGGTGCAGTTTGACAAATTTAAAACCGCACACAAAACCGCTTGTGAATGGTGCAGATCCACAAGAATGACATATTTAATTCTTCTATCAGTAGACCATGATCTATGGATCTAAATTTTTTACCTAAATACCAGTTCCTTTTTGTTCTTTAATTCTGGATAACTGCATCACAAATTGACTCTACCACTATTTACTAAATAAAAGTAAAGCATATGCATGACATTTGTGTCAAAAGTTGGAGGGCAAGCCAGAAATCTCGTGTGGAAAGTGCTGCTCATTACATCATAAATATGATGCTGCGTTTGCACAAAGATATCATCATTCTAATTGTGGACTGAATAAGTGCCCAAACACCCATACATCATAGAAAACATGTAAATGTATATGACCAAAGTGAGCTATTAAAGTCAACTAAAATGTTCAAACTTGATAACTTGTCAAGGCAGATACTAGATAGCAACAAGGTTATAGATCTTTCAATTATACTGGAACTAGTTCCAGTCACCAACATAATCTGTAATGTTTTATAATGTTCTTTTATCACAACACTTTCAACCACCATACTGTAACAGCTAATTACCTCAAAAAGTTTGCCGCACTAACTTCTACATAACTCTATGTTTCACAAGCATCAAAAAAACAAGCCAACAACAAGGAAAAAACACAAAAATACAACTTCGATAGTAAGTCAGAAATCTCACGTGGAAATTGCTGCTCACTGCACCTGATAAAGATGCTGCTTTTGCAAAAAGATTTCATCATTCTACGTATAAATTAAGCATGATGTCAAACTGCGATTTTTGGTGCGGTTTCGGTTCTAATTTGGTTATTTACTCAGTCCTAACCAATTTACTTTGCCTTTTTCCTCTTTTCTCGATTACGTCCCACGAGACAAATTAAATCTTTAGTTATTTGTTTACTTATTAATATATCTTGTTAATTCTCTTATTATAATATGATTTAATTTTATCCACATAAAAATTAAATCTAATTAGTTTTAAGGCCCAAATTTTACCAAATTAATTTATCCATCACATATTAATATTTTTAGCTCATATAAAATAAACTTTAGAAGTCTTTACAGATGAGGTCATACTTTGGATATGGGTTGATAGTTATAATTCTTCTTTTAAAATCTGTCAAACTCTAACATTCGATGGAAATCTGAAAAATCTCCTACTTTTTGAATACCATAATTCAATACCGCTTAACTTTTAAAGACATTAAAAAAGTTATAATTAAATACCAATAAATTTTTATAAACTCTTTAAATGTCTTGATTGAATACAACTAAACTTTTAAAATATTTGAAAGTTTTTAAAAATCTTAAATACACCCCTTTAGTTCTTTCTGTCTTTATCTACGTGCTTTCTGGCTTTACTTTTTCGCCATTGATTCTACATTGAGTGATGGACTCAGGTACTGATGACAAAAGCAATTGCAAGCTAGAAGATGAGGCAAGAAATGGGATGGATAGTCTACCCACTGAAATCTCCCTCAACATACTTTCAAGGCTGCCTCTAATGCAATACAGATGTGTATCCCGAGCCTGGCACACGTTGTCACATGAGGTGAGTCTTCTTAATTTGCACCTGTCCCGGACAGCAAAAAACTATCCTTACCTCGTCTTTCACTGTGAAAATCCTATCAGAAACCAGCTTTATTTTGTCAAGTTTTCTGATCCTTGTGCCAATGAGAAGGTGAGAAAAATTAATACGCTCATGTAATGGCTTATTATGCTTATCTGATGTGTTACATAATGATCTACTTTATATATACAATCCTTATACTGGGAAACACAAAGAGATGCCTAAATCAAGGTAATTTCAAGAACAAAAGATAGTGGCTGGCTTTGGTTTCCATCCAATAACCAACGAGTACAAGGTGGTTAAGATGGTCTACTATAGGGATCCATATATTGGACACCCCGGCAGATTCTTACATGCGGATTTGCTGATTATCCGCACACAAAAGTTCAAATATATAGCCTGGGTAACGATACATGGAGAAGTATCGGAAGAGTACCACATTATTTTCTACGACAAGCATCAGAACATTTTCTGAGATCATCTGATTATATTCTTTTGGTGAATGGGAGGCTTCACTGGGTGAATCGATCTCAATTCTATGTTTCAAATAAGCCAAAGATACTATGGGATTAATGATTGCCAAATGAGAGATTTATAAACACAGTCATTTATAGCATTTTCATACTTGTATGCTTCTTTTGATGATTATTCCACAGAAATCAGGATTCCCATGAGTTCCTTTTATCTAGTTACAGGATTTGTTCAAAAATTAAACATTTATGAATGTTGCAACAAATGTTACTTCCTTGCAAACTTGAGTTTTGTGAATCATAATTTTTGTTGCTGCTAATTTTCAAAGTTCTCGAGTCGATCGATCCTCTTCTAGTTCTTGTGATATTAGACCATATCAATTCCCTAACTATGTATTAGAAAGCAACAGGAAAAGGATACTACCCATTCTTCTATTATTAGTAAGATCCTCTTAAGTTCACTGCTTCACATATAAAGCACATAATACAAGGCATCGATTGAATAGTAGATCCATGACGATCAAAGTCGCCCATTTTATCCCTACAAAGGCTGATTTCTTGTATATTCTCAAAGCAAGCTTTAATTTTATGCAGCTTTCAATTACAAGTTTTGGGTTTTGTTCTCCTCCAAAAGGAAATTAGTATATATAAAAAAAAAAGCTTCCACAACAGTCAATTACAACAGCTACATCATGCTTTAACATTTCCTGAGGTTCCCCTTTGAGAACCTGAATACAATCAGTAATTCGTAAAAAAAAAACTGATATAAAAATGAGTAATATATAAAGTGATAAACCCATCCTTGTCACCCGCCCCTATTGCAGATCCAGAAATAGCAGCATTGAGTTCTATATCTGCCCTGACGGCTAAGTAGGCCCAGAGTTAATATGGGTTTCTTCTGTCAATAGATGTGAAGTAGTACAAGTTCTCAACAAAGGTTGAGCCCTCTAAAACAATCTGGGATTGATGCCGTGGATCAGCTTATGATCCTTCCAGATATCTAATCTTTTTAGATTTCTCTCTTCTGTGCATGTTTAAATCTCTACATATCAAATCTCAAGACTGTTATGGTAATAATCATATAAAGGATCTTCGGACCTTACTTTTCTGATTGATTAGGCGCTTCTTCTGCCTGCGCATCGGTTACATATTGAAGAAGAAGATTAGCGGTAGTTGCAGCAGAGTTCTCCGCTTGAAACGATAGCTGTGACTCAACTTCTACTTCCATTACAGTCTGAAGAAGCTCCACAGGAGTTGCAACATAACTTTCCATTTCACAAAGCTTCTCAACATGTACTTCCGTTACACTTTGAATACGCTCAGCAAGAGTTGCACAAGAGTTCTCTACTTGAAAAGGCTATTTTTCCTCAACCTGTACTTGGTGAAGAAGCTCCATGTATGTTGCAGTACAATTTTCTGTATAATGAGGCTTTTCCACCTGCACTTCATTTAAGTCTAGAAGAACCTCAGCAGGAGTCGAAGCTCGGTTATCTGCTTGAAAATGGTGCTGCTTTTCACCAACTTGTAATTCCATTACAGGCTGAAAAAACTCCCGAGTAGTTGCCACACAACTATCCATCTGACTAGGCTTTTCCGCCTCTAATTCAGTTACAGTCTGAAGAAGCTCGTCTGGAGTTGCAGCAGGGTCTAGATCCCAGCATCCATCCGGAAAATTTGTGGCCTTTCCTTTTAATACACAAGAAGGCACCTGGTGTGAAAACCGTAGCATTTCTCTCCTAGGAATCCATAGGATAGCATCTTTATTGGTGTTCCTCTGATACACCGTCTTAAATCCGTCTAGTTTAATCAGAGGAGTAACACATACTCCAAGCTCTTGAGAATAGTCATCAAGAACTTCCACCATCTTATACTGGTGCCTCACGTTGTCGGGGGTTGCTCTGTTCCAGTCTGACGACCAATTACGATATACAGCCCATATGTCTCCACATTTTGGATAGATCCTAACACATCCCCCCCTGCCAGCTTTCTCCCGACTCAGAAGATGAGAGAAAATATTAACTTGGTCAAGAATGTCTGTATTGAATGCTCTGAAATTCCCACAAGATTTGGTAAACCCCGAATCCAGCCAATTTACAGACCCAAACTCAGTGTCAGTTTTTGAGCTCAAGTAACTGATATGAACCTTAAATGGTCTCACTGATATGACCTGGCGGATCAGACAGTACAAACGAGGCATGCCGTCTTCTTCATCATACAATGCCCATATCTGCTTTGGCTTGAAGTATTCTTCTGATCTATCCTTGTCAAAATCATGGAAGTCCGAGTCAGGGACTGTTATTGGCACTGATAGAGCTTTCTTGAGCTCTGATTGATGATCAAGACCAGCCAAACCCGTTGCTTTACAAGTTACCTCACTGAGTATACCAGCTTCACTATGTGCCGTTTCATTCTTCTCAGCCGGTGCTGCAGTGGCTGAAGCCAACCTCATTTCTTCTAGTTTTCTATGAATTACTGTTCTCGCCTTGTCAATTAACAACTTTCTCACATCAAAAGCAGGGGCAGCTGACCAACGCTTGGTTGATGTCTCACCTGAAGTGGAAATCTTTGTATTATGTTTGATATTCCCCAAGACATTGTTCAATTTCACTTCTGATTCAGTTTTCCACGCCATTTCTTCACTTTCATTTCGAGTTGTGCCACGCACATCAACCTTCGGTTTCTTAGGAGGCCTACCAAGCTTGGTGGTTATGGGTTCACTGTACCCATTATGTCCATTAGAGCCCATATGCTTTTCGTTGACTTTTGCTCTACTGACATTTCCATTGGACTGAAGAGCAACATTGACAGATTTAGCAGTAAAATTATTATGCTCAACAACCATACCAGCAGGTCCAGAAAAAGAACTCCATTGAAACGACATATTAGGAACACACTCAGATCCATGCCCAGAATGAATTCCTGGGACCCCATTTCCTGTAAAACATACAGCAGAACTAGGGATATATGTTACCCCGTTATACCCATAACTTCCATACCCATTATCTGTTGCATATGGCCAAGGACTATATGGAAAAGAACCATTAACAGGGGGTGCTCCTGTTTCGACAGCTATGAAGATACCACGGCAGTTCTTACATGAAAGTTTTTTATTCACGTACTTCCGAAGATATTCATACTGAACATGACAAGAAGTACATACAGTCCAAAAGGTATCAAGTCTATTATGAGAAGATACAGACTTGGAACAATTGTCAAAACTTGTAACCCCAGTACCATGAACTGAAGACAAGTTAGTCTGGAGAACCCCACATGACAATTGCTTATTTCTCTTGAGATCATAAGAGCTTCTTTTAGCATTATCAGATAACAGTGTCCATGCTTCGGAGACAAGTTTGAATGCCCCCTCAGCTCCCACAGTTTTGTTCTTATCAGGATGGAGCAACACAGCCATCTTTTTGTATTGTTTCTTCAATGTTGATTTGTCTGCAGATGGCTCCAGTCCAAGGATTGAGTAGAAATCAAATTCACCATCAAATTTTCTCTCAGCAGCACAATAGATATCAAATGTAGCCACCATTTGAGATATACCCTCCAGTTCTGGACATAGCATTTGAGCCTCTAAAGCATAATTTTTTGCAGCTGCAAAGTCTTTCACTGCAAATAGCTTCTCGGCATTGTTTTTAGCTCTAAGAGCCTTATGAATGTTTGATTCCATCTAAAAGTTCCAACTTTAACCAAAATTCTTGGTGGAAATCTATAACAAGTAAAAAGTGTTCCCCAGTTGAAGTCCTATTGTGGTGACACTCATGTTTTACATGCCTACAAATATGAAACAGAAATTTAATTATTAAAATTAAAAATAAAGAAGGAAAAATACAAAGAGAGAACACACACTATTTAGGATTGAAGTCATAAATAGTTTTATGCTCAAAATCAGCTTCAAGAAAAGTTTTTCCAAGTTTTGAAAATAACAAAATCTACAATACCAAATAATTATTGGTTAGCTTACACCAATGAGAATCAAAATTGTAAAAATAATTGCAGGGAAGTCATTCCCAATCTCGACTTTGAGTTTAGACTTCAGATTGAATAACCAGTTTAGACCACTATGAAAAAAACGCTTACCAATTTACTCGATCTTTTACCGATACTTACAAATTATAGCTAGATTATATTCTCCTGTGAATCATTTTTCTAAACCCACCAAACAATCAAAAAACCCGCCTCAAACCCCACCCCCCTAGAAAAGGAAACTAAGGATTCCTAGCTAGTTGAGCTCATTCAAAACGATTATAACCTTGATAAATTCGAAGTCGAAAATCAAATCCCAGTTCCTAAATTGAAAGAAATTTTCATACTCGCCGAAATTCAAACTAAATTTACCTTGTTACAACAAAATCTCAGCTACAAGTAATTTAAAACAATCCAAGAACCCCTAAAATCTCAAATAATTGAGTACATTTTTTATAATACAGAAATGAGCTGAATCTTACCCAGACTTGAATCAAAGTGGAAATCAACAATAGCTTTATCGATCGTTAACTTTGCTTCAGATCTTAGACAAATCAAGAGGCCCAGTTCTGCAGGATAAAAGAAAAACAAAATGGCACAAACACATACTAAGCTTAATTATGCAGCAAACGGAGGCTAGCAAGGAAAAAGAAGTAAGAATTTATATGAAAATAAGTGAATTGAAGGTTCGTCGGGGTAAGATTCTGGCAGGCAACGACGGCGAAATACTGAAGATTCCGTCAAATCGCCGACCAGAAATAATTAAAATAGGATAATGCCATGATTATCAAAGTGAAAGTAAGCGCAGTTAATATTAGTGTTCAATACGGAAGCAACCTACCCTTTTAAATATTTTTAAATTGATGATGAGATTATATAATGAACATAATAATTACTTAATTAAATTCTATTATATAAATAATGATTTTCTTCTTTTTTTTATCATAATTTTGTTGCATCCTACACTATTTAAAATATTTATTGGGTAAAAAACATTTTATGGACAAAGAAATTATAAATTCTTAAAAATAATTGTAGACAAATTGAAGTGATGTGCTATGTTACTGGATTGCATATAAACTTTAAATTGTATTCCCTTTTAACATTTTAAAATTTAATTTGTGATGAATTAATTTAATTTTCTATGATATAATTATAACGTATCTAAATAGTACTATTCCTTACATAACTTATTATTTTTAAAAACTAAATGAATCACAATATTTTAAATTAATTCTCAAAAATTAAAATTTAATTTGTATTTGTGTTTATATTTATATTTTTTTTATTTATCCTTAGTTGTCATTTATTAAGTCTTTTGTATGTTATTGTTTTATTTCTCATTTGTGGGAGTTGGGCTAATATATATGTTAAGGAGAGAATTGTTATATATATATATATATATATATATATATATATATATATATATATATATATATATATATATATATATATATAAAAAGCAAATATATCAAAATCCATATGTTAACCATTCTCTTGGCAATATTACATTCATGCATAATTAACTAATTTCTTGATACCAACATTTTACAAAAATACAAATGAATCCAAAATTATAAAATAATAAATAGTAGTGATTACCAGTTTGCAATATTATTTACTAATTAACTAGCCACAAATAATTACCACTATAAAAAGATAAAAAAAATGGAAAAAGTTAATTAGGAACTAAATGTCAAAGCCAGAACTGGATCAGTGCCTACGACGTCGTTGCTTTATTCAGCTACCTAATGTTACTCACTGCCACCTTCAGACCTTTCCCTTCTCTACGAGTCATCCTCAAAAGTCGTACAATCAGACGTTCACTGCCTTGCAGAGGAACATCAACGACGATGCAACTGCGTCACCACCGAGTCTCCCCCCACTACCCAACCGCTCATAATAGTCCACACAAAACAAAGACAGAGAGAGCTCCACCTCATGGCGGGTCCAAACCCGCCTCACCAGGTCCGACTCTCCTCTCTGCCTCCTGAGTCGACTCATCACCGGCCTCACGCACAGCATGTAGAGCCTCCGGTACCCACCCAGCGCCAGCACCACGGGCCGGACCCCAGACGGCGGCGGGGACATTTGGCGGAAGCAGAGGTGCTCCCACAACGAGTCATTCCGAGTTATGGAGCACCAGAGGCGGCAGACGGAGGCTGCGACACTGAGTGAACGGCCGTCGAGGCGCTTGAGTATTTCTATGAGCACATCAATATGGTCGTTGATATGAAATTTGAGCCTTTTCTGTTTATGTTCACGAGGCATTATTAGCTGCTCATTTTCATAAAGCTGCAACATTTTTTTAAAAGTAGCAAATTAATAATGTTTGAAGAGATCGAAATATATAATATATTGAGCAGAATGCATATATGAGGTATATATAGAGACTGAAAAAAGAAAGAATACAAGGGTTTTGATTGAGTTAGAGAGAGAGAGAGAGAGGATGTAGCTATAGTATATGTAGTAGTATCTAGGGGAGGAGAGAAGAAGCCAAGGGCAAAGGTCCAAGAGCAAAGAAATGGAACCAATGCTTTTCATATATAGTTGTTAATTAATTCAGTGTTGAGATGACTATTTTACTAGCTAGTTATATACATTTATAAGTATTTTTTTTGGTTGAAGCGAAGATTTTACTACATTTACCGTTGAGAAGTCAAGATACGAACGTTAGAGGACGGTAGGGAGCTAGTAGCTAGCGTGTGTTTTTCAATTATCTCGATCTTGGTTAATTTTACAGGTCTGCATGGAAGGTCTGCAACTCTAGTACTACAATTACGTGGTAATAATGCTGGAGTATGGACTATTTGTCAAACGGGCCGGGCCGGGCCGGATTGGGTTATGGCCGGGTCAAAACGGCCTGATTTTTCGCAGGCCAAAAAATGTGAGCCCAAAGCCCGCGGGTTCACGGGCGGGCCGGCCCGCGGGCCGAGGGTGTTTATGCCTATTTTTTGACTTTTTTTGGGCTTCAAGTGAACGGGCCGGGCTATCAACGGGCCGGGCCAAAAATGCCCAATTTTCTGTGGGTCGAAAAAATGCAGCCCAAAGCCCACTTTTTGGCGGGCGGGCTTTGGGCCCGTTTGCCAGGTCTAATCTATACTATATATACATGCGCACTGTTTTACAAAAATTTGATATATTAAATTTATTATAACATATTTTTATTTTATAATTTTTTTTAAAGTTAACAATAATATTTTTAATATTAAAAATAATATTTATTAAGTTTATATATATCGTAAATCTTTCAAATGTTTTTATGTATTTTCATCGGTAAGACCACGAAAAGTAGGCAGCAGATGAATTAGTCTTTATTTTAATTCAAAAATAATGATACTATTACATAAAAAAAGATCACATAATACTCGTATACACACACATGCATGCATACTGCGGGCCCCACAGTATGTATGTGTGTGCATGTGAGCATTATATGACCTTTTTTTATGTGATAGTAACATTGTTGTTGATTCAAAAACAACATCTAAAGTAGGATGCATAAAGGTTGTTGCTTTAAATTTGAAGTTGTCAACTCCTTTAGAGTCCTGTTATTGTTAGGAACAACCATATTTCCTCTGATTCACTTGATGAGTTGTTAGACAACAATTTCAGTGCTATATTAAGGCCAGGTGATGGAACTTCAATTTCTTCTTCTGCAGTTGTATGCTGCACTCTACGATTTTCCTTCCCGAGTCTTTTTGCAGTTTTCTCAATCTCTGGATCAAAATTCAACTTCACAGATTGAGAGGATCAAGTCATAAACTAATAAAGAAACAAAGAATAAATAAAAACAACTAATTATTACTCGGCAACGGTGCCAAAATTTTGGTAACTGTCGTTTACACTTCAAAAATTAAAAACCTTACTTTCACTCTACGAAATGAGAATTTAGCACAGTATATCAATAAGCAAGGGTCTATCCCATAGAGAATAATGTTATTCTAATTTATTCTATTTCTAACTAAAAACAGAAGTAAAATGTTGGGGTTTTTTGAAATCAATTAACCTGTTCTCCTTCAATTAAACTAATAGCCCTAGATAACAACAAACTCTGTTACTCGAAATTTCTCTTAGATTATCAATTAATGAAACAAACTCTTCATAAGATTCTAACCATTATACAACCTAAAATAAGCTCTCTAGATTTAATATAACAGCAACATTAAGAACTAAGGAATTAGACTATTCCAAGCAACAAACACATAGGCTCGAATTGTTTAACTTATTTCTGATAACCATAGCAATACTCAAAAGCTTGTCCACAATCGTGTATCAATAACTGCTACTTGTGACTAGGAATAATATCAATTGCGTAATACTTTTCCTTAATCTAGTGGATATTATTAGTTATCCAATTCAATTCTACATAAACCAAATCAGTTAAACCAGATAATATTCAAGTAATTAAAACATATTATCAGGAATGAATTTTATATATATACGAAGGAATAAATAATGTATACGTAATCAAAGTAAATATATCTCAATGTATGGTATTGAAGATATCAGAAAGAAGAATGATCTGTGTGTTTACAAGTGAAGGTATTTATAGACTCAATATTGAAACCCTATAAGAATTCTAATCCTATTCTACTTTAGAAATCTTAATTCACTCTGCAACATATATGGTAGTTCTTGTATCCTTGTCAAACTCTGAAATTCAAACTTTAAGTAGTTTTTGTATTCAATCAGAATTTAATTTCCAAAACCAAGTCTTTTTCAGTTTCCTTTCCAAATTTGGATTCTGTCCATACTCAATTTTCATATCAAACTCTGCCTTAAATTCCATATTAGATTCAACTTTCTTTTTAATGTGTAACTCTATCTCCAAATCATGTTAAGAATTATAACTTTAAGATCCAATGTCATAAATTCTTTTTTAACTAGGAATCCAGAAGTCAACTCATACAATCATAGAGTAATCCTGCAAAACAACTAAAAACTGACATTTAACTCCATTTTTGTAAAATCATATAAAATTCTTCTTAAAATTAATAAATACCTTTAACAAGCTTATATAACAGAAAACATACAACAAATCTAAGCATAAAAGACTCAAAACCAGGAATGTTCACCGGTAATTAACCAGGCCAAACCGGGCCGAATCGGTTACCGAATCCATTCGAAATTGGATACCAATACCGGTACCGGTTGGACCAATTTACCGAACTGGTTGGCCGGTCTGGAATCGGTACGGTACCAGTTTGAACCTACTTTTGTACCGGTTGCTTTTTAACCCTGTTTCTATGAAAAGATTTAAAAAATCCTAAATTACAAACACAATCTCAACTGATCCAAGCACATTCAACTGAACATCAAAGCACATTCAATTGATCCAAGCACATTCAACTACTAAGTCTACTAGTAGATTACAATTTACAATTACAAGCATATTCAAATACTAGCAGATTACAACTTATAAGAACATTCAACTGAACATCAACTTACATAAAAGAAAGAGTACTATCCAACTGAACATCAACTGACATACTATCCAAGCACATTTAACTGATCCAAATGAGTACCTATAAGTCCATGATTTCCTTACACAACTACAATCCAAAATTTTAACTTGACATAAAAGAAAGAGTGTCAACTTTCAAGCAGTCCAGACTAGCAGCAACAAACTGGCCAACAGTTAGAAGCACTGCAGCATACCAATAGGCAACAGGCAAACAACTAGCAGTAGCCCAAGTGCCCAACAGCTGCAGCCCAATAACAGTCCTGAAGCAACAACAAAGCCACAATTAAACTATTTATTGAAGCTCTCATATCATGTACATTGCAGTTTGCACAATATTAAGATTGGGTGCAGTGTGAAGGTGGATGATTGCTCCTATATATCTTCTTTCATGATAGTTACAACATGACTGATTCCAAAGGTTAGTGCATTTAGATTTTGTTTTCTCATTTTTGTGGTTGATTTTCCAAATTTTTAAGGAAAGAGTACATTAAATCAGCATGACTGATTCCAAAGTGATTATTCTCATATAGTAAATGAACATTTTACTTACTTGTGGACATAACAATTTCCTAAACAAATACTTGTATATACTGTCATACTGAAACAAAAGTCTCCAGTTGACATAGTATATACATGTTCAACCAGCATCATCAATATCTTATTGAAGAAAGTATAAAAAAAGAAAGATGGCGTGTGAATAATAAGGACAACTTTAAATAAAGAATGCAAATTATACTTTAGGGGAAACAACAATAACTAAGAATAGGTTCCATGAATAATCTCTATGATAACATATGTCCAAAATCACATTTTTACACTCCTAGACTAAAAGAAAGATTCAACTGAAGGAAATTGTCACATGATCACTACCGGAATGAAGTTTATATAAACACTTTTCTTTTTGATCAGTTATATAAGCATTCGAATAATATACTTTATCATCAATTCTTTGCAGAAAGAATAACAGTATTAATACAAAGTCATTTATATACTAACTAAAAGTATAATATACTTGCTCAATTAAAAATGACAAATTCATATGACACATTTGACCAATTAAGCATTAAATGAATAATCAATAATCAATAATGAATAATCAATATGATATTGTATTAGATTATATAATGGTTAAGAATGTCATCAAAAATTTACTTATTGATGAGATAGAGAAGGTTCATAAAGTATGAACCATCCCATTATCCTGTTCCTTTCTCATTTTTAAAAGATGAAAACCCCTTATCCAGTAAGCACCTTGACAAAGAAAAGATACAAACTAATTAGATGCAAAACAAAAACAAACCTGTTATCCATATGATCTAAAAATTGCCAAGTGCCATATCTCCATTAAATTCCACCATCCATATCCAAAACTTTCGCAAATTCTAAGAATGTCAAAAGAAAATAAAAATAGATAAAGAAAGTCATTAACATATAAACAATTAAACATTATAAATGAAAGTTACATAATTTAAAATGATGGATTACCTTTCTCAATTGTTTCAAGTGAATCTAAGTTCTCCTCCACGAACACTGGTTGTTTGTTTGAACGAAGCCAATCTCGAGCACAAATAAGAGCTTGTACCATTCTAGGAGTTAAAGAACTCCTAAATGGATCAAGTACACGACCACCGGTGCTAAATGCCGACTCGGAAGCAACGATTGATATAGGAACTGCCAATACATCCTTAGCCATTTGAGAGAGAATGGGAAATCTAGGAGAATTATTTTTCCACCAACCCAAAACATTATATTTTGAAGTCGTTTGATCAACATGCTCACTCAAATACTTATCTAATTTAGTATTATCCCCTCCTAGAATATCTGCAATGTGTTCTACAAATTTTTCACTCAGCCTTCTCCTTGACCTTTCTCGAAAATGCACATCTAAACTTTCACTAGACACATTAGATTGTGCACTTTGAGATGCATATTTGAGACTATAACATTTAAACAATTCCTCAATGGCATCACACACCGATTTTATCATTTTGTTTGCCATTTCAGTCCCACTCCTGTACATTAAATTGAAAGCAAATTCCATAAATGCAAATTTATGTCTAGGATCTAGAACATATTTATCTTCTCAACATTCCCCCAATATTTATCTAGTTTTGCTCTCATCCTCAACGCCATTTCTCTCATGCCATATTCATGCTCATTATATAACAAGTCATTCAAAACATCATCAAGATCAATAAATTCATGAAAAAAAGTATTTGATGTCACATACGATATACCTGAAACCTTCACTGTAATGTCAAAGAAACACTTCAAGAATACCACCAATTGTCTCACAACATCTCAGTTTTCTATGGTAGGCCACCCATCACCCGATTCCATTTTCCAATTTGAATAAAGGGTTTTTGCTTGCAAGCCTATTAAAAGCACGTTCAAAATCTATGGCCACATTCAACATAGAATAAGTGGAGTTCCATATAGTGGACACATCTAGGATCAATGAAGTATTTTTCTTAATTTTTTCAATTTCAACACATTCTTTGAATTTTTTAATCTAAGAAGGAGATTGTCGCATCCACCTAACCAAAGATCGAACACGAGATATCGAAGGAGTCGCATCTTTCAACCCATCATATACAACCAAATTAAGTATATGAGCAACACACTTGACATGGAGAAATTTATTATCATAAATGCTATGACCCCAAACTTTCAATTGAGTTTTCAAATAGGAAATTACAACATCATTGGAACTAACATTATCAACTGTGATTGTGAAAATTTTATCAATGCCCCATTCCCTCAAACAATTTTCAACCGACATACCTATGTTTTCCCCTTTATGACTAGTAATTGGGACAATGCTAATAATTTTCTTTTGCATATTCCACTTATCATCAACATAATGAGCAGTCAACATCATGCAATTAATTCGTTGTATAAAAGTCCATGCATCGGTAGTAAGATAAACCCTTTGAGATGTATATTTGAAGTAAGCTTTCAATTTCAATTTCTCCTCTAAAAAGCACTTCAAACAATCTCTAGTTATGGTGGTACGTGAAGGCACATTGAATTTTGGACATGCAACCGACATCAAGTATTTAAAGTCCACATTCTCCACATGACTAAAAGGAAGTTCATCTACAATTATCATAAACGAAATTGCCCTCCTCAATAACTCTTGATCAAATTTCCATAAACAAATACTATTGGTTGATTCCCCTTCCAACTCTTGACCCCCTTCATTAATACTTGATTGTGGGAAATTTAATAGTGATTGTTTTCTTTCCTTTAATTGAATATTAGGAAGGCACAATTTACATCTTGCATTATGATTTTATAAACCACTTGTCCTATTCTTTCCCGAGTCGGCTTTTAAAACTTGACCACAATATTTACACTTTGCCTTTATTTCATCATTTTTCTTAAATCTTATATAATGTTCCCATATAATAGCACGAGTCTTACTGATTATTTACTCGATCTCTTCATCTTCATTTTGCATTTGTGTTTAACGTGTCTCGCCTCCTCCATTGTCTCCTCCATTGCTTGGGACTTGGATTGGATTTGCATAAGATGATATTGGTATACTATTATCCATATTTTCCATCACTATACATAAAAACACAAACAAAGAACAAATGATAAGAAAGGAGAGAGTGTGGCTATGAGCAAAAGAGAGAATGAAAATTACTTTTCAAAATCTTAATTTACAAGCATACAAACAATTAAACATAATTTCAAGATTTCTCAATCAAAAATTAACCAATCTATGTTTGTTTTGAACAATATAGGAATTTTTTCTCCGGAACTGTTAAGTAGAGAAATAGATAGGAGGAGAAACATAGTAATTAGTAGAATAACATTCTATAAAATAACAGAACCACGTGCCATGGGAGTCAGTTAGGGGTACTTTAATATTTTTCTTTCTATTCTTTTTGCACCAAATCACTGTGATCTTTCTCTATATATGTTGAGTTAGTCTTCATTATCTTCTTCCCTAAGTTCATCTGTTTTCTCAGTCCTCTTATTGCTTTTCTCAGCCCCATACTCTAATCTAATCTCTTTCCTTAATTTGCATTCTCTTCACTGCTCAGTCTCAACTTCTGTTCTAACTCTCAGGTTTCATTAACTTCATTACGGCTTAAAATTCCATCTTAAATCCTTCATAAACATTGTCAATAACAAATATATCTTCATACAACATCATAACAACACCAAACCAGTTTCATAGGATTAATCAGATTCAACCCAAGCCACATAAAGAGAAAAATCTGTTGGGAATTGCATATTAAAATTTGATGTTGAAAGTAAATAAACATGCTTATATGTAAAGTCCTTCAAAGAACATATGTACAAGGACTTAGATGATAGATAAAAAATTGTTAGGTTTGATCTGTGCTTAATATTTATCATTCTGTAAATGAATGTATAGAAGAAAAGATCAAAGCTGTTAGGTTGATCTATTTTGAAGTGTAATAGATAGGCCTCAACAGAATCGTAGTCTGTCAAGCCAGCCGAGAGATTGCAGAAGCCAAGGCAGAATCGTAGAGTATTAAGAAGTTACTCTAGAATCGTAGTATGCTTTGGCAAACCATACTCAGATCGTAAAGATGCATGGCCCGAGCGTCTGATGAGCTATGTCAAGAATCGTAGTCTGCTCTCGGAAGCGAAAAGTCTGCAATACAAGCAAGTAAAGATCGTAGTCCACCTATGCTTAAGAGAAATCGTAGTTTTCTCTTTGATCAGCTGAATCAAGCATGAACATGGCAAAACATAACGATCACGATCGTAGTGTATCTCCTGTCAGCATCAGAAGCATCGGGCCTTGTCCATTTGTTGAAGGATAAAATACAACAAATGAAGAATGGATTATAGACATTAAGACTTTCGGGAATCCCAATGATTCAACACTCATCTTTAGTATATATCGAAGAAGCATATTGAAGAAGCTAAGGAAAGGGACTGCATGCCTGCTGAAAACACTTTTTTAGGTGTTAGGTACTGAGATAGCAGTCTGCTGTGTCAGTGGATCAGACGACTGAACAAAAAATTTCCAGGAAGTCACCATCGGTGCTCAGAAGTGTCTGATGCATTTAATGCTTCAACGGTCATATTTCAAAGGCTCATTTATATACAAATCAGATAGAGATGCAACAAGCAATCAAGCACACAACAAAAGAAAAAGAACACTCAGCACTCAAACTCTACGATCCAGAAAGAAAAACTTGCTCAGCTACTCAGTTATTTCGAACGTATGCTTAATTGCATCTGAGTAGCATAACCCAAGAATTCAACTCTCATCAAGTGTATTCCAAGTCTACTGGACTTGAAGATTTCTAAGTGAACTAAGAAGTTCCAAGACTGCTGGTCTTGAAGGAATCTAAGTGATTCAAAGATTTTAAAGACATCCTTAATGGATTTCCTTCGAGGAGTAGAATAGTGGATTAGGAGCCTTGAGTGCTCTGAACTACTTAAAATCACTGTGTCTTTTATATTCATGCCATAACTGATATATCTGTCATAACTGCTTATTACCGATTATCTTGGTTTATCTTACAGGGAAATAAAAAAATCATATATTCCGCTGTGGTTAATTTATTAACAAATCTGACAAGTATTTTGAAAAAGAAAGTTTTTAAAAATATCTATTCAACCCCCTTCTAGATAATTATTGTGTCTCTGGGAACTAATAATTGGTATCAGAGTAGGTTATCTCAATCAGCCTACAAAGCTTGAGTAAATCCAATGGCACAACTGATAAGCGAGTCCAAGACTGGAGGAGGCAGCAAGCCACCAATGTGCAACAAAGACAAATTTGCCAACTGGAAAGTTAGCATACAAGCCTACATGGATTCAATAGATGAAGAGCTATTTGAAACTGTTATGAATGGGCCCTACGTTCCAACAAAACTTGCACCAACTCCAGATGATCCAAACAGAGTTCAGATCAAGATCAAATTAAAATGGACTGATAACGAGAAGAAAGCAATCCAACTAGACAAAAAGGCCAAGAATATTTTGTTCCAGTCTTTAGAAGATGATCTGTTCGAAAATGTGGTCAACAACAAAACTTCCAAGAAAGTCTGGGAAGCATTGCTAATTATGCATGAAGGAACATAAGAAGTCAGAGAAAATAAGCAATCTTTTCTGACTCAACAGTATGCGATGTTCGCCCATGTTCCAGGAGAAAACGTCACTTCCACTTATGAAAGATTCAATGTGCTGCTCAACTCTCTTTGAGCTTTTGTAAAAATCTATCCAAATAAAGATCTTATCAAAGAGTTCATGAGGACTCTACCGAGCAAGTGGGATGCCAAAACCACTGTCATCAGAGAATCAAAGAACCTCAATGAAATGACAGTTCAACAACTCTATGGCAACCTTCTTATCTACGAACTAGAGCTAACCCAACGAAAGAAAGAAGGACAAATGAATTACTCTCAAAGCAACATAAAAAATCTTCAAAGCTCATGCTGGAAATGATTCTGACTCTGAGGAAGATGATGATGAGGATATTGTAATGCTGGTAAGAAGATTCAAAAAGTTCATACGAAAAGGCAGAAGCAGCAGACCTAAGAGATTCAATAACAACAACAACCAGGAGCAGATCAACGACCTATGCTACAACTACAAGAAGCCTGACCATTTTATTGAAAACTGCAACAAACCTCTTAGAGAAGAGCTGAAGAGGAGAACAAATCCAAAGAAGGAGTTCAAAGGCAACAAAAAGCTTCAGAAGAAAGACAAATGTCTTGTAGCCAAAGGATCGATCATAGAGTGACTCAGACAATGACACAACTCCAGAGTCTGGAGATGATGAAGAGCCTCAAGTAGCAAATCTATGTCTAATGGCCAAAAATGCAAAGGATATGAAAATCACTGACCATTATGAAGTTAGTATTGATGAGGTATTCGACTTTAACTCTTCTGATGTAGATATTGATGATTCAAGAACTGCACTACATGGCATAACATCTGATCTGCATCAATACATGAAGTGGTTCAGAGTTCTGTCTAAAGGTTATACTCTTCTTCAAAAAGAGAAAGAGAAAGTTCAAGAAGAACTAAAGACAGCTCTACTAAGTACTACCTCTCTCTAAATTTGAGGCTGAGAATAAACTCTTAAGATAGACCAATGAACTTAGCATACAAAGAGAGTCAAATCAAACCTCTAAGATTGAGGAACTAGAAAAGACAATCTTAATGTGAAATTGATCTTCTTCATCCATGGACTCCCTGATCTCCAGTCAGAGAAGTGCATCTGACAGAACATGTTTAGGTTTTGGGGAATCCACCTCAGTACCATATGTGGAAAAGTTAAAGGAAACTAACATTAGTAGTGCTTTAAATTTCAATAGAAGCATTATATTCGTGAAATTCTCACAGAAGGAAGAACCAGTGCGTCCCTGCTCTTCTGATCCAAGCCATGTTCCAAGGCATAACGGATCCCATGCTGGACTGGGGTTCAGAAAAGAGAAGAGTAACTTAGTCACTACTCTCCAACCTCGAAGGATCGTGGAGTCAAGCAAACCCAACTCCACGAACCAACCAGGAAGGAATAGTAGAGTTAAGTTTCACTCATTACAAATTATGAATCACAAGGATGCATGGAAAAAGAAGAATCAGTGTAAGGGAAAGACCACCAAGAATCCATATAAGTCCAAATGGAGAAAGAATTCACACACACACACACATACAAGCATGCATCACGCTAGATGCTTTGTATGTGATACATATGGTCATAAGGTTGCAAAATGCTATAATAATCCTCTACATATTAAATCCAAAGTCAAGCAGATTTGTGTCCCCAAGTGTACTAACAAGGTAGGACCCATGTAATTTTGGGTACATAAATGAGAGTTTAATCTTACTACAGGAATAGAGCTCCACGATCATAACTTGGTATCTGGACAGTGGATGCTCAAGGCACATGACTGGGAAAAAATCTCTCCTGTCTAACTTCACGGAGAAGGAGGGTTCAACAGTCATCTTTGGAGACAATGGCTCTGGCAAGACAAGAGGATATGGCTCAGCTGTGAATGGTGCAGTGTCCTTCAGTAAAGTAGCCTATGTGGAAGGGCTAAATCACAATCTTCTGAGCATAAGCCAACTCTACGACAAGGGTCATCAAGTTACCTTCCTCAACAATCAGTGTCAAGTCAGAGATCTGAAGACCTCTTCTATAAAGCTGACCGGGACAAGAGAAGAGAACGTCTACACTGTTAATCTTACTCAACTAAGTTCTGATGAGACGATATAATTTCTTACTAAAGCCTCTGAAGAAATAAGTTGGCTATGACATAGAAAATTGTCTCATCTCAATTTCAAAAGTATGTCAAAGCTGGCCTCCAAAGATCTAGTAGCAGGTTTGTAAGACCCCAACTTTTATGAATAAAGATAAATTTTCTATAAATATCATTTTTGAATATTAAGGAATGAATTTGATATAACGTTATAGTTGTGGGTAATATTTATAAATTTTATAAAGTACGCAAGTTGTTATATTATATTTGATTGGTCGGGGAATATTCGTTTTAACAGGAAATATTCGTACGACGACACAATCATTGGTAGACCCCACAACGGAATTATTGTCGGAGTTAAAAAATGACATAAATATCTTTTTATAAAAGTAACGGCAGAAGTTTTACCGTTAACTGTTGAAATACTCGGTGATGAAAAGTACAGTAATACCCGTGGTTGAATAGTAACACACGGTATTGATCATTGATGCTTACGTGAGAAGTCACTCAGTTTTGTTCAATTATTGCTACAGTAACTGCTGCATAGTATCTCATATTATTGATTCAATTATTGTCACAGTATCATCTGCATAATATTTTATATTATTAAATCAATAATTGAGACGATAAAGTTATTCATATTATTATTTGTAATATTGACGATGTCTAGAAAGTTCTGTCAAGGAGAGGTTTGGTCACCTAATTGCGCGTCAATAGGGAGAAATCCTTATCGAAAAGCCCCCTCTTTTCTGAGAATGATCTGGTCATTAAATATTGTGAGTTATAATATTAATGATGAATAATTGTTAGAAGATTAAAAATGTGTTGATTAAAGATAAAATGATTCGTGGTAATATTTAGTTAATCTTTGATATAAATAAGAAGTCTGTTATGAGACGTTTGTGGTAAGTTTGGTTTATTCTATGGGGGCCCCATATGTTATCATCTAAGAGTCACTTTCGCTAATAGTAATTGCCTTTATTAGACGTCAAACCACTTGTCGTTTCATAATACAGGCGTCGAACCACTTGTCATTTCATATTACAGGTAAGACTGTAAACGAGTCGAATCGATCTGGATTCTAGGCTGCTCAGATTTTATTCGATACAAAAATGTCTTGCTCGTATTCGATTCGAATTCGAAATAAAATTTAAACAATATACTCATATTTGACTCGATGCAAAAAATGATACTCGAAGATCGATTCGACTCGACTCGAAATAATATTCGAACTACTTGTTTTGAATCGAACTCGATTAAAAACGAGCTTATATCATATTATTGATTCCAAATTTACAGTTTACAACATACAATTTTAAAAAGTTAGGCATATGAATTATAAAATACACATTAGTAGCAACAACAACATTAACATTCAAGTTTCTAGCAACAACATTATCCAACAAGCAACATCACAAGGATTTAAGTTTCCAGCAAACAGCAACATTAACATTGATTCAAGTGTCCAAGTCCAGGGATGAGAATTCATCAGCAGTTCGTTTTTGCAGTATATGGCCAAGATCAGCTGTAGCATGTATAATCCACATACAAAGTATCCCAGTAGCACCATCTAATTAGTCAAGGCAGGATCAAAAAGTTAGAAAACCAACAAAAGGTTTGGGGAAAATAAAAAAGAAGCTCCAAACATGAATTACTACAATATGTTAAGGCTATAAAAAGAATAAAATATTAGAGGAAGTGAACTAAGACCTGCATATGAGTTCATTACTTATCCACTAAGATGAAACGATTCAAAGTTCTATCCCAAGAAACCAGGACTTACGTTGTTGCTTGCTTGGTTTCTGACATTTCAACTTCATAAGCACTAGTTGAAGGGTTTCGACACAGAAACGCATAGCGGAATATAATAATTTATAAAGCAATTCCCGAAACCCAACACATAATCCATGCGAAACAAAATAATTCAGTGGTTTAGAAGTTATACCGATTATAGAAAACTCTGAAACTGCTTCGAATCTCCAACTCAATCCGAAAGAACTACGCCTCTACGGTATCCACACGAACGCACGCGAACCGTCGCACGATTCTGCAATTGAAGGGAGCTGCGGTACTAGCCACCAAAGGAATGAATTTTCAAAATTTCTCTCTAGTCTCTCTCTAAGAGCGGCTAGGGTTTTTTTTTAGGTTATGATTAACTTCCCTAAAACGCTGATATATCATATATATAGTAGTAATTCAGAATTAATCAAAACCCTAATCTAATTAAAATAAAATCCGAATTTATATATATATATTATATCTTAATTAAGCCTGTCTTAATTAATATACATATATATATATATATATATATATATATATATATATATATATATATATATATATATATACAAATCATCCTTTTTAATTTAAACTCGTGATTTAAATTCTATCAATCACATTGACATATTTAAATATTTACGATTTAAATTAATTCTCTTTTAATTACGTTCTATGTGTGTGACCCTATAGGTTATTATTACGTTGACAATAATTTTAAAATCATATTATAAAATTATAAACAGTGAGCGACATCTAGTAATGCATCACTGCTACCCAAGTAATAATAAGATCGATGATTCGATGCAACCTTTTCGTGACCAATGTTTCAATGTAATTTAATCCTTTTAACCTTGACATCCTAGATTAAACTCGAGTTATGGAATGTGTCATACTCTTCATAATTTAATCTGAATTTTCTTGATCAATGAGTAGGCTATATGTAACAAATCACTATTTGAGCATTGCCATGCATTTCATAGTCCTACTCAATCAAGAGGCCTATGGATATCACCCCTAATATATAGGAGGGTTAAATTCTATCTAGATCACTCATATTCTTCACACGATTCATGATGTACCAATAATCATCTTTATTGTCCACCCTATTAAAGGTGACTTTTGATGATATCAAAGTACATAAATTTTTGTGTAGTAATATAGTGATTTTAGGCCGGAGGATCATTACATCATTGTCAATATGAGAATCGCTAATGACACTTCGCATAATGCTCCACATAGGATTCTCATGGTGGGTCTGTCCAGTACATCGTTCTCTAACACGTACCTATGTATTGACTTAATATCTCATATATTTATGACCAATGAGATTTGATCATCAGTCAATCCATATACTAGTCTCAATGCATCATTGTTGTCCCATCAACAATGATACTCGACTAGGGACATTTAAGAGCAATGATACTAATTATAATGACATAATCTCATGTTCAAGTCACATACTTGAAACTATATAATTTGTATCAGTACTCTAAGGAATTTTATTATGTTAACATTTATATAACGCAGTAAATAAAACCATAATAAAATCATTCATTTATTCAATCAAATATAATATCGAAACGTTAAGCAATTATATCAAATAATTGACCTCTAGGGCACTAACTCTAACACTAGTATCTGAAACATTCTCATTCTCTATTGTCATCTGATTGAGTTTTTGTAGTCTAACAGCTCCCAACTCATATCTGATAATTGACACGATAAAAATAACATAAATTTCTGAGAGTGGGAGAGAATGAAGCTGAATTGATAGTTCAGGGAGGGGTGAAAAGAAAAAAAATGTCATCTTTATAAAACTTCTATATCAACTAAACCAAGTTCACATGCTAGCTGCAGCCAGTTTAAGGAAGTTATTGACTGGATATGCAGGGAAATTAAACTACCATAATTGATAGCAGTAAAATGGACTGAAGTTACATGTGTAACACAACTAGGGAATATGTTCCAGCCATACCAATGCTTCCTCAATTTATATAGCTATCACAGAAGCAATTCTGATTTAGTACAACATGAGAGCAAGTATATGGAGTATGGACAACTTTATTTTGTCTAGTTTCTATCATATCATAGAAACTTCAATGCTATTGAATAAGGACTAAAACCAGTTAAAGACCACCAGTTAAACTTCATATAAATTTTGGTTTACTTTTAAGTGAATTTATTTATATAGGTATAGCCTAAGAGTTTCCATCATGAGTAGTATGAATGTCGTTGCAAAGGCAAACACTGATAAGCCCACCAAGCGGATTATGAAGTTATCATACCTGAACTGATCATCATTAATGGGGGCAAAAAGTATTTAAAAGCATAAAGTTTTATTTTTCAAAATAAACATACTTTGATTAATTGATCCTATGGCCAAGGACTACCACATGCCACCATTATGGGATTACCCATGAGACTCGACCATTTCTACTGCATAAGTAACACTCAACTGGGACATTCATTGCATAATTAAGTAACACTAAACTACCTTTCACTAAAGTAGATTACCAAATATTAAGAACTTACCCAATTTCCTGATATGATGCATTTGTAAAGCAATTGGTCCTGAAGTGAAGTATGCCGGTGGTGATTCCAAAACATCCATTACATGAAATATTATACCCACCTGTGAGTTGCTATCAACTGTAGCACTATGCAACGCATTCTGAATCTATTGTACCACATACATTTTCCATTATTTAACTAATGTAATACAAATTAAACAACAAACTGCAAATTTCTTACTTAAAGGGAGTAAGATAAGTGAAAAGGAAAAATACATGTGTTTTCGTAAATATTGGGCACCACCCCTCCCCAACAAGACACTTCTTTGTAGCATCAAAGTACAACATATTCAATGTGTCAAAAACTGTTCTCTCTTCTAACCTAGATAACAAAAATGAGAAATATGATCTAGCTACAAAAATATGTCAGAACAAGTAGTTCAAGCCCACATTATTCACCATACTAATTTCCAGAACACGTAATTCTTTTATCTTCTAAGGAAGATCTTTAGCAAGTGCCTGCATTTAAACCACACATGTTAAGATACATGTAACAGTACATGTATTTTGAAAGATTACAAAGTGTAAAGCAAACTGCTTTAAAAGACTGTACTGGACAAATTACCGCATATTGAATAGAAAAGAAATGTCCAGAGGAATCTCCAAGGCATTGCCCCCTTCTCGAACCCATGTATGTGCTAGCAAAATTGAATATTTCAAGATGCTGGCCAGATATAGGAACATAAAAGTATAACATAGCACTGACAAATCTACAGTAAGTATAACAGTACCTTAATACAGTCTTCAGGCCTTCAACCTTCAAGGCATCAAATTCAAATCTGTTGTATACTTCAATTCATGAAATAAAACAAGAAACAGTAGTCAATATCACAACTTTAAAAATATAGGAGAATAAACATTTGGATTCTTAGTTCCTTACCTCAGGTCTTCAATATTAAGTAATCATCTAATAATTATTAAAAGAAATAACAAGTTAAGCAATTTATAATCTAAAAACAAAATTCAAACACAACCAATTCAAACAAAACCCAAATAACAGTACCAATTTTGCAGTTCAACACAACCAGTTCTGCAGTCAAACACAACCAATTTTGCAGTTCAACAAAACCCAAATAACAGTACCAACAACAATTCAATTTTAACAAAAGATTACAACCCATAAAATAAGTTCAAATCTTTACTTCCACTCAATTTCATTAAGGAAAAATAGAAAAACAGCAGCACTGCAGAAAGCAGCAATCCAGTAGCAACACAACTACAATTCACTCCAAATTAATGTCATTAACACCATCTTCATCAACCTGTTAAGTGTTAAACCAATTTGTTACATATATAAATAATAACAATAAAAAAGTAAACTACAAGTTGATAAGAAATAAATTATACCATAGCAGCACTAATTTTATTTAGCCTATAATCACACCTTAGCCAATCAGAAGTACATATAAGAGCTTGAACAGTTTCAGGCTTGAGAGAGCTCCTATATTGATCTAGTACCCTTCCACCAGCACTAAAATTACTCTCAGATGCCACAGTGCTAACAGCAATTGATAGTATATCCCTTGCCATTTTTGAAAGAATTCTAAACTTTAAGGTGTTTGCTTTCCACCAAAGTAAAGCTTCAAAGGACTCATCATCATTACATATATACCTACCCTCTTCAAGATATGCATCCAGATCAGATTTAATAGGAGTAACAGTGTCCATACCTTGAGCCCAAGAATCAAACTTAGCTCTGCTCTTTGTTTTACTTTTCTCAAAGCAATTACCACTAGCATTGGCAGAACTTCCTTCCATACTAGGCACACTAGGAGGTATTAAACAGTGAACACCAACATAGTACTCATAGATCTCATAAAGTGCTCTTTTCACAAGCCCAATGTTTCTATCAGCTTCAAACTCAATTGTAAAAATTTTTGGAAAACAAAAGATGACCAATTGCATCTTATACCTTGGGTCAAGGATAGATGCAATTGCCATCAGAATGTTACACCCTCCCCAATACTTATTAAAATTTTCTTTTATTTTGAAAGCCATGTCTCTCAACAAGTGAAAATCATCATTTGCAGTTTTAAGCAATAACTCTTTAATTTTCCATATTTCAGGAAGATATAGGTTTGCTGTAGGATATTTAAAGCCTGAGAAAACATGTGTGGCTTCATTGAACACCTCTAACAACTCCATTACCTTTGCAGCTTTCTCCCAATCCTCAAAAGATGGACAAGACTGATAATGTGGATCCCTTTCTTGATACCTAGGGAACACCTCCCTAAACTGCATAGCAGACTCAAGTATGGCATAAGTGGAGTTCCAACGAGTTGGAACATCTAAAACAAGTTTTCTAGTTGTGCATAACTACAATTGCTTTGCAATCTCAGAAAACTTATGAAGTCTAGAAGGGGATCCCTTAAAGTATTTCACACTATCACGAACCTTCACAATAAAATTTTGAATCACAGCTAAACCATCTTGTACCATAATATTGAGAATATGTGCACAACATCTCACATGAAATAGTTTTCCACCAAAAAAACAAATTACCTTTTAACACAAAACTATCTTTAATATTCCTAACTGCAGAATCATTAGAAGATACATTGTCTAAAGTGATTGTGGTTATCTTATTTTCAATGCCCCATTCACTAAGACAAGAAAAAATAACATCACTAATCATGAGGCCAGTGTGAGGAGGTGGCAAATGACAGAAATTCAGAATTCTTTTTTGAAGCCTCCAATCAGAATCTAAGAAATATGCAGTGAGACACATGTACCTAATTGTTTGATTAGATGTTCACAAGTCAGAAGTTAAACTCACTCTATCGATTCCAAACAACAAAGCTTTCACTTTTTTCTTTTCTAAAGCATAAATTTTCATGCAGTCATTCTTCAGAGTAACACGAGAAATAGGATCAAATTTAGGGTTCAAAGATTTCAAGAGAAGAATGAAAAATTCATGCTCAACCATTCTAAAGGGATATTCATGCACCATAATCGTTTTTGCCATAATATCTCTGCTCCTCTCTTTGTCAAATCTAAAATTTGTCAAATTATTCATTTGACCATCAGCTTCAATAGTAGGGTAAGCCAACATACTCTGTATTGTTCCAGCAATTTTAGATAAACGAACCGTGCAAGTTAACATATGTTTATTTAAATGGCTAGTTGAACCAGTGCTTTGATGTGCAAGTTTAGCAAAACAGTAATTGCACTAGATTTTTTTGGTACCATCTTGTAATTTAATAATGTTAAATTCAGACCAAACCTTTGAAGTTTTTCTCTTCTCTTTTCCTTCTCCATTTTCTTCAGTACCTTTCTCTCCTCCCTTAAGATCATCAATTACAATGATAGCATTATTAGTGGCAGAAGTATTGCCATTATCAGAGGCTTGTGAAAGATTAACTACTGGTGTTGACTGATTGACCAATCCATCTAGAAAAAAAAGACAGACAATGAGACAAATAATGAAAAACTAATAACTCTGAATGTAAATAAAAATTAAACTATGACCCAAATTAAAAATTAATCAAAATTGATAACTATTACCATTATCGTTATCACTAGTTAGTTGAGTACCAGTAACAGACTCAAAGTTTAATAATTTGAAAAAGTTTAGGTTAAGAGTTTAGAAGAAAATAAAACTAGGGTTTTAATTTTTGAATGATTTGGGAAAAATAAAATTGGGGTTATATAAATGAATCTGGGGACTAATAACTTACCAAGTTAAGCCCTAAAAGCTATATCTCTTTGAATTCTCTCAAATCATAGCCATGCATCTGCAGATCTTGAGATTTTCAACTACAAAATAAATGATGAAAAATAGTAAGTTAGTATTTCCTAGACAAAAATTAAAAGTTAATTGTCTCTTACACTTCTTAAACACAGATCAAGGAATAAGAAGACCGTAGCATGTAGGAGGAAGGAAGTAAGGATTACTGGCCCAAGTCTCCATTGGGGAAGAGAAAACGTTACTCTGACCCAAGTCCCAATTGGTATGGGGAAGCGAAATTGGGAAGAGAAATCGTTAGACAGTGAATCAGAAATATAAAACTATGTATATACATATATAAGCATACTCGCGAATCATAGTCGAACATATTTGGTCGAATTCATGACGAATGATTCGAAATTGATTGAACTACTCATGGAGAAAACTAGCAGAGTATGGCTTCTCTCAGATCCGGATCGTGTGAGGAGTCGAATAATGAAAGTTGCCCAAAATCGACTCGGTTCGTATACGAATTTGGGTCCCGTTCGAATTTTTTCTAAGTCGACTCCGATCCGAGCCCGACCCATTCGACCCATTTTCAGTCTTAATTACAGGCGTCAAACCACTTGTCGTTTCATATTATAGGCGTCGAACCACTTGTCGTTTCACATTACAGGCCTCGAACCACTTGTTGTTTCACATTACAGGCGTCAAATCACTTTTCTTTTCACATCACCAGTCGTCAAGCCACTTGCCTCTTCACATTGCAAGGGCTAAGCTAGAAATCTTCTATAAATAGAAGCTTATTTCTTCTTTCATTCTCACCAATTCACTACAACTCACAAGAGAATTCTATAGAGAGAGAATCAGAGAGAAAGAAGAAGAGTATTCTATTACTACACTATTTCAGTATCCAATCTCCTACTAAAGTAAGGGATATTATTTCTTTCGTATTCGTAAGGGATATTATTTTTGTTCAGTATTCGTATGAAATAATATTTTTTTCCATACTCTGTAATATGTAAGTAATATTATTTTGTTTCAGATTTCGAATTCTATACTCATTTTGTTAAGTTTTGACTTCTATACTCCATGAAATTAGTAGAATATCATTGATATTTGCGTTTCATCCAGTATCTTTTCATGGAAATATTATTCTGAGCATTCTTGATAAGTTTTAACTTTTTTATGCCAGAGTACTATTTACGGGGTACTATTCTGAATTACTATTCACGGGCTACTATTCACTTAATTACTATTCACCCCGGGGTACTATTCATAACAAAAATTAATCTCTTTTTGGTCCAAATCATTTTTGATATAATATTATTCTTGAATTTTACTCCACAAAGCAGTATCATGTTGACAATTTGGACATTATTGAATTCTGGATAAATTTAATTATAAATCTTTAAAAATTTATCATTTGCTTTCTTTTAATTGAATTCTAATATCATTGTCATCATCTTCATGCTTATATTATGATGAAAGTCATCTATGGCCCGTAAGGTATAGATGGACTTGGTATGATTATGACCAAGGATTATTCGGTATAATCATGACCGTAATATTACAAATGATGTGGTAAAAGTTCTCATTGGCCTGTAGTGCATTAATTGACAGTTGTTGGAATGATCATGACCATTGATGAAAACACGAATATTCTTGGCCCGTAGTGCATGGATAATTCGTGGTCGTGATACTAATGAATATCCTTGGCCGTAGTGCATGAATGATTCGATGATGTGGATTATTTATTAACCTGAGTCTTAGCGATAAAATTGATGATAAATTTTTTAAATCATAGAAGATAGTAGATATCATGCTCTACTTGACTCTTTTAATGGATTGCTTGTTCCGCTACAGTTAAACTTGATGTTTATTATATTTTGTCAGTTTAACACTGTTGAAGGCTAATGATAATTTATTCTGCATTATCTTAGTCATAATATTTTTTACAGAGCTAGTTGAGTTCACCCTTTTTTTTCATGGTTCTCTTCAGGAAATGAGAATATAGCTGGGACTAGTCGGCGAACGGAGTGACAGTCCAGATGTTTGCATTAGTAGTCCTCACTATTCTGTGAAATAGTGTGATAATAAATGTAATGAGAACTTATTTTGAGTTTGAATACTGTCTAGAAGATAATATTTGTATTAAAACTCACAGCTTAGGTTTTGTCGTATTCTACACGACACTTAACTGTTATATAAATTAAGGTTGTATTTGAATTATGTACCATGTATTTGGCGACTCAGAATAAGTGATGTATACCTATTTTGGGGGCGTCACAGTTGGTATCAGAGCTTAGGGATATGATCCCTGGCTAAGATGTGAGACTAGAACTAGGGGGGAGAGACGAGAAAATCCTTCGCTAGTATGACCGACCTAAGTTTATTTGTTATTTAATTAGTCGGTCATAATATAGGGATAATATGTGACATGTCAATTAACCCTTGTTATGTGGTAGTGTTTGAAAATGACATCTAAAAATATCGAGTTAAGCAATGAAGCACAAGAGATTGTTGAGTCACCACTGATCAATACCCAGGATAATGTGCATCAGGAAGGAAATAATCCTCAGGTAAACAACAACACCGACCAAATGGTGAACGACGGAATGTTTAGGAGCTTTCTGCAATTCGTCCAACATCATGCAAGAGAAACTCCTATTCAAAATGCAGGTGGAAACACTGACAATTCTCGGATGGTCACCGCTAAGCAGTTCAAGGAGCTGGGATCACCAGAGTTTTTGGGAGAGCCAAAACCACTTAAGGCGGAGACATGGACAAAGCAGATCACCAAGATATTTGATGTCTTGGGATGCTCCGAGGAGCAAAAGGTTCCCTTTGCCACCTTCATGTTGCGAGGAGAGGCAGATTACTGGTGAGAATCCGTAAAACGTATCCAACCTGCCACACTGAAGATGTCTTGGGAGAAGTTCCAAGAACTGTTCAACGATAAATACTTTCCCGAAAGTATTCATCACATGAAGGAGGTGGAGTTTATCAAGCTGGAATGACGCGGATAATGAGGAGAGAATGACGCGGATGTTTCTAAGAGGTTTGAAACCCGAGATACGTCAATACCTAATTTCTCACAAACTATGTTTGCATTCAGATGTTCTAAATAGGGCTCAATTATTAGAACGTGATAATGAGTCAACCCAACCAAGAGATAGCAGCCGGCAAAGCGATACTACTAGTGGAAGCAGTCATCAAAGCGGTGACAACAAACGTGGAGGAAGTCAACATGCCAGATATGGTAACCACTTCGGTGGTAATCATGGCCAAGACAATAAAAGTGGAAATTTCAAGAAGAGGAGATTCAATAATGATAGAAAGACGTCAACACTAGCACCCGTTGTTAAACAAGGAGAACGATCAACGATCGTATGCTATAAATATGGAGGGGAGGGACACATCAGTCCAAACTGTACGCAACAGTCCAAAATATGTTATAATTACGAAAGAGAATGTCAACTAGCCCAATTTTGTCGTGCAGTGAAGTCAAGTCCAGCTGGGATGGAGGCACCAAAGGCCGTCCCAGACAAGTCAAAACTGGTAGTTCAAGGGAGAGCGTTTGTCGTGACCTCCCAAAAAGCGAGAAACCCGAATGAAGTTATCACGGGTAAGATAATCATAAACTCTTACGAAGTCTATACCTTATTTGATACCGGTTCTACCCATTCTTTTATTTCTCCTACTTGCGCTCAACGTTTAAATTTAACTCTGGAGAAATTAGACTTTGACTTATCTGTTGAAACTCCGTTAGGAGAGAAACCTTCATTACATCCACTATTTATAAGTCTTGTTTGATTCAAGTCGGCACCCTTACATTACCTGTTGATCTTATCTCTTTGAAAATACTTGCATTTGATATGATTTTAGGGATTGATTGGTTAACTACTCATCATGCTAAAATTGATTGTTTTTGTAAGGTTGTTAGCTTTCATATTCCTAACCAACCTATTATGCGAATTCAAGCAACCAAACCACAAAAGTCAATCACTGTCATATCAAGCCATAAAGCCATTTGTTTATTAAAAAACGGATGTCAAGCTTTCTTAGCCCATGTCGCAGATTTAAATAAAAATACGTCAAATTTGAATGATATTTTTATTGTTAATAAATTTCCTGACGTATTCCCTAAAGAACTTCCTGGCCTACCCCTAGAGCATGAAATTGAGTTTTGTATTGATCTTGAACCCGGTACAAAACCCATTTCCAAAGCTCCATATCGAATGACTCATATTGAACTTCAGGAGTTAAAAATCCAACTGCAAGAATTGTTAGACATCAGTTTCATTCGTCCTAGTACGTCTCATTGGGGTGCTTCTGTTCTATTCGTAAAAAAGAAAGATGGAAGTATGTTGTGAAACCCCAGATTTTATGAATAAATATTTAATTTTTCTCGAAATAATTTTTTTTATATATTGTGTGGATTTGATATAATAGTTATGGGTAGTATTTATAAATTTTGTAAAGTATGCAAGTTGTCATATTATATTCGATTGGTCGGAGAATATTCTTTTTGTCGGGGAATATCTGTACGACGGTACAATTATTGGTAGACCCCACAACGGAATTATTGTCGGATTGAGAAAACGACAAAAATACTTTATGAAAATAACGGCAGAAGTTTTACCGTTGATACTGTTGAACTACTTGGTAGTAAAAATACAGTAATACGTGTGGTTGCATAGTAGCACACGGTATTAATTATTAATACTTATGTGAGAAGTCACTCAGTTTGATTCCATTATTGTCAGTTAATAATATGAATTATTTAGCGATAATGACGTTTTGTTTTATTCGTATTATTAACGTAATAAAACAGAAACATCTTTTTATATAAAACAGAATACTTTATTAAAGTTATTCTATAAATAGAATATATTATATTTTATTTAAAAGATTTTTCTTTAAATATGGACCGTCAGATTAAAGTAATCAATCTGGACCGTTCATGGATTAGTTACTATGCATTCCATTTTCCTATAAATAGAAACTCATTCCTTCATTATTTTCTTACGAATTCACTGAACTCTAGAGAGAGAAACTATAGAGAGAGACTATATAGAGATAGAAGAAAAGTTTTCTGCTACTTCACTACTCTTATATCATGTTCTTTTATGGTAAAGGGATATTATTATGGTAAACGGATATTGTTATAGTAGGGAATATTATTTCTTTCTTTCATCTTCATGAAGAGAATTTCTGTTGTTCCATTCTTTGTTATTATGTTGAAATAACCTGTTTATGCGAAGTACCGCATACTTGGTGAAATTCTTCTATTATTCCATTCCTTATTATTCTGCTAGAACATCCTGTCTGTGCGTTCTACGTCAGACCTGGTTCCATTATTTATTATTCTGTTGGAACATCATGTCTGTGCGTTCTACGCCGGACCTGGTTCCGTCTTTACTATTCTGTTGGAATATCATGTCTGTGCTTTACGCCGGACCTGGTTCCGTCTTTATTATTCTGTCTTTATTATTCCGTTGGAACATCCTGTCTGTGCTTTACGCCGGACCTGGTTCCGTCTTTATTATTCTGTTTTTATTATTCTGTTGGAATAACCTGTCTATGCGAAGTACCGCATGCATGGTGATTTCTTTTGTTATTCCATTCTTTATTATACTCAGTTGGTTAAGTTTTGACTTCTATACTCCATAAAATTTGTGGAATATCCTTGACATTTGCGCTTCATCTAGTATCTATTCATGAAAATATTCTCCTGATCATTCTTGAATTTTACGCCACAAAGCAGTATCATATTGAAAATTTGGACGTTGTTAATTCTTGGATAAATTAATTCTTGAACTTGTTTTATTGAATTCTTATATCATTGTCATCATCCTCATGTTTATAAAATGTTGAAAGTCATCTGTGGCTCGTAGTGCATAGATGGACTTGGTATGATTATGACCAGAGATTATTCGGTATAATCATGATCGTAATGTTACAAATGATGTGATAAAAGTCCTCATTGGCCCGTAGTGCATTGATGGACAGTTGTTGGCATGATCATGACCATTGATAAATACACAAATATCCTTGGCCCGTAGTGCATGGAATTTGTGGTCGTGACCCTAACGAATATCCTTGGCCGTAGTGCAGGGATGATGTGAATTATTTATTAAGCTGAGTCTCAGCGATAGCAGTGCTGAAAAATCTTTTAAATCATAAAAGATAGTAGAGTTTATTTTCTACTTGACTCTTTTAATGGATTGCTTGTTCCGCTGCAGTTAAACTTGATGTCTATTATATTTTATCAGTTTAACATTGTTGAAGGCTAATGATAATTTATTCTGCATTATCTTAGTCATAATATTTCTTAATGGGCTAGTTGAGCTCACCCTTTCTTTCACTGTTCTCTTCAGGAAATGAGAACGTAGCTGGGGCAAGTCGGGGAACGGAGTGATGGTTCGAATGATAGTATTAGTTAGTAGTCCTCACTATTCTATTTAATAGTGTGTTAATAAATGTAATGAGGACTCCTTTTGAGTATGAATACTCTCTAGAAGATAATATCTGTATTCAAACTCACAGTTTATGTTTTGTCGTATTGTACACGACAGTTGTATTAGTAAGTTGTATTTGTATTCTGTACTATGTATCTGACGACCCAAGATGGGTGATGTATACCTAATTTTGGGGGCGTCACATATGTGACTTTGTATTGACTATCGGGAGTTGAATCATGTCACTGTCAAAAATAGGTACCCGTTACCTCGAATTGATGACCTGTTTGACCAGTTACAAGGTGTTAAATTCTTTTCAAAGATTGATCTTCGTTTCGGATATTATCAGTTAAAAGTTAAAACTGATGACATTCCAAAGACTACTTTTAGAACTCGGTACATGCATTACGAATTCCTAGTCATGTCTTTTGGATTGACTAATGCTCCTACGGCCTTCATGGATATGATGAACCAAATATTCAAGGAATATTTAGATCAGTTTGTTGTTGTCTTTATTGATGACATCCTCATATACTTTAAAAACCGTGAAGATCATGAGCAACACTTGAGGCTAATACTCTAAAAGCTTCGTGAAAACAAACTATATGCCAAGTTGAAGAAATGTGAGTTCTGGCTTGAGGAAGTAGCATTCGTTCGGCATGTGATATCAAATCACGGAATATCTATTGACCCAATGAAGATTGAAGCAATACAAAACTGGGAGCAACCTAAGTCAGTGACCGAAGTACGTAGTTTTCTCGGCTTAGCTGGTTATTATCGAAGATTCGTGGAAGGATATTATCGAATCGCTATTCCATTAACTTAGCTAACTCGAAAAGATACAAAATTCAGTTAGAGTGAGGAATGTGAGAAGAGTTTTTAAGAACTCAAGAGGAGACTTATTTCAGCACCTGTTTTGACAATACCATCTAGTTCGGAGGGATATGTCATCTACAGTGATGCTTCAGGCAGAGGTTTAGGATGTGTTCTCATGCAACACGGGAAAGTCATAGCCTATGCCTCGCGAAAACTCTAAGCATATGAGAAGAATTATCCTACTCATGATCTAGAGTTGGAAGTAGTCAGTTTTGCGCTTAAAATCTGGAGGCATTACCTGTATGGAGAGAAGGTGGAGATTTATAAAGATCATAAAAGCCTCAAATATTTCTTCGCCCAAAAGGAACTCAATATGCGACAACGACCTTGGCTCGAGCTATTGAAAGATTACGATCATACTATTTAATACCATTTTGGAAAAGTGAACGTAGTAGCTGACGCATTGAGTAGAAGATCATATGCGGGTACAAGTGCGATATTGTCAACGCAAAGGCCCATTTTGTATGACTTGCAAAGGATGGAGATAGAGTTAAAGACTTCAGGGACCCACGTGATGATGGCCAATATACTAGTAGAACCGACTTTAATCAATAAAGTTAAAGCTGCTCAAGCTAAAGACCTGGAGCTTATGCGTATGAGGAAGAAAGTGCAAGAAGGTGCTATTCTGAAAGCAAGAATCGATGAATAAGGAATACTACGAGTCAAATTTAGAATTTGTGTTCCTAACGACCCTGATTTAAAGTATAAGATCATGATGGAGGCGCACAACACACCGTTTGTAATCCATCCTGATAGTACCAAAATATATCGTGATATTCGACATATATTTTGGTGGAGCAATATAAAGAGAGAGATAACAGAGTTTATCTCAAGGTGTTTAACTTGTCAACGAGTCAAGGCGGAGCATCAAGTGCCAAAAGGTCTATTGCAACCACTTGAAATTCCAAACTGGAAGTGGGAGCACATTATCATGGATTTTATTACTGGTCTTCCCAAGGTTTCTCAAGGTATAGATGCAATTTGGGTCATTGTTGATAGATTGATCAAGTCTGTTCATTTCTTACATATACGAGAAACTTATTGTAAGACCCCAACTTTTCTAAATAAAGATGAATTTTATATAAATATCATTTTTGAATATTATGGAGTTAATTTGATATAATGTTGTAGTTGTGGGTAATATTTATAAATTTTGCAAAGTACGCAAGTTGTTATATAATATTCGATTGGTCGGGAAATATTCATTTTAACAGGGAATATTCATACAACGGCACAATCATTGGTGGACTCCACAACGGAATTATTGTCGGATTGAGAAAATGACAAAAATATTTTATTAAAAATAACGGCGGAAGTTTTACCATTGATACTGTTGAACTACTCGGTAGTAAAAGTACAGTAATACGTGTGGTTGCATAGTAGCACACGGTATTGATTATTAATGCTTATGTGAGAAGTCACTCAGTTTGATTCAATTATTGTCAGTTAATAATATGAATTATTTAGCGATAATGACGTTTTGTTTTATTCGTATTATTAACGTAATAAAACAGAAACATCTTTTTATATAAAACAGAATACTTTATTAAAGTTATTCTATAAATAGAATATATTATATTTTATTTAAAAGATTTTTCTTTAAATATGGACCGTCAGATTAAAGTAATCAATCTGGACCGTTCATGGATTAGTTACTATGCATTCTATTTTTCTATAAATAGCAGCTCATTCCTTCATTATTTCTTACGAATTCACTGAACTCTAGAGAGAGAAACTATAGAGAGAAACTATAGAGAGAGAGAGAAGAAGAGTATTCTGCTACTTAACTACTTTCTTATTTCAGCTCTTCTTTAAAACGGTAAGGGGTGTTATTCTTTCTTATTTATGAAGAGAACTGTTGTTATTCCATTTCTTATTATTCTGTTGGAATAACCTGTATACGCGGTCTACCCTATACTTGGTGACATTCTTCTATTATTCTGTTGGAACATCCTGTCTGTGTGTTTTACACCGGACCTGGTTCCGTTTTTATTATTATTCTGTTGGAACATCATGTCTGTGTGTTTTACACCGGACCTGGTTCCGTTTTTATTATTATTATGTTGGAACATCCTGTCTGTGTGTTTTACACCGGACCTGATTCCGTTTTTATTATTATTCTGTTGGAACATCCTGTCTGTGTGTTTTACACCGGACCTGGTTCCGTCTTTATTATTATTCTGTTGGAACATCCTGTCTGTGTGTTTTACACCGGACCTGGTTCCGTCTTTATTATTATTCTGTTGGAATATCCTGTCTGTGCGTTTTACGCCGGACCTGGTTCCATTATTTATTATTCTCTGGGAATAACCTGTCTGTGCGGTCTATCGCATGCATGGTGATTTCTTTTGTTATTCCATTCTTTATTATACTCAGTTGGTTAAGTTTTAACTTCTATACTCCATGAAATTTGTGGAATATCCTTGATAATTGCGTTTCATCCCGTATCTTTTCATGAAAATATTCTTCTAAGCATTCTTGAATTTTACTCCACAAAGCAGTATCATGTTGACAATTTGGACGTTGTTAATTCTTGGATAAATTAATTCTTGAACTTGTTTTATTGAATTCTTATATCATTGTCATCATCCTCATGTTTATAAAATGTTGAAAGTCATCTGTGGCCTGTAGTGCATAGATGGACTTGGTATGATTATGACCAGGGATTATTCGGTATAATCATGACCGTAATGTTACAAATGATGTGGTAAAAGTCCTCATTGGCCCGTAGTGCATTGATGGACAGTTGTTGGCATGATCATGACCATTAATGAATACACGAATATCCTTGGCCGTAGTGCAGGGGTGATTCGATGATGTGGATTATTTTATTAAGCTGAGTCCCAGCGATCACAGTGTTGAAAAACCTTTTAAATCATAAAAGATAGTAGAGTTTATTTTCTACTTGACTCTTTTAATGGATTGCTTGTTCCGCTGCAGTTAAACTTGATGTCTATTATATTTTATCAGTTTAACATTGTTGAAGGCTAATGATAATTTATTCTGCATTATCTTAGTCATAATATTTCTTACTGGGCTAGTTGAGCTCACCCTTTCTTTCACTGTTCTCTTCAGGAAATGAGAACGTAGCTGGGGCAAGTCGGGGAACGGAGTGATGGTCCGAATGATAGTATTAGTTAGTAGTCCTCACTATTCTATGTAATGGTGTGTTAATAAATGTAATGAGGACTCCTTTTGAGTATGAATACTCTCTAGAAGATAATATTTGTATTCAAACTCACAGTTTATGTTTTGTCGTATTGTACACGACAGTTGTATTAGTAAGTTGTATTTGTATTCTGTACTATGTATCTGACGACCCAAGATGGGTGATGTATACCTAATTTTGGGGGCGTCACAGTTGGTATCAGAGCTTAGGGATATGATCCCTGGCTAAGATGTGAGAATAGAACTAGGAGGGGAGAGACGGGGAATTCCTTCGCTAGTATGACCTACCTAAGTTTATTTGCATGGTATTTAATTGGTCGGTCATAATATAAGGATAATATATGACATATCAATTAACTTTTATTTTGTGGCAGTATCTGAAAATGGCATCTGAGAATGTTGAGAATAGCAATGGAGCACAGGCGACTGTTGATTCACCACATATCAATAATCAGGATAATGTGCATCAGGAAGGTGACAATCCTCATGCAAACAACAACACTGACCAGATGATGAATGATGGAATGTTCAGAAACTTTATGCAGTTCATGCAACAGCAGGCGAGAGCGGCTCCTGTCCAAAATATAGGTGGAAACACTGAAAACTCTCGGACGGTCACCGCTAAACAGTTCAAGGAGCTGGGACCACCAGAGTTTAAGGGAGAGCCAAAACCACTTATAGCGGAAACATGGATAAAGCAGATTACCAAGATATTTGATGTCTTGGGATGCTCCGAGGAGCAAAAGGTTCCCTTTGCCGCCTTTATGTTACGAGGAGAGGCAGATTACTGGTGGGAATCGATTAAGCGTACTCAACCTGCCGCACTGAAGATGTCTTGGGAGAAGTTCCAAGAGCTGTTCAATGACAAATACTTTCCCGAAAGTGTTCGTCACATGAAGGAGGTGGAGTTCATCAAATTGGAGCAGAATAATATGACCGTGTCGCAGTATGAGGCTAAATTTGCTGAGTTGTCCCGGTTTGCGTCCCACTTGGTGGATAATAAAGAGCAAATGACGCGAATGTTTTTACGAGGTTTGAAACCTGAGATACGTCAACATCTTATTTCTCATAAACTGTGTTTGTATTCAGATGTTGTGAATAGGGCTCAGTTAGTGGAGCGCGATAACGAGTCAACGCAACCAAAAGAGAGCAGTCGGCAAAATGATAATACCAGTGAGAGCAGTCATCGAAGCAGTGACAACAAGCGTGGAGGGAATCAACAGGCCAGAAATGGTAACCACTTCGGTGGTAATCAGGGTCAAAATAATAAGAATGGTCATTTCAAGAAGAGGAGATTCCACAATGATGGAAAGACGTCAGCACCAGCACTCGTTGTTAAGGAAGGAGAACGACCACCTATCATATGTTTCAAATGCGGAGGGGAGGGGCACATCAGTCCAAACTGCGCGATGCCGTCTAAAGCATGTTATAATTGTGGAAGAGAAGGTCATTTAGCTCGATTTTGTCGTTTACCAAAAACAAGTTCAGCCAAGATGGAGACACCAAAGGCCGTCCCAGAAAAGTCAAAACCGGTAGTGCAAGGGAGAGCGTTTGTTGTGACCTCCCAGAAAGCAAGGAACCCGAATGAGGTCATCACGGGTAAGCTTATCATAAACTCTAACGAAGTCTATACTTTATTTGATACCGGTTCTACCCATTCTTTTATTTCTCCTACTTGCGCTCATCGATTAAATTTGATTCCGGAGAAATTAGACTTTGACTTATCTGTTGAAACTCCATTGGGAGAAACCTTCATTACATCCACGGTTTATAAGTCTTGTTTGGTTCAAGTTGGTACCCACACATTACCTGTCGATCTGATTTCATTAAAAATACTTGCATTTGACGTGATTCTAGGGATTGATTGGTTAACTACTCATCATGCAAAAATTGATTGTTTTCGTAAGGTTGTTAGCTTTCATATTCCTAATCGACCTATTATGCGAATTCAAGCAACCAAACCATTAAAATCAATCGCTGTCATCTCAAGCCATAAAGCTATTCGTTTATTGAAAAACGGATGTCAAGCTTTCTTAGCTCATGTCACGGATCTAAACAAAAATACGTCAGTTTTGAATGATATTTCTATTGTTAATAAATTCCCTGACGTATTCCCTGAAGAACTTCCTGGCCTACCCCCAGAGCGTGAAATTGAATTTTGTATCGACCTTGAACCCGGTACAAAACCCATTTCCAAAGCCCCATATCGAATGGCTCCTATTGAACTTCAGGAGTTAAAGATCCAACTGCAGGAATTGTTAGACATTGGCTTTATTCGTCCTAGTACTTCTCCTTGGGGTGCTCCTGTGCTATTCGTGAAGAAGAAAGATGGAAGTATGCGACTTTGTATTGATTATCGGGAGTTGAATCATGTCACCATCAAAAACAGGTACCCATTGCCACGTATTGATGACCTGTTTGACCAGTTGCAAGGAGCACAATTCTTTTCAAAGATCGATCTTCGTTCTGGATATCATCAGCTGAAGGTTAGAACTGAGGATATTCCAAAGACGGCTTTTAGAACTCGGTACGGGCATTATGAATTCCTAGTCATGTCCTTTGGATTGACTAATGCTCCTGCTGCCTTCATGGATATGATGAACCGGGTATTCAAGGAATATTTGGATCACTTTGTGGTCGTCTTTATTGATGACATCCTTATTTATTCCAAAAGCCGTGAAGATCATGAGCAACACTTGAGGCTGGTACTCCAAAAGCTTCGTGAATACAAGCTTTATGCCAAGTTGAAGAAATGCGAGTTCTGGCTGGAGGAGGTAGCATTCCTTGGGCACGTAGTATCAAGTCGTGGAATATCGGTTGACCCGGCAAAGATTGAAGCTATTCAAAGCTGGGAGCAACCTAAATCAGTGACCGAAGTACGTAGCTTTCTTGGTTTAGCTGGTTATTATCGGAGATTCGTGGAAGGATTTTCTCGAATCGCTACTCCATTAACTCAGCTGACTCGGAAAGATACAAAGTTCGGTTGGAGCGAAGAATGTGAGCAGAGTTTTCAAGAACTCAAGAGGAGACTCATTTCAGCACCTGTTCTAACAATACCATCTGGCTCGGAGGGATTTGTCATCTACAGTGATGCTTCGAGCAAAGGGTTGGGATGCGTTCTCATGCAACATGAAAAAGTCATAGCCTATGCATCAAGACAACTCAAGGAATATGAGAGGAATTATCCTACTCATGATCTAGAGTTGGCAGCTGTTGTCTTTGCACTTAAAATTTGGAGGCATTACTTGTATGGGGAGAAGGTGGAGATCTTTACGGATCATAAAAGCCTCAAATATTTCTTCACTCAAAAGGAACTCAACATGCGACAACGACGTTGGCTTGAACTGTTGAAAGATTATGATCATACCATTCAATACCATCCTGGAAAAGCGAACGTGGTAGCTGACGCATTGAGTAGAAGATCATATGCAAGTACGAGTGCAATATTGTCAACACAAAGGCCCATTTTGTGTGACTTGCAAAGGATGGAGATAGAGTTAAAGACTCCAGGGACCCATGTGATGATGGCGAATATACGAGTAGAACCAACTTTAATCGATAAAGTTAAAGTTGCTCAAGCTACAGACATGGAGCTGATGCGTATGAGAAGAAAGTGCAAGAAGGTGCTATGCCGGAAGCAAGAATCGATGAAGAAGGAATACTTCGAGTCAACTCCAGACTTTGTGTTCCTAACAACCCTGATTTAAAGTATGAAATCATGATGGAGGCGCACAACACACCGTTTGCAATCCATCCTGGAAGTACCAAAATGTATCATGATCTTCGTCATACATTTTGGTGGAGCAATATGAAGAGAGAGATAGCGTTGTTTATCTCAAGGTGTCTAACTTGTCAACGAGTCAAAGCGGAGCATCAAGTACCAAAAGGTCCATTGCAACCACTTGAAATTCCAGAATGGAAGTGGGAGCACATTACCATGGATTTCGTTACCGGTCTTCCTAAGGTTTCTCAAGGTATAGATGCGATTTGGGTCATTGTTGATAGATTGACCAAGTCTGCTCATTTCTTACCGATACGAGAAACTTATACACTTGAACGTCTTGCTCGTATGTACATAAACGAGATTGTAAGACTGCATGGTATGCCAGTATCCATAGTTTCTGATCGAGACCCAAGATTCACTTCACGATTTTGGGTTAGTTTACAAAAAGCTATGGGCACAGATTTACGATTTAGTTCGGCATATCATCCTCAGACGGACGGACAATCAGAGAGGACTATTCAAACTCTAGAAGATTTATTAAGACTCTGTGTCTTTGACTTCAAGGGAAGTTGGGACAAGTTCTTACCATTGGTGGAGTTTTTCTACAACAACAGTTATCAAGCAAGTATTGGCATGGCTCCATTCGAAGCATTGTATGGAAGAAAATGTCGTTCTCCAGTATGCTGGGATGAGGTGGGTGAAGCAACGTTGTTGGGACCGGAGTTGGTACGTATGACTACAGAAAAGATTCAAACGATCCGACAACGTATAAAAACCTCACAAGATCGACAAAAGAGTTATGTTGATCTTCATCGAAAGGACGTGGAATTTGATATAGGAGATCATGTGTTCTTACGTGTTGCTCCATGGAAAGGAGTTATGAGATTTGGAAAAAGAGGAAAGCTCAATCCTCGATTCATCGGTCCATTTTTAATCCTCGATCGAGTAGGAACTGTGGCTTATAGACTCGCTTTACCGCCAAGTATGTCTCGTGTTCATAACGTTTTTCACATATCCATGTTACGCAAATATGTGGAAGACCCGAACCACATTATTGAGTTAGAACCGGACGAAATAGCGGAGGATTTGACGTATGAAGAAGTTCCTGTTCAAATCTTGGATAAGAAGGAACATATTCTACGCTCCAAGGTTATACCTCAAGTCAAAGTTTTGTGGAGAAACCACGATGTTGAGGAAATGACTTGGGAGTTAGAATCTGAAATGAAATCAAGGTATCCTTACCTCTTCGACATACCAGGTACGTACCCTAATTTCGAGGGCAAAATTTCATAAGAAGGGGAGGTTGTAAGACCCCAACTTTTATAAATAAAGATGAATTTTCTATAAATATCATTTTTGAATATTATGGAGTTAATTTGATATAATGTTATAGTTGTGGGTAATATTTATAAATTTTGCAAAGTACGCAAGTTGTTATATAATATTCGATTGGTCGGGGAATATTCGTTTTAACAGAGAATATTCGTACAACGGCACAATCATTGGTGGACCCCACAACGGAATTATTGTCGGATTGAGAAAACGACAAAAATATTTTATTAAAAATAACGGCGGAAGTTTTACCATTGATACTGTTGAACTACTCGGTAGTAAAAGTACAGTAATACGTGTGGTTGCATAGTAGCACACGGTATTGATTATTAATGCTTATGTGAGAAGTCACTCAGTTTGATTCAATTATTGTCAGTTAATAATATGAATTATTTAGCGATAATGACGTTTTGTTTTATTCGTATTATTAACGTAATAAAACAGAAACATCTTTTTATATAAAACAGAATACTTTATTAAAGTTATTCTATAAATAGAATATATTATATTTTATTTAAAAGATTTTTCTTTAAATATGGACCGTCAGATTAAAGTAATCAATCTGGACCGTTCATGGATTAGTTACTATGCATTCTATTTTTCTATAAATAGCAGCTCATTCCTTCATTATTTCTTACGAATTCACTGAACTCTAGAGAGAGAAACTATAGAGAGAGAGAGAAGAAGAGTATTCTGCTACTTAACTACTTCCTTATTTCAGCTCTTCTTTAAAACGGTAAGGGGTGTTATTCTTTCTTATTCATGAAGAGAACTGTTGTTATTCTATTTCTTATTATTCTGTTGGAATAACCTGTATACGCGGTCTACCCTATACTTGGTGACATTCTTCTATTATTCTGTTGGAACATCCTGTCTGTGTGTTTTACACCGGACCTGGTTCCGTTTTTATTATTATTATGTTGGAACATCCTGTCTGTGTGTTTTACACCGGACCTGGTTCCGTTTTTATTATTATTCTGTTGGAACATCCTGTCTGTGTGTTTTACACCGGACCTGGTTTACACCGGACCTGGTTCCGTCTTTATTATTATTCTGTTGGAACATCCTGTCTGTGTGTTTTACACCGGACCTGGTTCCGTCTTTATTATTATTCTGTTGGAATATCCTGTCTGTGCGTTTTACGCCGAACCTGGTTCCATTATTTATTATTCTCTGGGAATAACCTGTCTGTGCGGTCTATCGCATGCATGGTGATTTCTTTTGTTATTCCATTCTTTATTATACTCAGTTGGTTAAGTTTTAACTTCTATACTCCATGAAATTTGTGGAATATCCTTGATAATTGCGTTTCATCCAGTATCTTTTCATGAAAATATTCTTCTAAGCATTCTTGAATTTTACTCCACAAAGCAGTATCATGTTGACAATTTGGACGTTGTTAAATCTTGGATAAATTAATTCTTGAACTTGTTTTATTGAATTCTTATATCATTGTCATCATCCTCATGTTTATAAAATGTTAAAAGTCATCTGTGGCCTGTAGTGCATAGATGGACTTGGTATGATTATGACCAGAGATTATTCGATATAATCATGATCGTAATGTTACAAATGATGTGGTAAAAGTCCTCATTGGCCCGTAGTGCGTTGATGGACAGTTGTTGGCATGATCATGACCATTAATGAATACACGAATATCCTTGGCCGTAGTGCAGGGGTGATTCGATGATGCGGATTATTTTATTAAGCTGAGTTACAGCGATTACAGTGTTGAAAAACCTTTTAAATCATAAAAGATAGTAGAGTTTATTTTCTACTTGACTCTTTTAATGGATTGCTTGTTCCGCTGCAGTTAAACTTGATGTCTATTATATTTTATCAGTTTAACATTGTTGAAGGCTAATGATAATTTATTCTGCATTATCTTAGTCATAATATTTCTTACTGGGCTAGTTGAGCTCACCCTTTCTTTCACTGTTCTCTTCAGGAAATGAGAACGTAGCTAGGGCAAGTCGGGGAACGGAGTGATGGTCCGAATGATAGTATTAGTTAGTAGTCCTCACTATTCTATGTAATGGTGTGTTAATAAATGTAATGAGGACTCCTTTTGAGTATGAATACTCTCTAGAAGATAATATTTGTATTCAAACTCACAGTTTATGTTTTGTCGTATTGTACACGACAGTTGTATTAGTAAGTTGTATTTGTATTCTGTACTATGTATCTGACGACCCAAGATGGGTGATGTATACCTAATTTTGGGGGCGTCACACTTATACACTTGAACGTCTTGCTCGTATATACATAATTGAGATTGTAAAACTACATGGTATACCAGTATCCATAGTTTCTGATCGAGACCCAAGATTCACTTCACGATTTTGAGTTAGCTTGCAAAAAGCTATGGGCACAGATTTACGATTTAGTTCGGCATATCATCCTCAAACGGACGAGCAGTCGGAGAGGACTAATCAAACTCTTGAGGATCTATTAAGACTCTGTGTCCTTGACTTCAAGGGAAGTTGGGACAAGTTCTTACCATTGGTGGAATTTTCCTACAACAACAGTTATCAAGCAAGTATCGGCATGGCTCCATTTGAGGCGTTGTATGGACGCAAGTGTCGTTCTCCAGTATGCTGGAATGAGGTGGGTGAAGCAACGTTGTTGGAACCGAAATTGGTACGCATGACAACGAAAAAAGATTCAAATGATCTGACAACGTATAAAAATCTCACAAGATCGACAAAAGAGTTATGCTAATCTTCATCGGAAGGACGTGAAATTCAATGTTGGAGAACATGTGTTTTTACGTGTTGCTCTATGGAAAGGAGTTACGAGATTTGAAAAGAGAGGAAAGCTCAATCCTCGATTCATTAACATTTTTTAATATAAAAAAATATTAATAAAATATTAATGTTTTTTAATATTTTAAATATAAAAAAATTAAAGTTTTTAAATTTTTTTTTAAAATTTTTTAATATTTTTATATCAAAAAATATTAACGTTTTAATATTAACCTCATATCAAATTTTTTTAATATTTTTAATATATTAACGTTTTTTAATATTAAAAAATATTAATAAAATATTAAAAAATATTAACGTTTTTTAATATAAAAAATTATTAACGTTTTTTAATATTAGTTGATATGTTAAAAAACGTTAATATTTTGGGAACGTTAAAACTAGTATTCCAACACTAGATATGCAGTTATTTTGATATTAATTGATAACGTTAAAAATCAATTATATATTAACGTTAAAAATTGATAACGTTATTTAGTAATATTCAAAATTAGTATTTTTTTTAAATTAGTATTTGATGTAAATATGTTATGTTTTGAATTTTAGTATTTTAATTAAATGATGTAAATATGTTATACAACTTATTTTATTTAATTAGTTGTTTTGATTAGTTAACAAAATAATTTGAATTTTAGTATTTTAATTAAATGATGTAAATAAGTTATGCTTTTTTATTTTGAATTTTAGTATTTTTTTATTTTGATTAAATGACATATTTACATGTGTCAGGTGTATTTTTGAATTTTCTCCCTTTAAGCCTCCATGTGTCTGCCACGTCAGCTAATTTTAACCTCGTTTGTCTTCTGTTAATGGCAGGGGCACGGGTGACCTAAAAAGTGTAACGTTAAGGGTACTTTTGAAAAAAAAATGTATAAGGTGCTCGATAGACATCGCAGTAAACGTTAGGGGTATTTTTGAACCTTCTCCCTAAATGAAAGGGATCAAATTTGTTAGTTCCCAATAGGCACACAATAGATCTAGAAGGGGGGGTTGAATAAATCCTTTTAATTTTAAATACTTTTCTCGTTTATTTTGTATTACTAATGAATTAGCATATGACAAACATAAGAATCTTTTTAAGTACAGCAGAATAAGTAAAAGATCCCCTTCATTGATATATTCATGAACATACATACATTATTCATAGAGTTAGTTAAGTTGTAAGCAGTTAATACATACATAACATTTATAGCAGTTAGGTACATAATGTAAATGACAGAAAGTAAATGACTGAAAGTAAAAGACACAAGGAATTTTAAGTGGTTCAGAGACTCAAGCTCTTAATCCACTCTTCTGCTTTAACTAGCAGGATTTCCACTAAGGAATGGCAACACCCTGAATCACTAAGATTCCTTCAAGGCCAGCAGCCTTGGAACTCCAGTTCACTAAGAACTCTTCAAGCCCAGCATGCTTGGAACTCCTTTAGTTCCCTAAGAACTCTTCAAGCGCAGCAGGCTTGGAACTTCATTTAGTCCCTCCAGACAAGGACCCCTCAGGCCCTGGCTACTTGTAGTTATTGTAGTTGTTGTTGTTGGTTCTGAGCTGCTAATATATCTTTAAGCTTGAACATCTTCTGTACTTAGCATCTTGGAGTGGTCCTCTTTGTATTCTGCGTAGAGTTTGGACCACATCTTATCTAGTGCAACTGATCTTCATTCTGTTCAGCTCATCTCATCCGATGTCAGCTGTGCACCATCACCATTTGGGTTTGCTAAGTGTTTGAGCTTTTGTGGTTTGCAGACATGGTTCTGCATTTGTTCTGTTTCAACTTTTGGTTCATGGTGATTCGTAGAGTGGCTCTCTGGATCTTCTTTGTACTCTGCCACTCTTCTGAATGCTATCTTCTTGGCCTTCTCGGCTCTCAGCTTAGCTACTATCTTCAGTGGCATTCTCATCCTTGTTGAGTGAAGCTTTAGTCTATTCAAGTCCTTCAAATCTGCTTCACTTCCACCTTCGTAGTCTCACTTTCACTGAGACTTGTCCTGTTCAGCTCTGGTGGAACTCGTAGAGTCAACAATATAACATTCCAACAACTCAACGATTTTGTAACTTCAGCAACCCTTGATCTTTGAAGCTCTGGCTGATATATACTCCTTCCCAATCTTTTCGTTAGGATATAGCCGTTGAAAGCTATTTGAATTACTTCGCAGATCTCGAGTTATTTAATGTAGACTGCAGATGTGACATGACATCCCCTTTTTCATCTTTTTGACACTGCAGTCTACTGTTCCACCTATCCCGTCAGAGATGTCATTTTGATGTCTTGGGAAGGTAGTCAACTTTATTTCTCCTTTTTGAATCCTCGATTAGAGCATCAGGAGTTGTCCTTTTGCATCGATGCCCTAAATTAGCAATGTTAGAATAACAGTCTTCAGATTGAACCGTTGCCAATACTTCAATCTTCAGATGACCGAACTCTACGATTCTGATGCATAAGTTCTTGGACCTGATCGTAGTGTGTCTTGTTGAATGTTGCTCATTGGCAGGTTTAAGATAACACTACGATCTTGAAGAGTGTTCATTAGTTCTTCAATGTAGAACACCTCTTCCTTCTTTTGTGCAGTTCTTCATCACTTCTATTTGCCTCGACTGATCTCAAGAACAGATAGCTTGACTCCTTGTTCTGGTCTCTTTTGAATAGCAAGATGCATCAGATTTGTGGCATGCCCAGCTCGTTTTCTCCTTGTGATCTACCGTTCACTTATCATCAATGGACTGATCCAATGCTTAATCACTTTAGCCTTGTTCTTCATAAGCTGACCAGTATCTCTTTGTACACTTCATCAGTTCCTACTTTGTTTGACAAATACTACGATCCTGGTTAATCCCAAGATAGTTGTCTTCTATTTATTTGACAGCTACTGCACTTGCTGACTTTCCTTAGTTAGTTACTTTGACTGAAGTCTTCTTCTGATCAACTTGTGGAAGTCTTCATCTTGAATGGCGTCACAACTCAATCTGGATGTTGATTGGGTTGGTGCTTAGATCTTCTGTTAGCTTGCATGCCATTCTTTGAGTGCTCTTTGGTTTTCTTCAGGTGGGATGTATCTTTGCAGCTCAGACCAGAGGCTTCATACTTTGGATATTCTGGGAGTACTCATATGTTGAGAATCATGTTTACTCTATGATTCTCCCTTTGCGTTGTGAGCACCTCTGTTGAAGCCTTAGTTCTACACTCTACGATTTGGCTTTGGTTCTGCAGACACTACGACTCCGAGATCAGATATTGACACTCTACGATTTCTGTCTTTATGCTTGTTGTCTTCATCTGATTCGGCTCGAATACGATCTCTGCCTCTGGTATGATCAGTAAACTCTACGACTCCGAGTGTGGTCTACGATTCTTGACTTGGATTTGGCAGTTGCTCGTTCGGCTTTTAGACAGGCTGTTTCTACAATTCTGAACATGACTTCCTCAGCAGACTACGGTTCCGAGAAAGTTCTTCTCGACACACTACGATCCTTCCTTGTCTCTCCTGGCAGTCTACGAACTCTGAGATCTACTATCTTGCAGACTACAATTCTGCCTTGATAGTTCTCGAGTTTTCATTGACTCTTCTGGCAGACTACGATTTCTGGTGCAGTGCTCAACGATCAGACATGCCTATCTATTACATTATAAGATCAACCTAACAAGTTTGATCTTTCTATATTTATAGTCCTTGTACATCATTTCTTTGTAAGAACTTTACAAAGCTGGTTTACTTATGTAGGATCAACCTAACATATTTAATCAATTCATTCTAAGTCCTTGTACATATGTTCCTATTATCTATCAAAGGACTTTACAGCTTTTCTTAATGCAAGCATACTTGCATATTCATTCATTTATAACATAATCAAATTATATATAAATAGGAATATCATTCACATGCTTATTCCTAACAAAATTCACTTTCAATCAAATCGAAAGCACAAAAGAAGCAGTTATCCTTCTTCAGAAGACTCAGGAGGCTCAAAATAAACTCCTTATGGACATCATCTCAAGCCTATGATCTTCTATAACTGAATTTCAAGCATACTCTATGAATCAGATGCAACAAACAGATATTGTCTTGGCCATTCTGCAAAAGCACAAATCATAAATTGATCCTCTGGTTTAAGAAAATTGTGAAGACATTACTCAGTCCAGGAATTAGCTCCACGAACTTGTCCAAGGTGTGAATCGTCTGTCAGAAGACATTCGAACCCTTGATGCTAACATAAAGGGGGAGAATAAAATGGAGCGAGAGAAATGTAAAGGCAGAGGTAAAGGAAAACAAATTGCTTAAACTTCAAGGAGTCCTCTCTCAAGATAGCCTCGCCATCAGACTCCACGAACTGAACAGCAGTAGTGTCAACCAATTCTCATAGCGCAACCGATAAGGAGTCAAGGGCCATCTCTTAGCTCACAAGGAGTAACCACTACTGGCATGCCGATTGGAGATCCTGTTTTTATGAACAGACATGATCATGGAGAAAAGCTAAGTTAAAGTGAGCTGGAAGATATTGCACGAAGAGATGAAGCCAACAGAAGAATGAGAGCTATAGAGCATGACAATCCTCCTAGAAGCAAAAGGAAGAGAAGATAGAGATAAGTTGAAAATTTGTTTCTTATTGATGTAGCTATGCTAAATTGTAATATCTATCTCACAACATCAATAAATTTATGCTTAATCTATAGAGATTTCAGCTGCTCACTGAAACACTAAGTTATATTTACTTTCTAGTATCCTGCATTTAGAAATTAATGATATGATGCAAATATACTTGGTTATGTCAACATCAAATAGGGGGAGATTGTTGGGAATTGTATATTAAAATTTGATGTTGAAAGTAAATAAACATGCTTATGTGTAAAGTCCTTCAAAGAACATATATACAAGGACTTAGATGATAGATCAAAAATTGTTAGGTTTGATCTGTGCTTAATGTTTATCATTCTGTAAATGAATATATAGAAGAAAAGATCAAAGATGTTAGGTTGATCTACTTTGAAGTGTAATAGATAAGCCTCAGCAGAATCGTAGTCTGTCAAGCCAGCTGAGAGATTGCAGAAGTCAAGGCAGAATCGTAGAGTATCGAGAAGTTGCTCTAAAATCGTAGTCTTCTTTGGAAAGCCATACTCAAATCGTAGAGATGATCCGAGCGTCTGACGAGCCATGTCAAGAATCGTAGTCTGCTCTCGGAAGCGTAGAGTCTGCAATACAATCAAGTAAAGATCGTAGTCCACCTATGCTTAAGAGAAATCGTAGTGTTCTCTTTGATCAGGCTGAATCAAGCACGAACATGACATGCAAGACACAACGGTCACGATCATAGTGTATCTCCCGTCAGCATTAGAAGCATCGGGCCTTGTCCATTTGTTCAAGGATAAAATACAACAAATGAGGAATGGATTATAGACGTTGAGACTTACGAGAATTCCAATGATTCAACACTCATCCTTAGTATATATCGAAGAAGCGTATTGAAGAAGCTAAGGAAAGGGACTGCATGCTTGCTGAAAACACTTTTTCAGGTGTTAGGTGAGATAGCAGTCTGCTGTGTTAGTGGGTTAGACGGCTGAACATCAAATTTCTAAGAAGTCGCCATCTGTGCTCAGAAGTGTCTGATGCATTTAATGCTTCAACGGATGCCTATAACGGACATATTTCAATGGCTCTTTTATATACAAATCAGACAGAGATGCAGCTAGCAAGCACACAACAAAAGAAAAAGAACTCTCAACGCTCAAACTCTACAATCTAGAAAGAAAAACATGTTCAGCTACTCAGTTCTTTCAAACGTATGCTTAATTGCAACTGAGTAGCACAATCCAAGAACTCAACTCTCATCAAGTGTATTCCAAGTCTGCTGGACTTGAAGAGTTCTAAGTTAACTAAGAAGTTTCAAGACTACTGGTCTTAAAGGAATCTAAGTGATTCAAAGATTGTAAAGACATCCTTAGTGGATTTCCTACTTGAGGAGTAGAAGAGTGGATTAGGAGCCTTGAGTGCTCTGAACCACTTAAAATCACTTTGTCTTTTAAGGGAAACAAACAAATCATATATTCCGATATGGTTAATTTATTAACAAATCTGACAAGTATTTTGAAAAAGAAAGTTTTTAAAAATATCTATTCAACCCCCCTTTTAGATAACTATTGTGTCTCTGGGAACTAACAAAATCAAATATAAATTTCTAAGTAAAACTAAGACTATCCCATCATGGCCGGCTCGTTTTACTTATTAACCCATTCTGGATATAAGACCACAAACATCATATATATAATGTCCACAAACATCATATGTTATCTAAACCTGTAAGATATATATATATATATATATATATATATATATAATGTCCACAAAGCAAAACATACTCTTTCACCAAATATATGAAGTAGCTGCAACACCAATTAGAAAAATTAACTAAATCGACATAAGTAGACATAAGTACAGAAATCAAATCACAAAATAAACTAATCAACACCATCCGAGCCCACCACCAACACCAATTAGAAAAATTACCTAAGAAAAATTGTAGTTTGTAGGAAGCAAAGGTGCGACGCGACGATGGAGGCTGGGTCTCGCCTGAGAGAGAGAGAAGATAAATCGATGGCCGGAGCCCGGAGGGAGAGCCGAGAGCTTGAGAGTGAGAGGATCGTAATTCGTAGATGGAGTAGGCAGAGAGCTGTGAAGCGAACGAGAGAAAACCAAACCCTAGATCTATTTGGAAACTTGAAAGTGAAGAAAGACTGAACTAGTAAACTAGTGAAGAAAGACTGAGTCTGAATTTAGTAATTAAGTAAATAACCGGTATAACTGGTCCGGTCCGGTTCCGATCCATGAAAACCATGTCTCAAAACCTATGCAGATGATACTGTGACAATAATTGAATCAATAATATGAGAAATATTATGCAGCAATTACTATAGCAATAATTGAGTATAACTGAGTGACTTCTCATGTAAGTATCAATAATCAATACCGTATGCTACTATGCATCCACGCGTATTACTGTACTTTTACTACAGAGTAGTTCAACAGTTTAACGGTAAAACTTTCGTCGTTATTTTTATAAAAAGATATTTCTGTTGTTTTCTAACTACGACAATACTTTCGTTGTGGGGTCCATCCATGATTGTGCTGTCGTACGAATATTTCTTGTTAAAATGAATATTCCCCGACCAATCGAATATTTTATAACCACTTGCTTACTTTACAAAATTTGTAAATATTACCCATAACTATAATATTATATCCAATCCACACCATAATATTCAAGAATATATTTTGAGAAAAATAATCTTTATTCATAAAAGTTGGGGTCTTACAATTAAGATTATCTATTATAATTATGTTTCAATTTTGTTGAGCAGTAGAAGACTAGTCTGGCTTCCTATAAACTATGCGAAATGAAAATCACCATTATTTCATTGGAGAAATTCTATATTCTAAAAATTCAAGTCTCATTTTTTTAATGCTTGTATACTAAAATGGATGTAATTTGCAAAAATTGCAGTATATATTTGCTCTGGTAATACACAAAACCAGGCAATTATCTGTCCTCCCTTAGGTAGTTAAGCCAAAAATGTCGGTTCATCACCATGTCCTTTGCCTCGAGAGCTTACAATAATCATGCCCATTGAGTAGTTAGCTAGTCATATTCCAAAAGTATTCTCTCTTTGTAGCTGAAATCTCCTATGTCCTTATATTTCTCCTGTTCTTAGTCGAGTCTAGTTCTAGCTATACTAAAATAGAAAGTATATATTTATTTGAGTTAATTAATATCGTTCTAAGTTTCGAAGGTAAATTCAGACCGATGAAAGGCAGATTGTCCAAATATTTGTCGATAATGAATAATGGGGCGTGATTATAGAATACACAGCCGTAGTGTGTTATTCAACGTAATATAAGCAATGGCAAATAAGTGTATTATGTGCTTCCAAGGAATAAAAGGAGTAGCGATTAAGTTCAGCTCATTTTGTCTCCTGGCAGCTGCTTCAAATGCCTCTGTCATGTCAAGTTCTTCTGGCTCGACTCCATCTACAAGTTCCCAGTTGGAGTGGTACAGTAATTGAGCCAGTGGAAGTTCAAATTTGCAATTCCAAATGATATCCCTGGACATGCCCTTCTTCCAGGGCCAAATGGGATAACCTCAAGATCTGAACCTCTAAAATCTCTTCAAGATCCTCAGAACCTTTCCGGTTCAAAGGGCTCAGCATTAGTCCAATACTCTTCATCTCTCCCTATTGCCCATGCATTGACAATAATTTTGGTTTTTATTGGCACCTCGTATACATTAATTTCACATCTTTCTCGCGATTCTCTTGGAAGTAACAATGGACCAGGTGGGTGCAACCATACAGTTTCTTTAATTACCAGTTTAAGGTAATGTAGTTCTGCTGTTTCCTTTAAGGACCCGTCTTACCTCAGTTTGTGCCTGATCCATCACCCTTAGATTGTTGGAAATGGGGTTTGAAAAATTAAATATTAAAGCATTTTGAGGCTCAATTTAATGTGGGACCCACACTCTGAAAATGTCGGGTCCATGCACCAATACGTTCTCCTCCGCAAGGAGTATAACGTGGTATACTTATTTGTTCAAATTCATTTAAAATTGAATGAGAAAATTGACTCCAAAGTCACCTACTTGAAATGTTATAAATTACATAGTCCCACATAGGAAGGTGAAGGGAAAAGTGAAGAATTTATATATGGGATGTTTGCTCAATAGGAAGTTCCCTAAGGGGTACCCCGCTTTTGTTGAAGGGAGAAGACCTAGCCAAGGCTTGTTTTGAACCCAAACGCGCGCTGTTTATCATCATACTACGTTGTTTTGATTTTGTTTAATTTAATGTCACGATGCTACGTCGTTTTGACGAACAGTTGAGCGCCAACGGTCATATCCCGTCGATATGCCACGGAATTATTTTATAAATAATCTATCCGGGAGCGCATTCTTTCATACGTTTTTCCCATTCTGTAGTATATGTTTTCCTTATTCCCTCATCTGTGTTTCTAGTTTGCATTCATGTTCTGCAGTTTACATAATATCGTTCCTTCATTCATCCCATCATTAATCATCACAGTAAGGTTCAAATACAGAACATAGAATTTGCGTTCGCATAATTCTTAATTTTGAAGTGCTACTAATTAAGAATTATAAATCCGTTTTATCTTGAGAAGTAATTATTCAACAAATCTTTTAGCACCAGTGAGGAAATAAATTTGCTTTAAGGAGATTTTGTGTATTCAAAGGACTCGAATTTATCTGTTTTATATTTCCAGAATCTGACTTCTTTTTACAAGTAAGTACAATGCATTTTGTTTTCTAAATTTGATTTGCTTAACTTTGTTATTATATATATTAAATGTTACTATATTTACAGAATAAAAATTCTCATCATTTTCGACATTACCCAATCTATGGTTGTTGATGAAGTCTCAATCCCAACAATGAAGATATCTTGAATAAGAATGGAACAAGATTAAAGTTGGGAACTAAATACGACTCAAAAAAAAAGTTGGGAAATAAATTACATGTCTGACCATTTTCTGTTGTAAAGGATCCAAAATTTTTAATTCGAGGATTGTTTTGAATGGAAAGTAAGAGTCTTACGAGTTAAGGACAAGTCCTTAAGATTTTCATGTCTATGTGTTTGTCATCATGAATTGTTTGGTTTTTACATCTCAATGAAATGGGAACAGTGAGCCTTTTTCTATTGAAGAATACCAAAATTATTTAGAATCTGTCACCAAAATATTACAGGCTTACTAGTGTCGAGGACAAAATAACAAATACAACGTATAATGAAATATTGGAAGCTTTGTTTTTAATTCATTTGTATGGATTTTGTCTTGCCCAAAATAGCATAATATTTACTTCTAGTCTAGCCAAATTGTTAAAATGTAGTTTCGATGTTGGTTTATATCTTTTGTGATTTTAATAATGACAATATATTTGGGAATCTATTTGGGAATGTTGGCTTATATCTTTTGTGAATTTTATGTTGACAATATTATTGGGTTTGTATTATTTAATGGATTTGTTTTAAATTGCTTGAGATGGTTTAATATGTTATATTGTTTGGCCAAAATTGGTTTATTAATATTGGTTTAATATGTTATATTTCTCGGTTGACCAATTAAAATAAAGGTATGCAATCTGAGTTTATTTAGGTAACCAACCTGATTGAGCAATCTATTGAGTATTTCACTTAGACTATTTCTCTCCTTATATTATGATATTCAAATTGGAAAGGAGTCTTATAAGGAATTTGTTTTAAATATGAACTAGTAAGAAATGAATCTTATCTTATCAGATATTATCCTTTATAATTCCTTGATATAATCTTTTTTAATTTGACTTGGATTTCAAATCTTTTAAATGAATATATATTCGTTGGCATATATTATTTGTTGAAATCCTATCTATATACCAAATGTGATATAAGCGAAAGTAGTATGCACACAAGTCAATCATGTTTGATGATAAAGCATATACTTTGTAACAATCAAATTTATTTATTAATAAAAAGTATTAATTTATTAAAGGCTTTTAATTATCTACATGATGCTGTTTTATAATATATGATAAACCCATAGTTTTAAGCAATGCTTTTAGAATAATGATGATGATCATTCTAATGAGATCTAAATTCTTAAAAAGCTCAAAACTAAAATAGTTCCTAATCGTTGGATTACTAAATTGGGGATTAGTGAATCCGGATAGATTAGTACATACGTTGCTTGCTCATTGGATGAGGATGATTGATCTCATGATCATTTGTGTGGAGACACTAAAGCAAGTATGTAGGTGCTTATTAGAGAATAAGTTCACTGAACGTGGCTCGCTAAGGAATACCTAATGGAGTTTTACTTACCTGTCATAGGAATTCCTGCAGTGATAGTAGTACAAGTGATCCTTAGACTTGAGATCATCATAGTATCTTGTGTATGATTAATTATACTTTGACTTATTCCTTAAGACCCTTAGGGTATATCAAAGGGTATGCTTGGGTATAATAAGTCGTACATGGAGATAATGTATGATCAATAAAGAATCTACCACTTCTAGTAAAAAAAGAGAAATGTCCTATGTGATTCGATAAATGACAACCCAGTAGTCCTTGGCCAAGGCAGAATGAAATTAGAAAGGAGTTTCTAATTTGCATTATTTGGTGTTGTGCATTTAAGAGTCGAAATACATATAATTAAATAAAATAAGACTTGACAGTAATTCCATATCTTATATTTAATTGGGACATTGTATGGTGGAAGGATTGAATTGTACGGTAACTATTTACTCAAAGGTTCTTTTATGATTAATGTTGAAATCTATATTATCTAGAAAGTCGTTGATCGCTAGGGAGGCTTATCGATTTTGTAGAATAAATATTATTTATTTAAATAAATTAATAGTTTAATTTAATTTATTTAAATAAGATTAGAATTGTTCTAATTGATTTATTCACAACCGGTTTAATATGGAGAACCTAAAGGGTCACACCATAAAAGAAAAAATAATTATTTAAGAAGTTAATGGCATAATTATAATAATAAGTTAAGTATATTTAATTTAATCTATGTTGATAGAATAAATTAAATAGCTTAATATTTATTATTTAATATTTTAGAAATATTAAATACAAATTAATAAGAGGAGTCTTATTATTATTATTACTATTATTATTATTTAATTCTTAAAGGAGTTTAAAAATTAATTAATAAAAGTACTCTCATTTATTCCTAATAAGATTAGGAGGCTAATTAATTAAAAGTTTAATTAATTATTCCTAATAAGATTAGGAGCCTAATTAATTAAAAGAGTTTAATTAATTAAGATAAAGCCTAATTCCTTAATTGTTAAGGAGGGTTGCCTACATCTATAAATAAGAGGAGTCTTATTATGGGTGTAGAGTTGGTGTTGGCTTTTTCACAACAGACGCAATTCCAATAGTTGGAGAGTACGTTCTTTCTCTATAGAGATAGAAAACTAGGGTTTAGCCAAATACCCATCTTCTTGAATCTTTCTTCTTCCTTGGTGGATCACCTCTAGAGGCCAAACACTTGGATGGCTAACGTTGATCAAAGGAATGAACCAAACCCGGTGGATTCAAGTTGAACACGAAAAAAGATTGGAGGTGAACTTGTACCTGAGGAAGCTCGAATCTTTAAGGGTATGATTCTTGTTTTTTCTTTTTCGTTTAATTAATAAGTGTGTATAAAGGATGATCCGGGTATATGATTTGTAAAATTTTAAAACTCTGATTTTCCATGCTTCCGCTTATTTTGTGCAATTTGATTGCGTTTATGTATATTACAAACCTAACAGTGGCATCAGAGCCAAATCTTTATGCGAATGATTAATTATTCAGATTTGATATGTATGTTGATATGTGTTTAGAACAATTTAATTGGGCATAATTTTGTTGTATAAAATTTAAAAAAAATATGGTATTGTGTAACCGTTTCGTGATTTTCGTGGTATTTGTTTTGAGTATTGATTTCATTATCAAAACTTGGACCAAGTGATATATAATATATGAATAACCTGACATATATGAATAACTTGATATTAATCACGTTAATCCTGACATATATGCATAACGCGGATCACGAGGTTACAATATATAAGTAATCTTACTACATTTAAATCCATATGCTTCTTTTTGCAAATAGCAAGCCCAGTATCATTTTTTTTTTGAAAAAAACACGTGAGATTAGAATATATATATATATTATATATTTCGGTTTATATATATATATATATATATATATATATATATATATATATATAGTCCGGATCCAGTCGGGATTCCGGACTTTATAAAATACGGACCTTTTTTTTTTTACTTTTTTTTTTTGAAACAACTAAAAAAAATAAAAAAAATTATGGAATTAAATTTTTTTCATAATACAGTATTTTGGGTGTGATTTGGGTACGTATAACAAAATATGTATGTACAGTCTGTGCAGACTGTACTACCACTTTTTGGTATAAGTATTCAAAACACGTCCAAAACATTGTATTATGGAAAATTTTCAGTTCCATAAAATATTAAATATTTTTTTTAGTTGTTTTAAAAAAAAAGAAAAAAAAATAAAAATAGGGTCCGTATTTTAGGACCTGTCCGGGAGTCCGGACAGGATCCTGTGTGATATATATATATATATATATATATATATATATATTTAATTATTTTATAATTAAAATAAAAAAGTTTATTTTAATCTTAAAATAAAAAATTTATTTTAATCTTAAAATAAAGAGTTTATTTTAATTTTAAAATTGAATTTCATGCTAACTAATTAAAGTTAAAATTGGATTCTATGATAACTAATTGGAGTTAAAATTGGATTCCATATTTTCTAAAATAAAGGAGTTTATTTGTGAATAGTAAAATGAATTATTCCATATTTCCTTAAATAAAGGAGTTTATTTAGATATGGAATAAGATTTTATATTATTCAAAATAAAAGAGTTTATTTGTGAATAGGAAAGAGAGTCCGTATTTTCTTAAATAAAGGAGTTTATTTAGATATGAAATAAGATTTCATATTATTCAAAATAAAAGAGTTTATTTGTGAATAGGAAAGATAATCCGTGTTTTCTTTAATAAAGAATTTTTTTTTACTTAGAATTGGAATCCATAATTAATTAAAATAAAAGAGTTTATTTTGATTAAAGATTTTGATTAAAATAAAATAGTTTATTTTATTCAAAATTAGATAAATTAAAATAAAAGAGGTTTATTTTGATTTAAATTTGGATTAAAATAAAGAAGCGTATTTTGATTCAAAATTAGATTTTATGCTAACTACATTTGCCTATTAAATGATATCAATATATATATTGAATGTTTATTATTCATGACATGAATATTATTTATTGATGCATATGATGATGTGTATGATAATAAATGGAATTGATTATGGACTATTGAACAATGTGATTGGATTTTATTTTTGTTGGATGCATGAATGTATGAGTTTTATTAAATGGGGTCTGCGTACCTCGTCTTCTCTAATTTTTTCTTAATGTAAATTTTAACCCCCTCCTATGTACTTCTGCTTGACTGCTGATCAAGGTTTCTATTTATTTTAAATAGTTTTGTAATTGGAATAGTTAGAATTAATTTTGAAGAATTAGGGATCAAAGAGCAAGGAGCACGTGAAGACCCGTTTGTAATGGAGTCCGAGTTTAAATGTAATAATTATATTTAAATATTAATTCTTGCACCCCTAGGGTTTGACCTTTTGGTTCACTTAATAGCTCTAGTGAACCAAACTAGAATAAAAGTCCATAATCAATCCGAGTAGAATATAGTATTTTATATGTGCATGCATATACTATATACATTATATATTATGCAAACATGCTTCGCATGTTTATTAATATGACGCGTATTTTATATATATATATATGTGCATGCGCGCTAAACAAGATGAGACAAATTAATAACAAACCTCTCAAATATTTTATATTAAGTTGAACGTTCAAAGATATTTGAAATATCGAACGTCGCCTTCTAGCATGATAAAAATAATAGAGTATCAATTAATTATTATAAGTTTGTTGTGTCACCACAAGGCTTATCTTAATTCTTTGAGATGTTAATTTTATCACATTTAATGCTTATAAAGAAATTTGAACAATATTATTTTGTTGTGTCACCACAAGGACAATATTTTTCTTTTTTAAATATATGGAGTGCTAGGTTGGACTTAACTTAAATCATTTTAGTTTGGATGTGCACACACTTGACCATTATGATTTAAGAAGCAAAATATAAGGAGTTACATAGTTGATGTAATTGACAAAAGTTGTCTACCTATTTATTTATATATAGTTTATTGTGTCACCACAAGGCTATATACATTTAAAATGGGATCCTTATTCTCACTAGCATATCTTTAATTAGATTTTGCCGAACTATATAAGTGAGGGTAATATATTTTGATAAAAATAGTGGAAGATACCAATTTAAAATAAGACCTAATTTATTTTGATAATTAATAAAAGAATGTATGCTAAAATGTTGTTAAGTACAAATTCATTTATAGAATTTTATAATGTCTAAATTACTATCGCTGCGTAGCATATTAGATATTAATTAACCAGACCGAATTAAATGGATTGGTTAAGGAATTTGAGAATAGTTCTCACAGCTGAAAAGCTATCTTATGTCCTTAATACGCCTACCCCTGCAATGGTTGCAGACAATGCCTCTGAGGAAGAGATTGCTACTTTTAGAAAGTGACAAGATAATGCACAGTTGGCTAAATGCATCATGCTCGCATCCATGAGTAACGAGCTTCAGCGTCAGCATGAAACTATGGATGCTCCTACTATATTCCTGCACATCAAGTAGTTGATGGTGAGAAAAGTAAGACTAATAGATATCAGATATCTAAGGAGCTCATCTGATCTAAAATGACTAATGACACTACAATACAGATAAAAGTCCTTAACATTATCAATTTAATTGATCAATTAGGACAACAGGTTTTATCATGGATGGAGAGTTGAGCCAAAATTTGATCTTGCACTCACTCATGGACTCCTTTCACAATTGTTATGAATTTTTCATAGGTACAAGCTAGATATCAGCATAGCTGATTTTCTTAACATGTTAAAAAATGTTGAGAGTCACTTTCCAACGACCATGTCTTACTGGTAGGAGTAAAAGGATCTTTTGAAAAGAAGAACGATTCAAAGAAGGTAAATAGAAAGACAAAAATAAAGGATAATAAGAACAAAACTGATATGGACAGCAAAGGAGTTTACTTTCAGTGCAATAAGCCAGGACACTGGAAAAAAAACTGTGAGAAGCATCTTGCAGAGTTAACCAGAAGAAGCTTAGTGAAGTTTCGGTTACAAATACAAATTTGTTCATGATTTAAAATAAATTTTTCTTTAAGTCAAGGTTCTACTTGGGTATTGGATACCGACTTTGGTTATAATAAATATAGATTTATGAATGGACCAAGCAGAAGTAGAAAGCTAAATAAAGATAAGTAATCCTATGTGTGGAAAATGAAGCAAATGTTGCTGCATTAGCCATAGAAACTTATAGTTTAGCAATGCCAACGGGAAAAACTATTAATTAAGTCAATAAGTTGTTATTGTATTCCAGTTCTTGTAATAAACATTATTTCCACTTTGTTGTTGGACAATAAAATCTTTGGTATTATATTTAAGAACAATTGTTGTTCTATTTATAATAATAATGTTTTGTGTAGAACAGGAATATTACTTAATGGATTTTGTATACTTAACTTACGTGAAAATAATTTTTCAAATTGAACAAATTAGTATAAGAAAAGGAGATGATCATTCAAAGAGTTGAATGTGTGTATTTGATGAAATACAAGTATGAATTATTTAAAAGGTTCAAAGAATTCAAAAGTGAAAAAAAATTGGCAAAATATTAGGATTCTTTGATCAGATCAAGGAAGGAATACTTGTGCAATGAGTTTCTAAATCATCTCAAATGGTTTTCTCACAATAGACGCCTCCTGATACGCAAAAATTGATTAGTGTATCTGAAAGAAAAAACATACCTTGTTTGACATGGTGCGGTCTATAATAATTTTACCGACATTTTAGTATCCTTCAGGGATAATGTCCTAGAAATAGCTGCATATCTATGAAAAGGTAACCTCAAAATCCGGCCCCAAGACTCTATAAGAGTTATGGACAGGGAGGATTCTAATCTTAAGTATCTTAAGATAAAGGGTTGTCCAACGTATGTGAAAAGGTTTCAAAGGATAAGCTTGGGACAAGATTTGACAATTACAGATTTGTGGTACATCCTAAAGTAAGTTTAGAATAAATGTTCTATAATCCTACTTAGCAAAAGGTGTTTGTTGCGAAACACGCTACCTTCAAAGATAAAGGTGTTTATCATTGAAGGGGCTAGTGGAAGGATAATAGATCTTAAAGAGTTCAAGAATCACAAATCACTATAAGTCAAATAAGATGAACCTGTAGATAGACCTATTGTACCACAATCGAATTATAAATCTGGAATAGTACCGAAGATACCTGGGAGGTATGGATTCATCATGGATGATGATGATGAGGTACACATCATAGAAGATGATGATCCAGTTACATACGATGAGGTAAGAGTTGTAGACACTCAGAGAAATGGATTGAAGCAAGCTCCTCAAAAATGGAACATTCATTTTGATAAGGTAATCAAAAGAGTTTGATTTTATCAAAAATAAGAATGAACCTAGTGTGTACAAAAGGATCAGTGGGAGCGCCGTGACATTCCTAGTATTATATGTTGATATACTACGGATAAAGAATGACATACTAATGCTATAATCAGTAAAGATAAAGTTGTCTAAATATTCCTCCAAAAATAATTTGGGAAGAGTATCTTAATTAGGGATACAAATCTATATAGATAGATTTAAGGGGATGCTCGACTTAACCCAAGAAACGTATATTCATTTGATGCTAAAGTCTTTTAGCATGTCAAACTCCAAGAGATGTCTCATGTTGATCAGCCATTGAGTGTATCTCTCTTAATAGTCCCCATAGACTCCTGAAAAGATAGATCGCATGAGTGATAATCATGTATACAATGAAATATATGAGATCTGACGTGGATCAGTCATATTCTGGAGAAGATCACTATAAGACAGTGAAAAATATCTTAAAGTACTTAAACGGCGCTAAGGATGTGATCAGAGTTATGGTGGGTCTGAATTAAAACTAGAGGGCTTAATAGACTCGAGTTTTTTAGACAGACTAAGACGAAAGAAAATCCACTTTAAGGTAAAGCGTTACCTTAAACGGTGGTGCAATGAATTGAAAAGGTTCCAAACAGTAAAGAGTTGCTGGTTTAGTGATAAAGATAAAGTATATAGCTATAAATGAAGCTGTAAGTTGATTGTTTGGATAAAAGTTCATTACAGAACTAGGAATAGTTCCTACGTCTCATCTTGGATCTAAACATGTGTTGTGGCACTTTTATTTAATTATAAGAATCATTGAAAGATGGGAAATCACTATAGAGATAGTGAACTCTCAAGAACAACATTACATATCCATTAACTAAAACTTATCCAATAGTAAGATAATCGTCACTTAGAGAAGAAGGGTATGAGATACCATGGCGATTGTCTTTAGTGCAAGTGGGAGATTGAAAGTAGTATGCACACAAGCCAATCATATTTGATGATAAAGCATATACTTTGTAAAAATCTTATTCATTTATTAATAAAAAGTATTAATTTATTAAAGGCTTTTAATTATCTACATGATGCTGTTTTATAATATATGATAAACCCACAGTTTTAAGCAATACTTTTAGAATAATGATGATGATCATTCTAATGAGATCTAAATTCTTAGAAAGCTTAAAACTAAAATAGTTCCCAATCGTTAGATTACTAAATTAGGGATTAGTGAATCCGAATAGATTGGTACATACATTGCTTGCTCATTAGTTGAGGATGATTGATCTCATTATCATTTGTGTGGAGACACTAAAGCAAGTATGTAGGTACTTATTAGAGAATAAGTTCACTGAACGTGGCGCGCTAAGGAACATCTAATGGAGTTTTACTTGCCTGTCAATAGGAATTCATGTAGTGATAGTAGTACAAGTGATCTTTAGACTTGAGATCATCATAGTATCTTGTGTATGATTAATTATACTTTGACTTATTCCTTAAGACCCTTAGGGTATATCAAAGGGTATGCTTGGGTATAATATGAAAGTAGTATGCACACAAGCCAATCATATTTGAGGATAAAGCATATACTTTGTAACAATCTTATTCATTTATTAATAAAAAGTATTTATTTATTATAGGTTTTTAGTTATCTACATGATGCTGTTTTATAATATGTGATAAACCCATAGTTTTAAGCAATACTTTTAGAATAATGATGATAATCATTCTAATGAGATCTAAATTCTTAGAAAACTTAAAACTAAAATAGTTCCCAATCATTGGATTACTAAATTGGGTATTAGTGAATCCGGATAGATTGGTACATACGTTGCTTGATCATTAGATGAGGATGATTGATCTCATGATCATTTGTGTGGAGACACTAAAGCAAGTATGTAGGTGCTTATTAGAGAATAAGTTCACTGAACGTGGCTCGCTAAGGAATACCTAATGGTGTTTTACTTGCCTGTCAATAGGAATTCTTGTAGTGATAGTAGTACAAGTGATCATTGGACTTGAGATCATCATAGTATCTTGTGTATGATTAGTTATACTTTGACTTATTCCTTAAGACCCTTAAGGTATACCAAAGGGTATGCTTGGGTATAATAAGTTGTACATGGAGATAATGTATGATCAATAAAGAATCTACCACTTCTAGTAAAAAAAGAGAAATGTCCTATGTGATTCGATAAATGACAACCCAGTAGTCCTTGGCCAAGGCAGAATAAAATTAGAAAGGAGTTTTTAATTTACATTATTTGGTGTTGTGCATTTAAGCGTCGAAATACATATAATTAAATAAAATAAGACTTGACAGTAATTCCATGTCTTATATTTAATTGAGACATTGTATGGTGGAAGGATTGAATTGTACGGTAACTATTAACTCAAAGGTTCTTTTATGATTAATGTTGAAATCTATATTATCTGGAAAGTCGTTGATCGCTAGGGATACTTATCCCTATTGTAGAATAAATATTATTTATTTAAATAAATTAATCGTTTAATTTATTTATTTAAATAAGATTAGAATTGTTCTAATTGATTTATTCACAACCGGTTTAATATGAAAAACCTAAAGGGTCACACCATAAAAGGAAAAATAATTATTTAAGAAGTTAATGACATAATCGTAATAATATGTTAAGTGTATTTAATTTAATCTATGGCGATAGAATAAATTAAATAGCTTAATATTTATTATTTAATATTTTAAAAATATTAAATATATAAATTAATAAGAAGAGTCTTATTAATATTATTACAATTATTATTATTTTAATTTCTAAAGAGTTAGAAATTAATTTAATATTAGTACTCTCATTTATTCCTAATAAGATTGGGAGGCTAATTAATTAAAAAATTTTAATTAATTATTCCTAATGAGATTAGGAGCATAAATAATTAAAGGAGTTTAATTAATTAAAATAAAACTCAATTCCTTAATTGTTAAGGAGGGTTACCCACATTTATAAATAAGAGGAGTCTTATTATAGGTGTGAGTGGTTGTTACGTGATTCCAATTGTTGGAGAGTACGCTCCTTTTCTATGAGAGATAGAAAAACTAGGGTTTTGCCAAATACACATCTTCTTGAATCTTTATTCTTTCTTGGTGGATCACCTCTAAAGGCCAAACACTTGGGTGGCTAACATTGATCAAAGGAAGGAATCCAACCCGGTGGATTCAAGTTGAACACGAAAAGGATTTGGAGGTGAACTTGTACCTGAGGAAGCTCGGATCTTCAAGGGTATGATTCTCGTCCTTTATTTTTTCGTTTAATTAATAATTGCGCATAAATGGTGATCCGGGTATAAGGTTTATAAAATTTTAAACTCTGATTTTTATACGTTTCCGCTTACTTTGTGTAATTTGATTGCGATCTTGAATATTACAAACCTAACAGTGGCATCAGAGCCAAACCTTTATGTAAATTATTAATTGTTTTAATTTAATATGTATATTGATATGTGTTTAGAATAATTTAATTGAACATAATTTGTTGTATAAAATTTAAAAAAAAAATAAAAAAAACGGTAATCGATTTTGCTGAATCACATGTTTTCTTTTGGAACGGATTTAGATTTTATATATATATATATATATATATATATATATATATATATATATATATATATATATATATATTGATCCTAGACAATCCTGGAGCTTCAAGTATTCAGTTAATCTTAAGTGATTGATTATTCTTAGGACTTCTATTTATATAATCTTGTTGGACGGTTATTAATATTGAGAATATTTTATATGTATATATATATATGGTACTAGTAATCATGCTCCTAAAACGTGATTCACATTCACGTTAAGTATATTACGTACGGATATATTATATATATTTTTTTATATATAATATTATAAATAATTTTATAATTAAAATAAAAGTTTATTTTAATTTTAAAATTAAATTTCATGCTAACTAATTAGAGTTGGGATTTGATTCCATGATAACTAATTATAGTTAAAATTAGAGTCTATGTTTCCTAAAATAAAGGAATTTATTTGTGAATAGGAAAGTGAATTCATATTTCCTTAAATAAAGAAGTTTATTTAGATATGGAATAAGATTTCATATTATTCAAAATAAAAGAGTTTATTTGTGAACAGGAAAAAAATCCATGTTTCCTTTAATAAATATTTTTTTTAATTGGAATTGAATTCCATAATTAATTAAAATAAAGGAGTTTATTTTGATTTAAGAATTTGATTAAAATAAAATAGTTTATTTTATTCAAAATTGGATAAATTAAAATTAAAGAGTTTATTTTTATTTAAATTTGGATTAAAATAAAGAAGTTTATTTTGATTCAAAATTAGATTTTATGCTAACTAAATTTGTTCATTAAATGATATCAATATATATATTGAATATTTATTATTCATGAGAGGAATATTATTTATTGATGCATATGATGATGAGTATGATAATAAATGGGATTGATTATGGACTATTGACCAATGTGATTGGATTTTATTTTAGTTGGATGCATGAATGTATGGATTTTATTAAATAGAGTCTGCGTACCTCGTCTTCTCTAAATTTTTCTTAATGTAAATTCTATCTCCTTCCTATGTACTTCTCCTTGACTGCTGATCAAGGTTGCTATGTATTTTAAATAGTTTTGTAATTGAAATAGTTAGAATTAATTTTAAAAAATTGGAGATCAAGGAGCAAGGAGCGCTTGAAGACCCGTTTGTAATGGAGCCCGGGTTTAAATGTAATAGTTATGTTTAAATATTAATTCTTGCACCCCTAGGGTTTGACCTTTTGGTTCACTTGGTGGCTCTAGTGAACTAAACTAGAATAAAAGTCAATAATCAATCCGGGTAGAATATAATATTCTATATGTGCATGCTTATACTATATATATATATATATATATATATATATATATATATATATATATATATATATATATATATATTATGCAAACATGCTTCGCATGTTCATTAATATGATGCGTATTTTATATATATATGTACATGCGCGCTAAACAAGATGAGACAAATTAATAACAAACCCCTTAATTTTTTTATATTAAGTCCTAAGCGTTCAAAGATATTTGGAATATCGAACGTCGCCTTCTAGCATGATAAAATTAATAGAGTATTAAATATTTAATATGAGTTTGTTGTGTCACCACAAGACAAGTATTAAGTATTTAAGATGTTAATTTATCACATTTGATGCTTATAAAGAAAATTAAACAATATTATTTTGTTGTGTCACCACAAGGACAATATTTTTCTTTTTTGAATATATGGAGTGCTAGGTTGGACTTAAATTAAATCATTTTAGTTCGGATGTGCACACACTTGACCATTATGATTTAAGAGGTAAAATACAAAGAGTTGCATAGTTGATGTAATTGACAAGAGTTGTCTACCTATTTATTTATATATAGTTTGTTGTGTCACCACAAGGCTATATACATTTGAAATAGGATCCTTATTCTCACTAGCATATCTTTAATTAGATTTTGTCAAACTATATAAGTGAGGGTAATATAGTTTGAAGAAAATAGTGCGAGATACCAATTTAAAACAAGACCTAATTTATTTTGGTAATTAAAAGAATATATACTAAAATGTTATTAATTACAAATTCAATTACAGAATTTTACAATGTCTAAATTACTATCACTGCGAAATATATTAGATGTTAATTAATCGGATCGAATTATTCGGATTAGTTAAGGAATTTGAGAATAGTTCTCATGGCTGAAAAGGTATCTTATGTCCTTAGTACGCCTATCCTTGCAATGGTTGCAGACAATGCATCTGAGGAAGAGATTGCTACTTTTAGAAAGTGGCAAGATAATGCACAGTTGGCTCAATGCATCATGCTCGCATCCATGAGTAACGAGCTTCAGCGTCAGCATGAAACTATGGATGCTCCTACTATACTCCTACACGTCAAGTAGTTGATGGTGAGGAAAGTAGGACTAATAGATATTAGATATCTAAGGAGCTCTTCCGATCTAGAATGACCAACGACACTACAATACAGACACATGTCCTAAACATGATCAATTTGATTGAATAATTAGGACAACAGATTATGTTATAGATGGAGAGTTGAGCCAAGATTTGATCTTGCACTCACTCCTAGACTCCTTTCACAATTGTTGTGAATTTTTCATATGAACAAGCTAGATATCAGTTTCGCTGATTTACTTAACATGTTAAAAAATGTTAAGAGTCACTTTCCAACCAAGAAAGACCATGTCTTACTGGTATGGGCCAAATGATCTTCTGAAAAGAAGAACGATTCAAAGAAGGTAAATAGAAAGACAAAAATAAAGGATAATAAGAACAAAACTGATACGGATAGCAAAGGAGTTTGCTTCCACTGCAATAAGCCTGGACACTGGAAAGAAACTGCGAGAAGCATCTTGCAGAGGCTAACCAAAGAAGCTTAGTGAAGTTTCGGTTATAAATACAAATTTGTTCATGATTTAAAATAAAATTTTTTTTAGGTCAAGGTTCTACTTGGGTATTGGATACCGACTTTGGTTATCATAAATATAGATTTATGAAGGGACCAAGTAAAAGTAGAAAGCTAAACAAATATAAGTAATCCTATGTGTGGAAAATGAAGCAAAGGTTGCCATATTAGCCATAGAAACTTATAGTTTAGCAATGCCTACGAGCAAATCTATTAAGTCAATAAGTTGTTATTATTTTTCAGTTCTTGTTAGAAACATTATTTCTATTTTATTGTTGGACAATAAAATCTTTGATATTATAGTTAAGAATAATTGTTGTTCTATTTATAATAATAATGTTTTGTATAGAACTAGAATATTACTTAATGGATTTAGTATATTTGACTTATGTGAAAATAATTTTTCATATTGAACAAATTAGTATAAGAAAAGGAGATGATCATTCAAAGAGTTGAATGTTTGTATGAATTATTTGAAAGGTTCAAAGAATTCAAATGTGAAACTAATTTGAATAGTATTAAGATTCTTTGATTAGATCGAGGAAGGAATACTTGTGTAATAAGTTTCTAGATCATCTCAAATGGTTTTCTCACAATGGACGCCTCCTAATACGCAATAATTGATTGATGTATCTGAAAGAAAAAATCGTACCTTGTTGGACATGGTGCGGTCCATAATTATTTTACCGACATTCCAGTATCCCTCTGGGGTAATACTCTAGAAATGGCTCATATCTACGAAAAAGGTAACCTCAAAATCCAGTCCCAACACTCCATAAAAGTTATGGACAGGGAGAATTCCTAATCTTAAGTATGTTAAGATAAGGGGTTGTCCAACTTATATGAAAAGGTTTCAAAGGATAAGCTTGGGACAATATTTGATAAGTGTCAATTTGTGGGACATCCTAAAGTAAATTTAGGGTATATGTTCTATAATCCTAGTTAGCAAAAGGTGTTTGTTGCGAAACACGCTACCTTCTATGATAAAGGTGTTTATCATTGAAGGGACTAGTGGGAGGATAATAGAATCTTGAAAAGTTCAAGAACCACAAAATACTATAAGTCAAATAAGAGGAACTTGTAGATAGACCTATTGTACAACAAACGAATCGTAAATCTAGAATAGTACCGAAGATACCTGGGAGGTATGTATTCATTATGGATGATGATGATTAGGTACGTATCATAGAAGATGATGATCCAGTTACATACGATGAGGTAAGAGTTGTAGATACTCAGAGAAATGGATTAAGACAATCTTCTCAATAATGGAACATTCGTTTTGATATGATAATCAAAAGAGTTTGATTTTATTAAAAATAAGAATGAACCTAGTGTGTACAAAAGGGTTAGTGGGAGCGCCGTGACATTTCTAATATTATATGTTGATATAATACGGATAAGGAATGGCATGCCAATGCTAAAATCAGTAAAGATAAAGTTGTCAAAAAATTCCTCCATGAATGATTTGGGAAGAGTATCTTAATTGAGGATACAAATCTATATAGATAGATTTGAGATGATGCTCGACATAACCCAAGGAACGTATATTCATTTGATGCTAAAGTCGTTTAGCATGGCAAACTCCAAAAGATGTCTCATGTTGATGAGTCATGGAGTGTATCTCTCTTAATAGTCCCCATAGACTCATAAAAGAGAGATCGCATAAGTAACTATCATGTTTGCAATGAAATATACGAGACTTGATGTTGATCAGTCATATTCTGGAGAAGTATACTGTGAGATAGTGAAAATTATCTTAAAGTACTTAACTGGAACTAAGGATGTGATCATATTCATGGTGGGTCAAAATTAAAACTAGAGGTCTTAACAGACTCAAGTTTTTCAAACAGACCAAGACGACAGAAAATCCACTTTAAGGTAAATCGTTACCTTGAACGGTGGTGCAGTGAATTGGAAAGGTTTCAAACAGCAAAGAGTTGCTGATTTAGTGATAAAGACAAGGTATATAGCTATAAATGAAGCTGCAAGTTGATTGTTGGGATGAAAAGTTCATTACAGAACTAGGAATAGTTCCTACGTCTCATCTTGGATCTAAACATGTGTTGTGGCATTTTCATTTGATTATAATAATCATTGAAAGATGGAAAATCACAATAGAGATAGTGAACTCTCAAGAACAACATTACATATCCATTAACTAAAGCTTATCCAACAGCAGGATAATCGTCACTTAGAGAAGAAGGATATGAGATACCATGACGATTGGCGTTAGTGCAAGTGGGAAATTGAAAGTAGTATGCACACAAGCCAATCATGTTTGATGATAAAGCATATACTTTGTAACAATCTTATTCATTTATTAATAAAAAGTATTAATTTATTAAAGGTTTTTAGTTATCTACATGATACTGTTTTATAATATGTGATAAACCCATAGTTTTAAGCAATGCTTTTAGAATAATGATGATGATCATTCTAATGAGATTTAAATTCTTAGAAAGCTTAAAACTAAAATAGTTCACAATCGTTGGATTACTAAATTGGGAATTAGTGAATCCGGATAGATTGGTACATACGTTGCTTGATCATTGGATGAGGATGATTGATCTCATGATCATTTGTGTGGAGACACTAAAGCAAGTATATAGGTGCTTATTAGAGAATAAGTTCACTGAACGTGGCTCGCTAAGAAATACCTAATGGTGCTTATTAGAATTGTTCTAATTGATTTATTCACAACCGGTTTAATATGGAGAACCTAAAGGGTCACACAATAAAAGGAAGAATAATTATTTAAGAAGTTAATGGCATAAACGTAATAATATGTTAAGTGTATTTAATTTAATCTATGGCGATAGAATAAATTAAATAGCTTAATATTTATTATTTAATATTTTGAAAATATTAAATATATAAATTAATAAGAGGAGTCTTATTAATATTATTATAATTATTATTATTTTAATTTTTAAAGAGTTAGAAAATTAATTTAATATTAGTATTCTCATTTATTCCTAATAAGATTAGGAGGCTAATTAATTAAAAGATTTTAAATAATTATTCCTAATAAGATTAGGAGCATAATTAATTAAAGGAGTTTAATTAATAAAATAAAACTCAATTCCTTAATTGTTAAGGAGGGTTACACACATCTATAAATAAGAGGAGTCTTATTATGGGTGTGAGTGTTGTTGATTTTTTCGCAACAGACGTGATTCCAATTGTTGGAGAGTACGCTCCTTTTCTATGAGAGATAAAAAAATTAAGGTTTTGTCAAATACCCATCTTATTGAATCTTTATTCTTTCTTGGTGGATCACCTCTAGAGGCCAAACACTTGGGTGGCTAACGTTGATCAAAGGAAGGAACCAAACCGGTGGATTCAAGTTGAACACGAAAAGGATTTGGAGGTGAACTTGTACCTGAGGAAGCTCGGATCTTCAAGGGTATGATTCTCGTCCTTTATCTTTTCGTTTAATTAATAATTATGCATAAAGGGTGATCCGGATATAAGGTTTATAAAATTTTAAACTCTGATTTTTATACGTTTCAGCTTACTTTATGCAATTTAATTGCGTTCTTGAATATTACAAACCTAACATAATAAGTCGTACATAGAGATAATGTATGATCAATAAGAATCTACCACTTCTAGTAAAAGAAGAGAAAATATCATATGTGATTCGATAAATGACAACCCAGTAGTCCTTGGCCAAGGCAGAATGAAATTAAAAAGGAGTTTCTAATTTTTATTATTTGGTGTTGTGCATTTAATAGTCGAAATACATATAATTAAAAAAAATAAGACCTGACAGTAATTCCATGTCTTATATTTAATTGGGACATTGTATGGTGGAAGGATTGAATTGTACGGTAACTATTAACTCAAAGGTTCTTTTATGATTTATGTTGAAATCTATATTATCTGGAAAGTCGTTGATCGCTAAGGAGGCTTATCCCTATTGTAGAATAAATATTATTTATTTAAATAAATTAATAATTTAATTTAATTTATTTAAATAAGATTAGAATTATTCTAATTGATTTATTCATACCGGTTTAATATGGAAAACCTAAAGGGTCACACCATAAAAGGAAAAATAATTATTTAAGAAGTTAATGGCATAATTGTAATAATAAGTTAAGTATATTTAATTTAATCTATGTTGATAGGATAAATTAAATATCTTAATATTTATTATTTAATATTTTAGAAATATTAAATATAAATTATAAGAGGAGTCTTATTATTATTATTATTACTATTACTATTATTTAATTCCTAAAGGAGTTTGGGAATTAATTAATAAAAGTACTCTCATTTATTCCTAATAAGATTAGGAGGCTAATTAATTAAAAGTTTAATTAATTATCCTAATAAGATTAGAAGCCTAATTAATTAAAGGAGTTTAATTAATTAAAATAAAGCCTAATTCCTTAATTGTTAAGGAGGGTTGCCTACATTTATAAATAAGAGGAGTCTTATTATGGGTGTAGAGTTGGTGTTGACTTTTTCACAATAGACGCAATTCCAATAGCTGGAGAGTAAGTTCTTTTTCTTTAGAGATAGAAAACTAGGGTTTAACCAAATACACATCTTCTGGAATCTTTCTTCTTTCTTGGTGGATCACCTCTAGAGGCCAAACACTTGGGTGGCTAACGTTGATCAAAGGAAGGAACCAAACCGGTGGATTCAAGTTGAATGCGAAAAAGATTGGAGGTGAACTTGTACCTGAGGAAGCTAGAATATTCAAGGATATGATTCTTGTTCTTTCTTTTTGGTTTAATTAATAATTGTGCATAAAGGATGATCCGGGTATATGATTTGAAAAATTTTAAAACTCTGAATTTCCATGCTTCCGCTTATTTTGTGTAATTTGATTGCGTTTATGTATATTACAAACCTAACAATAAGATATTTCTGCTAACATTTATTATTATATTCGTTGGTCTCAAGTATATTTTTCAACATTTGTTGAGATATTTAAGCTAACAAAGTTTTATAGCCGTTTGTCTATTCTATATATATATATATATATATATATATATATATATATATATATATATATATATATATATATATATCTTCTTGGCTAAAACAAGGATACGATAAGACAAGGGAAGTATACATCACTTCAGTGGAATCAAAGCAAATATCAATATTATACAAAGATACTTTCATAGAGAGCTATCAAAGTTCATTCCAGCAAGTCTTGTAATATAATTAATTCTTTGTTGGCTGGAAATAAGTGTCCTTTGTAATCATATATTTCTTTTAACGAAATATAAGTTCAAGTCATGTTGGGCTGGTCTATCTAGTCGTAGATAGGGTCTGTTCATAGAGAGCTTTCAAGGTTGCAAAGGTGCAAAGGTCTCAGTGGTGAGAAAGGTTATAGTGGTGCAAATGGGGCAGAGGTGTCCATCGCAGTGGAAAGTTTATTTGAACAGGGAGTTATTTTTATTGTATTTAATTGAGTGTTAAGTTTAATAAAAAGAGTCTCCAATACTAGTTGGTATTGGACGTGGATTAGGCTACTAGACTAGAGGATAGGGCTGAACCACGTAAAAATCTTGGTGTGATTTACTGTTCTTTTTGTTTCTATTTTAAGCTTTAATATTCTGCAAAATTTGGTTTAAGTCGGAAAAAATTTTACACTAATACGGACAGGTATTGGCTGTCCGTTTTATAACAGACAAAGAACATAACTAATATGGACAGGGTTAGACGTCCGATTATAGCCTGCTATAGTAAACTTTAAAATTTGGCCACTGTAGATCAACTCTTAGTATTTACACCTATTCACCCCCTCTAGGTGTGCTTAATTACAGAATTACATTCGAAACATACCAAAACGATGGCTTTGATGTTTTCAGTTGTGATAGGAACTCCAAGGTCACTACTTTCTTGAATTTCAGAAGCACATCAACTAACATCCTCTTCACCTGATTTATCTATGTTCCTGCTTGCTCTATGTTCGTTGATGATATTATCGAGAATCTTGTCAAGCCTGCAGTGGTTTCCTCTAGTGCAGGTTTCACATGGCTAATCGAATGAAGAAACTTAAGCGAAGATAATATATCACGGAAAATCAATACTTGAGACAACTTCACTATTTCCTTCATCATTGTAATGAATTCTTCCTGATGCTTGCACTTGACCAAATGATGCCCTGGAAGTTATGGCATTGATCATAGAGAAGAATTTCTCAGTAAGATTAATCGGTGTCTCATGAAAGTAAAGAAGAGTGTAAGGGGAGTTGAACCGCCATTAGGAGGTAAGCATTAAGATAAGAGACTTGTGCTTTTGTTATAAGGTTCTGATTTTATTTGTTTAGCTTACAATGTTGATTTAATCTGGTCTAATTAATGCAAGATGGCATGTAGTTTAGCCTCTATGCTTTGTGTTTGTTTTCATAATGAGTATCAACCTCTGATCAATTTTTTGGAGAAAGCAAAGCGGCAAACAAAAAAAAAAATTTATATTACAAGCATTGTTAAAACAACCAGCAGCAGCTAAACTATTCAAGGCATCTTGACTGAACCACAACATGCTTTGATGCATTAAATTAATGCACAAGTAAATATGAAGAATTAATAGTGATTGTGGGTTAGAGGTGTAAACGAGTCGAATATCAGCGAACACCTTCATGCTCAGATTCGGCTCGACTCGAAAAATTGAG